>OZ020172.1:13482313-14005252 GCA_963971145.1 Sussaba pulchella
GGTCGAGTTCTGGCTCGGCGACTTTTGCACGAGCCTGTAGCCTTCTCGCTCTTCATCTTTCTCTCTCTCTCTTTCTCGGGCCGCACTCTGCACTCGAGTTGCAACTTTCTATTCGAGCGCCAAGAGGCCCGGCTACGGTCTATAATTTATCGTTTCGAGCGAAGTCGCAGTCGATCCGCGTAGACTACGATTTCAAAGGACCACGAACGCTATATCTTCCTAAATCCTTCTTCCTGAATGATCAATAATCAATTAATTCACCTGTTTTCATCAATCAAAGTTATCGAGACTCAATTTGAACGCCTTATTTTTTTTCATGTTTAAAAATTGGATCGAACGAGCTTGCATCAATTTATTGTTAAATTCAATTCATCGAGTTGAAGACTTTGAAATGAAAAAATGTGTGTTCGGACCAAATATGGTGCTACTAGCGGTCAATGGGTTTGCGGTAACAATGAAAAATATGAGGAAGCGTTTCACATTAGCCGAAACAAAAAAAATAAAAAAAAAAAACATTCTCTAGTTACGACCACGAGGTACATCAAACTCTACCGGTAGCTCCCATTGGAGTCGTGAAACCGGAATGGAAAAACGAACAAGCATTCCACGTAGATAGCGGACACAGAGGATCAGGTTGTGTTCGGAGCAACGGAGCGCCGTAACACATTCGTCGCTCCAAGATCGAACTCGAGACTTCGCATTCACTCGCCATCCTTTCTTTTACAGCATATTTTGCTGCATTCTTTTTAAAAACGTTTTTTTCTTTTTTAATATTTTCAATAATAATAATAATAATGATGATGATGATAATAATAATGAAAATAATAATAATAATGATGATGATGATGATGATGATAATAATAATAATAATAATAATAATAATAATAATAATAATAATAACAACAATGATGATAATAATAATAATAAAAAAAATAATGAAAATAATAATAATAATAATAATAATAATAATGACAACAAAGCGAAGAATACAAGAGGAAGGAGCGGCGTTGCAATTTGCATCTGGATCGTTTCGCTACGTTGCTCCCGAGGATTATTGATATTTATCTCTCTCCGCAATTCACGTATCAGTTCTCGGCAGACATTGAGAAAAATAATTTTTTTTTTACAACTTTTTTTGCAATCATTTAGTTTTCGATTATTTTCCGTTGCTATTTTTTGCGAGAAGCTGCGTCCTCTCGGATTACAATATTTTCCATAAGAAGTTGGGTTGGTACTTTCTCGCAGGAACGCACACACATACGCATACGCACACACACACACAGATGAGGTACGGTCACGCACTCCGGCATTCCATTCGTTCGAGAACACGTCGAGTCGGCTGACTGTCTCTACCGAATCAAGATTATTAGGACAACGAGATAAGTTAAAGATTTTTTTTACGAGAATCGATAATAGAAAAATAAAAAAATTAATTAATTAGTTAATCTCACGATTTCAAAATATATAATTTTCATTTAACTCCATTGAATCAGCGAAGATTCGATTTCCAGCAAAGAATCACGCGAATAACTCATTGATTTTCGAAAGTAGAAATTTCACGAGAACGCACTCACTCACTCGCACACCCGAGTGTTCCATTAGAAAATTAGATCGCACGAAGCGGGTCATAACTCTTGTTATTTCGTCGGCGCGCGTCGATCCAATTTGTTATTCCAAATGCGAATCAGGTCGGTCGTAAACCATCGACGTATAAAAATATTCGGATCGATTGTCCTACAAAAGTCCGTTCTCCAATTTTGCGGAGCAAATTATTCCGTCGAAACAAAGATCGTCAATCGCATGACAAAGACTCTGGAGAAAGAACGAAAGTTATATGAAGTCAAGCAGGGGGGCCGTGTGGGAGGGGTGGGGAGGGTTTCAACCCCTGCGACGCAGATCGTGATGACAAAAGGAAGGCCGGACAACGAATCGTCATTGAGTGCTCGGTGTGAGGCTTTCGCATCTACCATCAAGCTACGTCATTTCGCTTCGCGAGTAGCGCATGCGATTATCATTTTTTTTTCTCCTTCCTGACCTTGATAGCGGGCTCTACACCTCGCCGCATTCCATCCTAATCGAACGGCACGCCCGTATGTTCGCTGCGCCTTCCTCTCTCGCGCGCCCGTCGTTCGCGTCTTCTCTACACGTCGCTCATAGGCTTCATAAGCCTTGCCATCGTTCCGCTACGCGCCTTCTCACGCAGTTATCTCGAGAACTCGAATGTACAACTTGATTCAAATTCGACTCAACCGGACGACTTGATTCGAATTTGCTTCAACGCGAAAACTTGATTCGGATTTGATCGAATGCAACAGCTTGATAACTTGATTGGAATCTTCTGAGTATCCGCGACAAATTAATCGACTTGACTCGACTAGAGTCGACAACTTGATTCGAATTCGACTCAACGCGACGACTTGATTCGAATTTGCCTCAACGCGAAAACTTGATTCGGATTTGATCGAATGCAACAGCTTGATAACTTGATTGGAATCTTCTGAGTATCCGCGACAAATTGATCGACTTGATTCGAGTCGAGTCGACAACTTGATTCGTTGAGTCGCAACGCGACGATTTGATTCAGATTCCACTCACCGCGACAACTTGATTCACTCCGTGCGACAATGGTTGATTCAACAATTCAACTCAATGTGACAACTCCATTCAAAGAATTCGACTGAACGCAACAACTTGATTCGAATGCAACTCAACCCGTCAACTTGACTCGACTCATCAACGACTCGTGCCGAATTCCAACGAGATTCCCGAGCCCGTTGAAATGAAGAATTTCGTTGTTGCGAAAGTCCTGTTGACTCGTAAGAAACGAATGACACGAAGACGGTTGTCGATTTTTTTCCTTTTTCACCCGTATTACGTCGCGAACCTCGTTCACATTTCCATGAAGATTACCTTTGAAGATCTTTCTTGTGTCGTTCGACCGGTAGCACTCGTCGCGTGGGAACACGAAGATGTTGCGTTACAACGATCGACGAGCGATCCTCCCGAGGCTCTCGAGGCTATTTGCTCGGCAATGCACCCATGCCAAGATTCCTCCGCAGCTAACATCTAGCTAGATCCTGTGCGGACCTCTGCCTCCTCCCCGCCCCTCCGCCTGTTCGCCGCGCCCCTTCCACCGCAACCACTCGTGTTTTCTCGATGTACAGCCACTTGGCCGGCACGCGGGAATCGCTGGTTCTCTCGTGGGATGTAGGTAAACGTGTCATAAAACGCGTCGAACCACGAGCTACGGGGCTTTCGGGCCTCTCGCGTCCGCGAAGTGCCGCCGCGCAATCCGCCTCGGGCAATTGTATGTGCATCGAATCAACGCACGCTTCTCGGCCGCTCCGTGCTATCGCACGTGCATACGCGTTACGCGCGATAGCAGCTATACGCTCGGATTTTATGGTACACACGGATATATGTATATTTGTGGGGAGTCGTTGCCACATTCTGAACGTTTGATTCCGCTACCGGCGAACCGGTCATACGTATTTTCATAGGCTTGTGGCAGTCGTTGGTTTTTTTTTTGTATTTTATTTTATTTTTATTTTTGAGGTTTATGTTGTTTTGAGCCGGGATTTTTTTTTATGGGTGGTAAGCGTCGAGAAGGTTTAGAATCGTGACGAGTGAACGGGTTGGGCGGCACTTCGAGCCCGGAGAAGTTTCTAAATCGAAGCCGACGATTGCGGGAGTTTGGACTGTCTATGAGGAGTATGCTTGGGTGGTTGATATTTTGGAATTCTGAGGCAGAAATAGCTTGCCTATTGCTGGCTCACGCGAATGATGATTCAATTATGAACTTGACTCGAAGATCTAAGTATGGATTTGACTGGAAGATTGATTAAAGTATTAACTTGATTCAAAGATTGATTCAGGCACGAATTTAAGCGACAACTTGATTGGATTCAAGGGTCAACTTGACTCGTAGGTCGTTTCAAGTATGAGCTTGATTCAAATTTTAATTAAAGTACGAATTGGCCTCAAAGATCGGGTGGATTAAAAATTGGCTTGAATCAACGAAATAACTCAGTCCGTGGGAGAGGCAAAAGTCAAACGAGCGAAGGCGCGTGGCCGTTTGTGGTTCCTTTCTCCGGCATCGAACCGGGTTCATGGCACTGCGTGCCACTGCAACACATGGGACGGAAAGCTTGCAACGTCTGTGCCGTGACTCCGCGGGACACATCATAAGCGGTCTGGCCGAAAGCATGGTGGCACGCATGCATTCGACACAAATAAATGTGTCACACGTGCATCGTTCCTCGGTTTCACATGTTATATTTACAACGATTTTAGTTGCGTCTCGTTGAGCGACCGACACGAAAATCTCGTGTTTGTCGTATTTCCATTTTTATTTATATTTATGTGTATTTTTTTTTACGACTTCCTCTTTTGACGAGACGTCGTTGATGGAATAAACGTAAGCTTGAGTAATATTAGAGGAGAAAGATTGATTATGGGGATTGAATTATTTTTTATTGAGAAAATAATATGGAAGGGATGAAAATTGATTGAGAAAAAAATAGATTATCGTTTTTTCGAGGCTATTTCGGTGATGATTATATTTTTGTCGTCGCAGGGAGAGAGCTCATTGAGATGAAGATAATTCGCTAGGCCACGGGGGCGAAATTACGTTTATGATTATGACCTTTGGTCCAATTAGCACGCCTCAGTTCGAGCCTCGAGCCATATACATGAACATATACATGTTAAAATCTACAGATGCATATATGTGTGTGTCTGTGTGTGTATGTTGCAGTGAAGCAATAACGGATCGGACCCAACGTGCAAATGATTCCATGTCATAACCATTATCCACCCAGCCAGTTGTTGCCTCCGGAGAGCCGACTCTTTTTAACTCGGTCATGTGAAACTCGGTGGATCATTACAGTGTACTTATCCGCGTTCGTAAGCTCTTCATTCATTTTTATCATTTGTCACAGTCACTGCAACATGACATTCAATTTTAGCCTTCCCCTCTTTCATCAACCCTTCAACGCTTTTTACAGATTTCTATGTAATTCTCTCTATTAATTATTTATTATTATTATTATTATCATTTATTATTATTTATTTCATTCATTATTATTAGATTCCTATTATTATTATTGTTGTCAATATTCAATAAAAAAAATAATAATAATAATATGATTATATTATATAATATTTATTATTTCTATTATTATTATTACCTATATTATTGTATTACGATTTAAATATTTTTTAAATTGAGTTATTATTAATTTAGTCCATGACAACATTCTTCAAAAATTATTTTGTGAAACATTTTTTTATTTTTCGTTTGGAGAATCGGATTTTGTGGGTAGTTGAACAAATATAAGTGGAAAGATCTAGCGGGTTTGTTTCATTCCCGAGCGAATACCGGGTCCGTCTGCGTGATGTTGCGTCGCTTCATCCGGCGTTCTCGATTCTTCATCCTCTTCTGTATTCACGGTTACGGGATAATTCGATCTCTCTTCATCCCGCGTCTATGGCCGCCACCTTGAGGATCGTGTTTCACATGAATCCCCGAGCTATGTGAAAATTGCGTTCAGGGTCCGGCCTACCAGATCGCGTTTAACAATATAATATTTCTGCGGAACGAAGCTTTCGTGCTATGCTGATATATTTTCTTTGTTGGTATTTTTTTTTTTTCGCTGCTCGATCGATTGGAATTGAGTGGGATTGGCAGATAATTTCCTGCAGCTTCGGCACGACGAATCGTGCTGAAATGGCTGCCATCGATTTTTTTTATGAACAAATATGTGTATGTATATAAATAGAATTGTTGAAGTAAGAAGTAATTAAACTTCAGAGAAAAAATAATTTGAACGTCTAGAGATAGTAATTGAGATTTATTTTTGCAAACGAAAATAGTTGGAATTGGACCAAAATTAATTGGTAATAAATTCGAGACTCAATGAATGAAAGGACTTGAAAGATATATTGAATAATTATACTATATAAATAGAATTATTGGAGTACGAAAAATGAAACCGAAAAAAAATATTTGAACATCCAAAATTAATTCTTGTGATTTATTTTTGGCAACAGAAATAATCGGAAATAAAATAAACCGAATTGTTTATAAATTCACCACCCAATAAACACAACAACTTAGAATTCACATTAAATAATTATAAATTCCCAGCAAAAATGAAAATAATCCGATTCAAAAAATCTAAAAATCCACGAAAGACAATGATTCCGTTCTTTATTTTTTTTCTATTCCTCCACTCCGAATTGCGAACGGAATGTTATATAATTTATGAGAATAAGTCGTGGCATTGAGGCTGAGAAGAGATTGGAATTTTTCAACGGTGCCTGTGGAAAATCGAGGTATGTGTAATCCGTTGAAATATTCAGGCCAGAGTTTTTTTTCTAACGGAGCAACGACGTTGAGAAAAATAATTCATGTCTTTATGGCTTCCGAGGTGTATCTAGAACCCATGCACGCTGGCAAAACACATGATTTGTGCCATTCTTCGATCCTATTACGAGCGAACGAGAGACTCGTACGCGTTAATCCAATTATTTCATTCTCTCCGTCTCCCCCTCCTCCTCCACCGGTTCTCCCCCCCCCCCCTCCCCAGACGTTCATTCGTTTGATGTTGCGACGAGATGAGTCTTCGGCTACCGGTAATATTGTGCAAGGTCGTGGTTTGTTCTTCTGCCGTGTTTTTATTTGTCCACGAAATTAAATCAAGGTGTATAGAATTTTGAAAAATTCTTACTTAATTTTCTTAGAGAATCATTTTTAATTTTCTTATTATATGAAGACAAAATTGTTATTACATATTATTATTATTCATTTTAATTCTCTTTCTATCTATTTAAAAAAAATTAATAGTGAAATAACTATTAGTTTAAATATAATAAAGCCACGTTCACAACGATAAAAATGTAAGTGTAAGTGTAATAAGAATGTAGCCAAAATACTCACTGAACGTTTGGAGTCAACGACTGTAAGCGACGAGGAACGACGTGCAGTCATTGGCACGCAGCGACATCGCTGTTATCGCCGAAATAATCTCGCACGTGTTTCCATTAACGAGAAATGAAATAAATAAAAAATTGAAAAGTAAAATAAACAAATCTTCGCCACCGCACGTCTTCGTTTTACTTTGAACTATCAGCCGCGAAATTCCCGCGCGACTCGAAGACGTTGCACCGAGCAGAGCCACAGCCGCCTCGATATATTTTGAGAGCCGGCAAATATTTATTCACACTTTTGGAATTTTACGAAACTCAGCTGCATCCGCTTCTCCGTCGAGACCTCGGCGATCCTTCACTAGTGCACCGTAACGCACCTTTTTTTTTATTCCCCCCTTCTCTCTCCGGGTTCCTCTTTCTCCCTCGCTCTCTCTTGATTTTTCTTACTCCTTTGGAGCAGCAGGTAGAAACGTAGATGGCTTCGAGACGCCCGATTTTCGACGCACGTGCACTCAACACTGCTTCACTATATATTTTTTGTCATTTTTTTTTATCGTTGCATTCTTTCGTCCCAGATGCTTTCAGTCCAATTTTTCACCCCTTAAATTCCAGAACGAAAAATTAAACTGACTCCAATTATTTCACAAGAATAAAAACTACAAAAAAATAAAAAATAATCAAATCATTATTCAACCAGAAATATATCAGAGGATAATTCGCGTATTATAGTCCTGAACGCAAGATCCTCGCATTTATCACAAAAATATCTTCTCGTTTTTTATTTATCGCATCACAATAAATTCGTATTATTTTTATATTTTTTTTATTTGTAAAAATTCGATTCCGTTGTATTTTCGTCGTGCTGACCGAGCTGGGATCCAGCCTGCGCGAGCATATTACCACGATGAAGCCCGAACGGGGACTGACTGTGCCCGGTCGAAGAAGGATTCATTTGGGTCAGCGGCACAACTTAGTATAGCGTGACGTTGGTGGCCCCCAGCCTCGTGCTTCGTTTTATACGTTCCCGTCGGGGTTTTGCTCGCTGCGAGGCTGCGTTGCCTCTTTGCCGCTTGGAAATCGGAACCCGTGTGCCCCGAGCTGAGTTAAGTGAACGTGCGGATTGTGAAGCCGTTCGAGCACGGGTGGTGGGACACTGGACTGCAGCGGCATTCGTACCCGGCGTTATGCTCTCGACCGCGATCATTTGTACGACGACAGCCGGAGTGCTCGCATTCCCGTCGTCTTTGCCCCTTCTGCGATCATACGCGGGTACCAAACAAAGCCGAGACAAAGAAAAAAAAACAATTCCGACAGAAACAATCTGTTTTGTTGTCCGTTGGTGCGAACATGTTCGTTGGGACACTGAGAAAACACGTACATGTTCGATGGAACACTGAGAAAACATGTACATGTTCGATGACAAACTGAGAAAAAACGTACATGTTCGATGGGACACTGAGAAAACACGTACATGTTCGATGGGACACTGAGAAAACGTGTACATGTTCTGCGGCCCACAAAACATGTACGGTTGACTTTGCCATGGCGTCCCACAAACATGGAAATTGGGGCAGTGTCGACATGATCACGTGCATTGGGACACCGCTAATATGGTCCTCGGTCGTTGTCCCATGAACATGCGACCTTCCTCCCTTATAAACATGAACATTGGCCACTGTACCATTGCGAACACGAAGACGGAGAGATGCAGCCGACGTAAACACGAGAATTTGTATACCGTCCCACGAACATGCTTATCTGTCCCTTTTGTTTTTCATAAACATGGTAGTCGGGACATTGCCGGGGTAGGCGAGTATATAGACGTACACACGCGATCTTGCCTCAGACATGTTCACAGCTGCGCCGTCCCACAGATACGAACATGTCCAACTGTCCCACAAACATGTTCATTAAAAATTGCAGGTAAAACGCGTGAGTCGGGGATTGTCGGACGAAAAAATTCACTGGAATTTATCCCATGATCTTTTGGGTTTCTTACTGTCCCACGTACATGAGCAAGTGTACATGTTTTTGAATTCTGCATTGTCTTGTATTTTTTTCTTCTTTCATTGGGAATTTCTTCGTACGTGAGAAGGTAGCTCGGTTTTGTTGAACGAGCGACGTGACAGGAGAAGGAGGTCTCGTCTTGGACGCGGGGACTCGAATTTTAAAGGGGACCCACGAAACTTGGGGAACGAGTGAGAGAGAAAGCATGACCGAGGCGCCATGGCGATCTTTTCGATGTATCGACAGCCCGGATCGGTATGCGTGCGGAACACAGAAGAAAAGTTCGTCGATCACGTGGGTCGACCCGATAATTCCTTCACCTTTCTTTCGAAACACTCTTTCTCGACGCACGCACGCGTTCTTTTCTTGATACGCTTTCACTCTTGTACGCCATCGGGGGACCTAACGAATGCGACTTTTGAGCATCGTTGTTATTATTATTATTGTTGTATAGAGATTTTTTTGGTCAGGCTTCGAACGTGACTCGCCTGCGATTTGATAATAGATGATGCGTAATCGATCGATTCTTTGTAGGTGGCCTGACTTAGGTAATGTGGAATATTAAGGGACCGACGCATTGATCGGTTCTTATTTTGTTGAGAATTTATTTTCTGTTGCTTTTGATTTAATTTTTGGTTGAGTCTATTTATATTTATTTTATTTTTATTTTTTGAATATTTTTAATGAAATATTGGAATTCTCTTGATTAATGAGAATATTAATACTGGTCCGGAGGAGAAAGATCTTGAACGATAGAACGGACGCATCGCGGAAACCAGTTTTAACGGTTTTAAATTTTCGAAATATTATAGGCGACTTCGTATCACGAATTTACGACGAAAAATAGATACGACTATTTATAGAAAATTGTTTCCTCGTCGTTTTCTTTTTGGACGTGAGAAATTTTAGGGTTTACAGATCAACGTTCATGGGTGAATAAAGTTTGATGAGAATTAACAAAATTTTTGTCAAATAATTATTTTTATTCGTACTGTTAGAATAAGATTAGAAAAAAAATCAGAAAAAACAAGATATTGCTTTGGAATTGGTGGTATCAGCACTAGATCTTCTCTGACCTATCACAATGCGCACGAGAAAGCCCCTGTCGATTTTTTTTATTCCAACTTCGAGTTCGAACTTCGATTCAAGGACCTTCCATTCAATAAAACGGAAGGAAAAAATTAATTAAAGCTCAATTTTGTTGCAAAAATAATTCTATGACTGTCATGTCATCCCAAAACGTACGTACGTACGTTTGACTACGCAAATTCACAGTCTTCGATCGAACCCACGAATAAAGCAAAGGAGAAGCGATTTATAAATTGAAAAAAAAATTCTCGTTCTCCTCAGAATGCGACGGAGTTCATTTTTTTTTCTTTGTTCATGTTGGCAGAATTTCTAAATAAAACGAAGTTTTTTATCTTATCACCAAGATTGAAACAGAACTGGCGGGCTTGGTTTGAGTTCGACGTAGGTCGAATAATCCAATCGAAGCACGACGTATTTTCGATTAACGAAGACTCTTCTGAAGGGATGAGCGTTGCCCCTGAAGAGAATCGGACATAGCGCCCTTTTGCCCGCACGTTTGTTCTTGTCATTGTCAGTCAGGTCCCACAGATCGACCATCCGACACCCGGGTGGTCTGTAATAATTTTAAAAAAATATATATTTTCTCTGTTTCTCAGTTTTCGTTACCGACCGAGTGACGTCTCAATGTCAGAAAATGAAAATAGAACAAAAAAATTGAATAGAAAATGTAAGAATGACGAAAAAAACTTACGTATTTCCGAGGCCGTAACATATTCCTTCTTCGAGGACGACGTAGTCGACTTGCATTTTTCGCAACGTGTCGTAAACCGTAGCGACGTCCTTCCGGCTGTAGATCTCGTAGACTTTGAAAGTTCGGTCTCTGAAATAGCAGTTGTCCAGTGAGTCATTTAAAAAAATGTTTCCTGATTCATTTATTCAGTTATTCAATTTATTATTTATTGATTTATGTAATGAAAAATGTTGTTTCTTATGAATTAGCAGCGGTGGTTTATCTCCAACGCAACTATTTTTGATGATTAAACATTTCATACGCACCTCATCTCTTTGTTCTCGTAGTAGGGATTGTTCACTATCGGTCGCTCGGTCGATAACATGAGATTGGCCATTAATGACATTTTTCCAGCAAACACTGCGGTCTTTGGAGTGTTTGCTTTGATCCATTCGAACAGCTCCTCCTGCTCCAGATTGCTGTATTCGCCTGCGTTCCAATTTTCATTATGATTTCCACAAAATTTAATATTAATATAAATTATAATTCTATTACAACAGAATAATAATAATTATATAATATAATAATAATAATAATATATATAACTATAATTATAATATAATTATTATTATTATATTATTAGAATAATAATAATTATATAATATAATAATAGAAACAATATATATAACTATAATTATAATATAATTATTATTATAATATCATTATATTATAACTATAATAATATTATTATCATAATACCATAATATTATAATTATATTATAATTATATTCATCAATAATTTCATCGACGACCACCAAATAATCATCAAAATATTGTACTAAAAATTAAAATAAAATAATAATAACAACAAAAACAATCTCACCGATAAAATCGTGTTCTTCCTCGAGTCTCGTATTACCATGATAAGCCATTCCCGCAATGAGAACCACGACAAGAGCCAATCTCACGTTCTCGCTCTTCACCCCAACTTTGTCCAAATATTTTTTGCTCGCCACCAACCCGGCGATGACGCACAATTGCGGTGTCATGAATAATTTCAGTCTCATTATAAAGAAAGCCATGATGATAAACGCACCGGTTTGCAAACCGTTGTAAGCAACCGCGGCTTCGACGCAATCCGGATAACCGACGAATGGATAATTTCTGTACCAACAATAAATTACCAAAAAACCCGCCAATATCGCGGTTGGCAAAAGAAGAGTGCTGACGATTGCTTCGTAAGTTTCGTATTGCAAAAAATCAAATTCAACGGAACAAGTGTACAACATCGTGTGAAAATCTTTGTAATCGCTTATTTTCGATGCGAATAGATTGAATATGTGACGATCGTCGTCGAACGCGGCCAATATTGATTTTAACGTAAACGTCGTTCCCAAACCACCGACGATTTGCCAAAATACGAGAGTACGAGTACTCGTGCGTCCTTCGATTATCGTGTTCATGTAATTGCTGTAATTGCTACCGATCAACAGACACGTGTACAACGAGCACAGAAGCAAATTGCTTCGAGTTGCGAATATTATGATTATCACCGGTATCGCGTGCAGAGCCGATAATTTTGTGTACAAATCGCGCGGTATTATTCTCAACCATTGGAGTATCAGAAGGGCGAAGAGTTGAGTCGTTAGAACGAATTGAGAAAATTGCCAGCTGTGCAAACTTATCGCTGTTATTGCCAGAAGATCCTGAAAATTTAATTGAAAGAAAAAAATATATTATTCGATGGTTCATCGATTTTTTTATAGTTCTAGAATTTGTAATGATATAAATAATATTAATATTTAATCGAAATAATATGATTTATACATTGTATAAATTTCTATTGATATCAGAATTCAATAAAATATTAATAAAAATTCGTTGAAATATTTTTCAACTAAAAAATTTAGACGAAAATACAATAATTATAGTATATATATAGCGACTCACGATGTATCGACCGTTTATCAATATTTCCCGCCATGCCAGTTGGTCCTTTCCGGCTTTCGTTTGATACTTGTCGATGATAGTCGTAACTTTGTACATTTGATAGAGCAACGCCGGATACGCGAAGCTCTCCCGAAGCGGAGGCGTCCATTGGACTCTTGTGCATTCCGTGTGATTGAAGAAAAATGACAGTATGGCTATCAGACCACCGTAAACCGTGCCGCTGAGATAAGTCGCGTAGAGAAACAAAACGATTCCCGTGACGGTTGCGAAGTACCAGACAACCTCGAGATAGAAATAAATCGGTACACCGAGTCCTTCGCAACTCGTAACTGGCGACAGACCGTCTCCTCTTTCTATCTGGGTAATAAACAATCGATCGTCATTACGCCCTGGCAACCCCAAATTTATTTCGTTTCATTGAAAATTGAAGAAAAAATTAATAAAATAATATTGAGGTATAATTGGATTATCGATGGATTTTTTGAAAATAATTTTTTTTTATTACGAAAAAATTTCACCTGCCAGCACTGCTGCTTCGTTATTATTCCCAATGATTTTCCGGTGTGGTACAACAATCCGGCCATCACCTGAAAAATTCGGAGATTGATTTAGTGATCGTTTGGAATTATTATTTTTTTCGATGATTTATTATTATGAGATTATTAAGGTGAAATTCGATGTAATAAATGGGATATTTGACTGATGTTGAATGTAATCAATTTTACGAAGTGGAGAGGCATAAGAAAAGACGGCAAAAGAGGGGATGGAAGGGTGGGAGAAGGACGGAAGAGAGGAAAAGCGTTGAATAAAATACGACATTATTATTCTGGGTGTGAATGATTTTTTGTCATACCTCCGGGAATAGATTGTACTTGGCTTCGGCATTAATGACGTTCGGAAATTCCGACAAATTGTCGCTATTTATCCTGGTTAGGCCGTCGATAAAATTATTCGATTCTGCTATCGTTTTGTAATAAGAATAATACATTCCCTGTAAACAGAAAAAAACGAAAATCATTCATTCAATTCCATTTGTCATTCAATTTAAATTTTGCTCCGAAATATCGATTTTTGGGCGCGAAAAAATACGACTTCGAAATTATACAAAATCGAATCATCAAAAAGTTGAATAATTCGTCATTAACCGCTAAACGTAAACAAAAAGACGATCATGCACCGTTTTGGAGTAAACTTCAAGCACATGAAAAAATTGAAAAAAATAAATAAAGATAAATTTAAAAAAATTTTAATATACACGTAACTGAGTCGAAAAATTATTTACCATTTCCGTTCTGAACGACATTTCCCTCTCGATCTCGGACAGGTGTGAAAAGTGTCTGGCATTCTCGAAAAGCGTCGATACGTGCCACCGGTGTAGGAACCCAAAACCTAAAGCTGTCACACGAACGCCGAAAAAATGGAGTAAACATTTTTATTTCCACGTTTTTTTTTTTCATTCAACGAAGAAATTTATAAATTATTTTATCAACACGTAACGAAGGGCCCGCAGGGTCGATCACAGATTGTCAAAGATTTTTTAAATTATTAAATGTCGTCGCGGACTCACCTAAGAAGGTAACAACGGCTTTGTAGGGTATGCCGGAAAAATCCCTTTCGGGTTTTTGTACGCCCTTTCGTCTTTTCGACGTCCTACCGATCGCCATGTCTGTTTAAGGCTGTGTGTGGACGCCATGTGAGACCCAGACGCTTCTGCGTCCGTTTGACGAACGAAACTCCGAAATTTCGGGCTTCCATTGCGGCTTAAGACGATGCGCTCGGTCGGTAACGAAACAACTGTAAAGCGCTTTTCTCTGCTTTCATCAACTTTTCAGCCAAAAAATGAGAACGGTGGAATTTAACACAAATTTCTACATTCAATTGTTCTCATTTTTCATTAGAAGAATTAATAATGCCGGAGATAAACGGGTTTTGGAAGTTTAGCTATCTCCCTCGCACTCGTAGCGGTTTGAGAAAGGCAGACTATACGTGAATCATTCTCTCAAGGCTGGTTGATATTGTAGGGCTTTTGAATCAGCTATTGAGCTCCGGTGGAAAGCTCGGTCACTCCATCTAGCGACGTTGGCGGAAATGCATTCAGGGATCTTTGGATCAGTAGATAAGGTTGGTATCCTCAGACTTGTAACAATCACTAGTAAAAATAATAATTATAATTATTATAATAATAATTGGTAGCGTAATAAATTAATTATAAAATTGATAAACAACTTGATTGATGAAATAGTTTAATCAATGAATTCTCATTACAGATTAAATATTAAACGATCACATTTCTAAAGGATAAATTAATTCTCAAGATATTTAAATTGATTCTTCGATTAACTGAATATTTAATCCATGTTAATTATTCCAAATTATTGGAATATCTAATAAATAGAACGAAAAGCCGTTCGACCGTTTGAAATTCTAGCTCGCGATTATAAATTTCCCCCACTCTCGCTCGTCTCCGGTCGAGCGTTATCGCTAGCCGACACACGCGAGTGATAAGTACCGGTCGCAGGCTTGCGCACACCATTTCCGTCGTGTTACTGTTCCTAGACAGAGCTCGACGAGACGCCTTCGCGCAAACGTCGCCCAACACCCCGACGGCAACGGACCCCCCCGATGACGTCTTCATTGATTTCGTTTTTGTTTTTTTTTATTTTTTCGACTCCGTGCAAAATATGAATACGAAATGATTTTCAGCAAATAATTATTTCCCACACGATACAAAATTCATTATTGCTCGTAATTATTATTGAAATTAGTTTTTTGTTGTGTTTATGTTTTATTTATCTATTTATTTGCACGATAACAAACATAGATGATTTATTAAAAATGTATAGATAGATGGATATATTAAAAATCTAGGCAAATAATTGTCCCATGCAAAATATAAAATTTATTATTCTCGGTTATTATTATTTCCTCCAGAAATTAAACCTGCTTCTTTTTCTGTATTATTATTAATTTATTTGCAGCACAACGAACGAGATAAACAAAAAAATAAAATCAATTAAATAATTATTCCACACAAAATGTAAAATATTCCATTTTTCGTTATTATTACTTCTCTCCAATATTCAATTTCCTCTAATTTTTTTTATCAATTTCATTCATTGTAAGGTATCGCATTTAGGGGTGGGAAATCTTTGTCCTACTTCGAATGCATTGTTTGCATGCGATTTCCGCATAGCGCACTTGCATACAGTCAGATGCTTCTGTCCATGCGGCAATAGCGTTTCGGCAAATGCAGCATGACACGTACCCGCACGGTTTGGTGTTTTTAAGGCGTTGAGGAGAACGCGGGAGCAGCGTTAACAGCGGCAGCGCAGTGGAACGAAGCACTGAATATCGATTATTCTTGCGCGGCGAGAAAACGACGACCACGACGACGACGACCGCACAATCGCAGTTCGACGTCAACCGACGAACCGTCGACGACGCTTGACGCGTCATGGAGGATCTTTTGCTCCAAATTATCAAGGAATCACAAAATGCTAAATTATCGAATTTACGAAAATCCGGTCAGGATGCGTACGGTAAGTTTTTTTGTTTAACCGAATCTTATTATTTTCTGCGTTTTTGGATTTTATTGAATTTTTTTTACCAGGCTGTGTTCGATGGAAATGATTGTGATAATCTCTCGGAGGTCGTGCATTGATTTTTCGAATGATTTTAAAATAATTGTAATAATAGACAGTATCGAAATTGAATTAAATTATTGTCGCTATAATATTTTCCCAAAGTTTCGTCCTTCCATAATATATTCGTTTTGTTATTTTTCTCAGCGCATCTGGGGTCCTAACGATTTTGAAAATAATATACTGGACCCTGTCGAAATAATTTCGTCCCTTCAATATTTTTTTTAATCGAATTATCGTCCCGAAAATATTTTTCTTTCTTGATAGATTTTTCGATGATAGATTTTTTTTTCTTATATTTTCCTCAAAACTTGGACACCTGTTGTTGTTTTATTTTTGCCAAATTAATTTGTTTGTTCTTGTTCGTTCAGACTTTATGGAAAAACAACAGGGACTCCTCAGGGATCCCCCGCACGAATTGCGAGCCAAATGTCTTCACACGATTCAGTTGGCGCTCGAGACGAAGCGAAGCAAATTCGTGGCATACGGACTAGCTGGATTGCACGTAAGTTCTAAAATAAATTTAAACAACTAATTTTTTTCATTCCATAATATTGCACTCAAACATTTTTAAAAAATTAATTTTTTTTCTGTTTTGACAGAAAATGTTGAGGGACGATAGGTTCCAATCGCCTTACGAGCCCGAGGATGATTCACTCTGGCTCCCCGCGCAGATGTTGCACGCGATGGGTTCGATATTGTCGCAATCCGACGATACCCAGACGGACATGCTCAAAGTACATGGAAAACAATTTAATCAATTTAATCGAAACAAATATTTGCATTTTTAACCTCAGCATGGGTCAATTTTACCTGGAATCTTTTTCGAAAGAAGGGCGAGGGGGAGAGAGGAATTTTTTGTAGGAGTAAACACTATGGTTCCTATTGCATTGATTTAATTATTTTACGCCTAATATTCTTAACATAAATCTTTGGATTAAATTTGATTTTTGAAGGAGTTATAATGTTTTTGTGGAAAAGTAATTAATTTTTTTATCCAAAGGTGTTGCTCCAAGTCGCGTGTTCGGCTTACTGGACCATGAATGGCCGATTGATCATCGCGATACTCACAACTTGTTGCGAAGCTTTCGAAAATGGCAATCAAGCCGTGCGAACGGCCGCGCAAGCAGCGACCAGTCAAACTTTGAGATCATTCTGCCTTTTTCTCGGTAATTATTTTTCTTGCTTCTTTAATTTCCTACCCTACAATTTGTTGTGATTCGAAAATGGACATTATTTTATCTGATCGACAATGTTTTTTAATTCTACATTTATTTTGGATAGACGAAGAATGTCAAGAGATGGACGAGAATGCAAAACGCAACAAGAATCTACGCGAACGAGGTGTTTCGTGCTTCAACGAGGCTCTACCCATTCTTCAATATATTTGCAGCAGACTGGATGAGGCACAAAAGTACGTAATTAGGCTCACAATTTTTTTTCATCGCGCACTTGACATTTATTTAGCGATTACTGAACATTTATTCGGTACTCAGCACGTACTCAAAATTTTCTCAACATTTCTCTAGGCATAAAGATAGCACTAACTCAGCACCTCAGTCAGTATTTACTCAGCATTTGGCACTTACTGAGCACTCATTCAAATTCCTGCAATTTAAATTCTAAAAAAAAAATTCAACGTATCACTGATTTCTTTACACTGTAATTTTGAGAAAAAAAAATGTTCCTTCTCCAGGAAACGATGCGCCAACAATGCCCGAAACAGCAGCACGGTCGTCTTCCTTCTCGAGTGTCTTCACACTCTCATATCCTCCCTGCCACAAAAAATTCACACGAACGTGCATTTCACGACATTTCTTTGGCAAAAATTTTGTCCGGCATTGATCGCGTTTTTGGGCACTCCGAGAGTCGACAAAACTTTTACTTCGCGCGAAGGCAAAGACGCCGAGATTGGCAGAGGTTCGGGATATCTCGCGACGACTCTCAGCTTCGACAGTCATCAAGCAAAAACGGTTTATTGGCAAGTTTTGACCCGAAATAATTTACAATTTTCATGATTTGATTTTCATGGAGTTTAAAAAAAAAACATTGGAATTGATTGAATTTTTGATTGACGTTGTATTTTTTTTTCGTATCAGTATTGGAACGGAACTCGTGCGACTCGTCGGTTGTGTCGGACCTCTGCGTCCGGTTCTCGAATCCGTTTTTCATCGAATGTTGCTTTATCCACCGCCTCAGCAACGTTTGGAACCCCTCAAAGCCCTTCGAGAGCTTCTCCGAAGTCCCAGCAGAATCGTTGATTTTGCTGGACCTCTTCTCGTCGAGGAAGAACGCACGAGTCAACCCCAGAGCGATATGGCACTCATGAGGCTGTGAGTAACCCGCCATCTCTGTCAAATAATTTTTTTTGCGAATTTATAGCACAATCTCAAGGCGGCAAAAATAAAATATGATTTTATTCTCAGACATTTATTCAGAAAAAAAATACTTAGTATTTTTAATCCATCGAAATATTAATTTTTTATTCGATTTTGTTATTTTTTTATGCACAGTGCAATGGATTCAATCGAGGAATCGACGAACGCAGGACAAACAATTCTTTATGCAAGTGTGTCGTGCGTCGTGGCGATGCTCTCGGCTCTTCAGGAACTCTGCGAAGGCAAAGCCATCAGTCACAGTTACACGTGCACGATAAATAGTTTGTACGAGGATCTCGAGGCTTGCGATTATCGCGGACCGTTGACTTATCAGAGCATGGCGCGTTTACCAAAAACATACAGGTGACTATTTTTATTAAATTCTATGAGCCTGGAAATTAAAAAAATAATTTTAATAAATAATTATAGAATTCTTATACGAATTTATACGAATTGATAATTTACATTATTTATAGAATATTTATTTTATTTATACACTTATAGACCATAGATAATATTCGTATAATATTTAATATTTTTATATTATTAATGAATAGTTTTGTAAAAATTATTTGATTGAAGATTTTGAAAAATAATGTTTTTTTTTTTAATGTTTCGAATTTTAGAGAACAGTTGGAACTCATGAAAAAAGGCAATATCTCCGATTCGGATTCTTCGGGACACGGTCCTTCGGAGGACGGAGATTCAACGGACACCGAAGGACCTCAGAACGAATCCGACGACGTTAACGAGGACAACAACAGCATAGACGAGAACGATTATGTTCTCGAGAACGAACGCGAACGTCTTCGACTCGAAAAATTACCGAAATGTTTGCACGTTGGCCGACAAGTTGCTGAGGAATGCAACGTCGACGTTGAACGTCACAATGCTCGTAAATTCGTGAAAATTTTGAAATCCGATCTCATACCCATCGTACTCACATTGAGAAGCAATATTGAAGTCGACGAGGCATTGCAGAATTTCGCGTCGGAATATTGTCAAGGTACGATCAGAAGAAAAATGGAGTAATTAGATGAGATAATTTTTTTTTAATGTTTATTTTTGTTATTTTGGTTAGAATAATTTTGAATAATTTTTTTTTCGTTGTATTTCAGGTGTGTTTGCGGCTCAACAGATTCTTCAGGATAAAGGCGAGACCAGTGTGGACGCTTGTGCCTTAATTACGATCATGAACGCCGACGGAATTTATCTCGCGACTTATGCAGCGCTTCTACTCAACCTCAAGCTCATAAGAATGAATTATTATTACGAGGAAGGACGACAGATTCCGATGAGCGAGGTTCGTATCAATTTTCACAATTACGTTAATCCTATACAATTCTACGAATTCCAAAAAAAAATTGTTTCCTATTTTTTTGGGAAATATTAATTTTTGCCAATTTTTTACTTATTTCTTCAATTTTTTTAGGAACAATTCGTCGAAGAGGTTCATGGCTCTGGCGTTCTCGTTTATTTATCAGCCACTTGGCTGTCCGAGCTCTATCAACAAATCCTGGCTTGCAATTTACTCGAAAAATGCGGTTACAATCCCAATTCGACGGAAAACAGCGCATTAGTGAATATTCTCGTCGGTCAGTGAAAAATAAATTTTTTTAAATTTATTTCGAATTGAAAAAAGATGTATATAAATATTTTTATTTATCTTCAATCGCGAGAAACTAAAAAAAAATCTAATATTGATAATTTTCAAAGACGTGGACGGTATAAGCGGCAGTCAAAGAGGTGGTCAATTATTGTCGGACTATCGACGATTGGAAAAGGCGCAATTGTCGCGAAGCGAGCCAACTCCCGAGGCCGAAGCCGGTGCAAAATTGTCCCGAAGGGTTTTGACGTGTTGCTGGACGAGTATGATGACCGTGCTGACCGCGGGGCTCAATCCGGCCAAGGAGGACGGCAACAAGGGAATTTTAAATCGCGACGGCTCGAGAAGGGCCGTAAGGGACACCGTCGTACTCGCCCTCGAAGGGCTTCACAAAGCTGCGACACTCAGCAATGTTTTGGGTTTGTACATTTCATCGATACGATTTTTTTCCGTGGCTCAAGAACGAAATAAATAAATAAATAATTTAATTAATCAATCAATTTATAAATCAATGTACTCATTGGAAAAAATTGTAGCTAAAAGACAAAAATTTTGACAGGTCTGCAAAATCGATGCGGTTTGATTTTTGCCCTTCTGGCGAAAGCTGCTTGCACCGAACCGGCTGTATCGAAGTTGAGACGTACGAAAGACGTTCTCAGACTGAAATTGCAGAATAGAGCGACGAACATTCACACTTCTCACGCACTGAGCATGGAAGTTCTGCTGGGACGAGGTTTGGAGCTTGGCAGTCACGGCAGCGACTGTTGGCCGCACGTTTTCACGTGAGTAGAAAAATCCATCGCAGATCAGACGTCGACGATAAAAATTTGAATAACAGGATAATACACGAATAAAATGGTAAATAAATTTTGCGATCTTTGTTCTTTGCATTGCAGTTGTTGCCTCTACGTGAGCAAGATGGAACACGATTTTTTCGGTCGCAATCAAAATCAGTCGTTGCCGAAAGTCAATCAGAAGCGTGAAAAAAAAGATTGTCCATCGAACGGCGAGGCCAAAAGTGGCAACGACAAAATGAGGCTAAATTTCAACATCATGGACGAGGATGAGACCTGGTGAGACTCAGCTAGACTTCCTTTCAACTCACGATGCGAAAAAAAAATTTTTAATAAATTATTTCGTTCATTTTTATTCATTAACTAATTTTTTCGATAAATGGAAAATAAATTTTGATATTTTCAATGTTTGTTCATCTATTTACAATTGATTCAAAATCGTAATTCAATTTTTTTTAATTGAAAAGAAATAATTAAAATCTTCTTTTTTCCAAAGTGTGGACGTATACAGTTTTTTGTCAACGCCATACAGTCAGAATCCTTGCGCCGATACGATACCGGAAATAATCCAGGAATCCAACGCCGACAATCAATTCAACGGAATACTTCCGGCTGATTATGCGGCAAAGATAATTTGCGTATTG
The DNA here is from genome assembly GCA_963971145.1 of Sussaba pulchella. Classification (NCBI taxonomy): domain Eukaryota; kingdom Metazoa; phylum Arthropoda; class Insecta; order Hymenoptera; family Ichneumonidae; genus Sussaba; species Sussaba pulchella. The sequence continues at coordinate 13,504,023 of OZ020172.1, forward strand.
TCCCAAGAGGTCGATCGTTTGTTCGAAAATGCGGCTCTTAAACTCAATTTACGCGCTTTGTGCTCGTTTTTGACGGCTTTGTGCGCAGCGAGCAAGGATCAACTTTTCAAAACGACGGACGGACGTTCGAAGGAGAGCAAGAAATTTTGGTGGCGACGTAGCAAACCGCGCGAAGACGATCTCAACGTTTTGTTGCTTTCGAGACTCGGCGAGGTTATGCTAAAGTGCGTGAAAAGTGGAAGACCTCTCATACACGTAATGAGGGTGAGTATTTTGGAAATTTAAATTGGTTTTTACGGTTTGAGTGAATTTTAATTCAAATCAATTATTTGAACATTATAAATTAAATTAAATTTATAATAAAAAAATGTCAAGTCAATCAAAAACCCGAAAATTCGATCAAATGTTTTTGGAGATGTTTTTTTAATTAAATAATCAATTCTCGTCTTATTGTTTGACAAAAAAATTAAAGATCTGGAGCATCCTCGGTCCTCATTTTATGGAAGCTGCGTGTCACAAAGATCGTGGAATTTCGAAAAAAGCTGTCCAATGCATTCACGATTCCATGGCTGCTCTTTTGAACGAACAAGTCGAGTTGCCACATTTTCATTTCAACGAGGCTCTCTTCAAGCCCTTCGAGAATCTTCTGTGTCTCGAATTATGCGACAGCGACGTCCAGGACCAGGTAACAAAAAAAAAATTAATCAAATCTCAATCTAAAATTTAGAAAAAAGCTCGAATTGCGAGCACTATCGGCGCTTGGGGGAAAATTATTGTTCGATTGACTTTCTGCATTCACTATTCTTCACATTGTTCCCTTAATTGAAAAAAAAACCCCGGATATTAAAAATAAATGAATAAATAGAAATGAATAAATATTTCCAATCGGTAAAAAAAAATTTCCCCCCAGGCGCCAATCGTCTGAAACGATGTCACAAACAGAAAAAAAAATACATCGAAGTCGTGACTATGTTATTCGCAGATCGTCAGTTGCATATGCGAATTCGTGGAAACTAACAGAACGGAAATACGTTCGGGTTGGCGTCCGCTCTTCGGTGCATTGCGGGTAGCATCGGTCGGTAATACCGATTCCGTCGAATCAGCTCCGCTTCTCGAAGTATTCCGCGTATTTTTGTCGACCGACAATACTCTCGTGTTCGCCAATGCCGCCCTCGATTGCATTTTGTGTCTCCTACGACACGTCAGAGGTCCCAACGATGTCGAACAAAATTCTCAACAATCCAACGACGATCAATCGAACAATTTTGAAAATTCTACGTCAAACGATACGAAGAAAAAAATGCGTTTGTGTTTGGAAAGTTTGAAATATCTTTTGAATTGCAGCGATATATTGTCGTCGATGTATCGCATGCCGGCTTGTCCAATTTTTCATTCGGCTCAACGTATTCAAGTGTCAACTATACCGCAATACGTCGATCACGTGATTCCGAACAACGATTTGACGAAATTTGAAAAAAATACCGACAAGATCAATGAAATTGTTCCGGAAATTTGTTACGACGTTTTGTCGAGAAATGAAAAATCTTCGACCATGACGTTGCAGAGTTTGGACAAACCTAGTGGAATTTTGAGGGTTTGGTATTTGTTGATCGAAGGTTTGGCGAGTGCAACGATGATATGTCCGAAACGTTATCAACCTCATACTTTGGAAACTTTGTTTCATCTTTTGCGAGATGTTTTGAACGTTCCCGGACCTGGTTTCGGTCTTTATTGCGTCAATCATTTGTTACTTCCGATGGTACAAAATTGGTTGAGAATAACGTCGAAGATACAACGCGGATGGGACAATTTTGCACCGAATTTCAAACAATGCTGCGGTTTGACGACCGATCTGGTGGTTGATTACATCAATCATCTTCAGGGCAAGGAAATTGTGAGAAACGAAATTCTCGTGCCCGCTACGACTCTCATGATCAAACAACTGTTACTCGTTATGGCCGAATGCGTCGTTCAACAGACCGAGAGCATCGCGCGATTGGGTTGCGCTTGCATCAGGTTTGTGGAATTTTTTTTATTCTACCTATTTCATTTTTTATTACGTATTTTTTATCTATGTATAATATTTTTTCAAACTGCAAAAATAATTACGAAATAGAAAAACGAAAAATAATAATAAAATAAAATGATAATAATAATAAAATAACAAATAATAATAATAAATTAATAATAACAAATAAAAAAGATAATAATGATAATAATAATAATAATAATAATAATAATAATAATAATAATAATAATAATAATAATAATAATAATAATAATAATAATAATAATAATAATAATAATAATAATAATAAATTGATAATAACGAATAAAAAAGATAATAATGATAATAATAATAATAATAATAATAAACTGCAAAGATAATTACGAAATAGAAAAAAAAAATAATAATATACTAATAATACTAAAATAAAATAATAATAATAATAATAATAATAATAATAATAATAACAAATAAAAAAATAATAATAATAAAATATAATAATAATAAAATAATAACAAATAAAAAAGATAATAATAATAAAATAATAAATGCAAATAAAATCAAAATTTTTCCGAAAATCGTCGTTTCAACGACGTCCGAGTTAGAAAATTGAGTTGCATCGAGTGTGACCATAGGCAAAATCCGCGACTTCCCCTTCGGGACGACGTCTTATCCCGATCCTGTTCGTCACTGCTGCCGTTGCTGCTGGTTTGCTGCTGGCAGCAACGCCGGTGTCGAATTTCGGTGGCTACCTTATCCATCCCGACAGCCTGTCAAGCTTCGTTATCGTCTTACAAGCACGCACCGAGCTCTCTGTCAACGATACACACCGAGGAGGCCCAACCGTGCATTCCATCGCGCGTACGAAAACAACCGACCGGCCTTACATAGTCTGTCTCTTTTCATCCCGATTTATTTCTATCCCCCGCGACTACGAGGAATGGATAGCTTTGACGAGGCGTGGATTAACCACCGTGTACTCGCACTTATTATTTTAATATACCTCCTCCTCCTTCCCCCACTTTGGGGTTTCGATCTCGTGCATATCAAAGTCGTCGACACGATCGGGTTGACTACTTTCAACGCAAATGTGACACTGTTGCCTTAATTCATCAAATTTCTTACTAGAAAACAATACAAAATTTAAAAAATTAATTTTTAATTATTTTGTGAAAATTATTATTTTTTTGTTGCGTTGATTAATTTATTTTTCGGGTATTTATTATTGATTATTCTTCAATATTTTGTCATTATTTTGTGATAAATTTTGGTTAATTTTTGTTTCCCAGCGTTGATCAATTTATTTTTCAAGCAACGATCGAAGTATGCGAAGCCTTAAGGCGCCCTCGAACGCACTTCGAGCAAGCTCGTTGCGTCCGACCTTCCTGCTTGCCGGTCCCACACATCCAACGGTAATCCTATCCCCGGCTCGCGAGGGATATCGATGTTACGCTCTGCCTACGTACTCGCGACGTGTTCTAAAAAAATTATTGAAAATAATAATAATAAAATAATAAAAATAAAAAATAGTTTTAAAAAAAAAAATAAAAATAATGTTACAACGCAACCGATACAGGACAGCGGACGTACGGAGAAAACGGAGATCGCAAACTAGCCAACTCAACGATCTCTATGACGCGCTTGAAATACTATAGCAGATCTCGTTTTGCTGCATATCATTTACTCAAACACATTTTTTTTCAACTCGCCTCGTCGCGCTCGAATTAATTATTTCGCAAATGAATAAATATCTATATAGTTGTTAAAATGTTCCACAACTCGTCTTAATTTATCGATACACTGGAAAAAATATTATTCAGTGAGAATAATTATTAAAATGACGATGGAATTTTTTTTTTACATTTAATCAAACACATAAATTGAATTGAAATCATTGCTTTTATTTTCTTTATTCCGCAGACACGTACTCGTATCGAGCGGTCCAATTTTAACTTCGGAACAGTGGGAAGTTTGCGGTGTGGCTTGCTACCGCGCTTGTTCGAATTCCCTGCAAGAACTTCATCAGCTCACGATGGCATTTTCACCAAGATCCGAATCTTTTTACGGCGACGTTGCCCAGGTCAAGGTGGCGGCCCGTCGTGACGCAACCCCCGAAGAAACCGAACGTCTCCGGCAATTATCGGCTCAGGTCAGTCATCCAACTTCGACGATATTTATTACCGATTTAATTCACAACACACCCATATATTTCTCTCATCTCATATCACAATAACCAACACGCTATCTGTATCCATGCATAAACGACGACATTCCCACGGTTCCAAAATTTTATTCGAATCATACGAAAATGCATTTTTTTTGTTATTATCTTTTGCGAAAAATTGGCGGGAAAAATATATCACATATCATGAAATACGACGGCAAGAATCATTTGATCCAATAATCGGTTGTGATTAAAAAAAAAGTCTTGACATTATTGACATGTGATCGAAATATTTGTTCGGATAATTATAAATGGCGACGGAAGGATGATTGCAGCGTTGATAATTGAAAATTGTGTGGTTGTTGCGTGCTTCCTCCGCTGAACCTGAAAATGATCTCAGGTGAGCCAGCTGCGCGAGATATTGACCGCTGTGAAGAGACAAAGCGCGGCCTCACTGCCGACGACGCCTTTCGAGGATTCGATGACGATTGAGACGACACTGCTCGATCAGCACACTACTTCCTACCCCGTCGGTTGTAGGCAGCACACGACACCCCCCGATTACACTAACACTACTACTACCACTACTACTTCTACTACCACTACTACTACCACTACCACGTCGAACAGTACGGTTGGCCCGCAATGGCTGTAGCCGTCCACGGTAACTCACGTCATGGATTTTAATTTTTCGAACGAAAAAACAAATAATAATGAAAGAACGAAAAATGAAATATATTAATTTTTTTTTTTTTAGTAATAAATTTTATTTTTCTTTATTTTTATAATTATTGTTATTGATTATTTTTAATTTCGTTTTTACACTTCACACTCACCTGAATGCAGAATGAGTTTTTTTTTCCTGTCTGCCACACGGCCTGTTAGGCTTTTTTTTTTTTTTTTTTTTTTTTTTTTTTTTTTTTTTTGCAAAATTGATATAGCGCCATTTTTTATGCATCTAAAGTCACTCCAGTCCCAGTCACCGCGTGTTCATTGACATCTTTATAATATATATATATCTTATTCTTCTTAATTGTTTATTTTATTTTTGATGGATGTTTTTTTAATTTTTTTTAATTTTTTCAAGATACTTTTGCACCTGCTGGTAGAAGGCACAGGTACACATAATACCTACTCAAATTAAGACACGTTGAGATGTGTGAAAATATGCAGACACCTTCACGAGAACTCGGAGCCCTTCGTAATTTTTTTTTTTTATTGATCAAAATATTTTTTATTCAATTATTGCAGAGTGACAATTAATTTTTTACAATGTGATAAAGTTTGGCTTTATTTTTCTAGAAGATCGAAGGGCTTCGTGGCTCAGTAGAACATTTAATTATTACGGAAAAAAAAAATTATTATATATTTTTTTCTTTTTTTCGATTGCACGTGATTTTGTAGATTACAAAAAATGAATCATCATTAAAATCCATGGCTTGAGTCCATGGCCAAAGAATAAAAATTATTAAATTTTTCTCGGATGTGAATCTAGATATATTTTGATAAAAAAATAAAAATTGAATTAATCAAGAAATGATAATACAGAGAAAATATATCGATCGAGATTTGTCCACGAATAATATGGTTTTTATCTTTTCTCCATAGAAGCTGCAGCTTTCGTAGTGCGCGCACCAATGCAATATTATATATTAACGGCTTACTGATAGTACTATCACATATATAGATTTTTATATATGTATTTTAAAAACCGTCATCTATATAGAAGACGAATTTATCGATAGAAACATTAACGATTCACGTAATCGTGTTATTAGTGAAAAATCTCGTTAATCTTTACACGATGATGTCGATCTGTTTTATAAACATTGCGACGAATTTTTCTCCCATTCATGTGTCATATGTACTTAGCCTGTGCTGTGTAACATACTCATAAAAAAAAACCCATTAACGCCGAAAACAAAAAATTTTATATTTTTCGTTCGGCTTCAATTGGGTTCCAATAATGTATATTCATGTCATGTCACGTCGACATTGTTCTCATTAATCGATTGATAATCAATTAATTAATTCCGATCCTTGCCACAATTAAAAATACATGTATTAATATTTTTAATTTCTCTATTTTTAATATCCCTGGCAGAAGATATTTTTCGTTTTCGGTGTTGATCGGTTGACGTCCTGCCCTTCCCGCCTCAATTTACGATAATAGAAAGGAATGCGCGCAAAAAAAAGAACAAACATACAACAAAATAATAAATTTATGTATAGCCGTAAAAATGTTTCACAGGTTTTTTTGCTGGCGGAGCAACGCGCCGACGATTCGAACAGACAAAACGTCGACGAAAGATCTTACGTCTTCCTTCTTTATCCGCCCTCCGTCGCTGCTACCCTGAATCCCGATTTGTACATCGTCAAGGTGCAGCACAGGGCTCTTGTCGTCGGACTTCTCGTGCATCAGATGCTTCTGCATTGCATCGCAAGCGTTTTGCTTCAGGGAATGGGTCCGCTCAAACCAAGGTTGGTGAAATTAAAATATGTCTTTAATACACATAAACATTTTTTCTTTATATTAATTTATTATTATTATTATTTTCATCATTATTATTATTAATATTATTATATTTATTTGAAACTTATATTTTTTAACGATGTATTTCGATTTTTATTTTTTGTCGATTCGATTTGTTTCAGTTTGGGTCACGTGATTCCGAATCCAACAGTAACTTCGCCAACGGCGAAACACATAAAAAATCCTGGTTACATACCTCATTTGCTTCCCCGTCAAACGGACATTTTTCTTTCCGCCTTGGATCTTTCGTTCGCTGCAGCACAAAAATTCGATTCACGTCCGGGTTTGAAATTTTTAATTCAAAAAGTCGCAAATCTCGAACAACCCGCAAATCTTTATCGTCAAGCCGGTGCTGCTTGGAGCATAAAAATCGTCACGCTTTTCGAATTGTGTCTCGGCGAGATTACGAAAAATTCCATCGATGCCGAATTGGTTAAAAATATAATGAAATCGGACGACGAAAGATCCGTTATTGCGACGGATCATCGGAATCTCGTGAAATATTTGAAACAGTTGAGAAAAACTTTTGAAAATTTGTGCGACACTTATGTGGACATAGTAGTCGATCGCGATGGCAAACATTCGTTGATCGACACATTTGCGGAGAGGAAAATATTTTTGTTGATCGCACAGCCCGAAGATTTCACGGAAATAACGAGCAAAGAATTGATCAACGGAGATTCTAAAAATGTGGAAATGATGAAAAAAATTGTTGACAATAAATCGGATTTGTTTGATTCGTCAACGACGAGTACGAAATTGTCGAAAGAATCGACGAATGTCGTTGAAACGATTATGGGAGAAACGCAGGAATTGGGTGGAACGGAAACGTTCGGTGTTCACGATTTTGGAGTCGAATATTCGACGGATTCGGGACCGGAATCGGAATCCGAGATCGATGAAAATTTATCATCGAGGCCACCATCGAGATTGGGTTTTTCGGAGTGTAAAAAAATCGTTTACGATTCCGGTAGAACGTCGCGCGAGGACGGTGCGAGCACGGCTCACAGCCTAGAATCGAACGGACCGATTCGAACGAGTTCGGACTCTTTGGACAACGTAAATCGCGACGAAATTCGTCCCTACAGTCGGGAAACCATCGACGACGATGCCGAGGTTGGACGTGTGTTCGAAGCTTCGAAAAAACGCAATCGATCGAGACGAAAGAGCGAAAATGTATTGCTGTCGCGTAGAAGTTCATTGAGATTTATCGTTGGCAAGAACTACGTTGATTCGGACGAAACTGAGGCCTATCGAGTTTGGCGATCAAGATCGTTGATGGATCTTCAAAGATCGTACGATTTAACGACCAAACGCACGTACGACGGGCTCGCGACGAATTTTTTTAGCTGCGACGGCGTTTTGTACAACATAGAATCGTCCGGGACTGCTTCGGACTTGTCCGAAACGGCTGACACGTCGCTGCGAATTCGCAACGTTCGTTCGAGCATCGATGGAATCGATTCACCGAGACCGAATGAAAATTTTACGAATCTCGAACGTTTCGCCAAACACGCGGAATCGTCTCGAACAGGTTCGAAGTTGTCCGAACGAAGATATTCGAACTATTCGACGATGGGAAGAATCCGTTCGAACGCGACGATCGACAGTACAACGGGGGATGGCGAGGCGACGATTTTCAAATCGTCGCGAGCCTCTTCGAACCTGTCCGAAGTGGTTGGAGAGGAAGAAACTCGGGACGACGAAGGATTGCAGCAGGCTGACAGTATGGATCAACTTTTGAAGGATTACGAGAGAAGCAAGCGAGGTTTTAGGATCAATCCTTTTCTTCAGGACGTCGAGGGTTGTGAGGAAGACGAGGGGCACAAGGTTTTCGCACAGGGTCTGGAGATACCGGGTAAAAATGGGGTTGGAAAGGACAGCGAGGCGCACAGAAAGGCGTGGGCGGAAACTTTAGGAGTAGCCCTTGAATGGGCACTCGCTTTGGAGGTAAATATTAATCAAATAATCGCATACACAATAAATGAATGAATTAATGGATCGATTATCCAACTCATAAATCAATAAATTAATTCATGCAGTCGATTGCTAATAATTGAACGTTCCAAGTAATCGCTTGGTTATTTTCAGGACAATAAGCTCGCACCCTTTGTTCCGGTTCTCATCCGGGGAATAAGAACCCTGACTAAATACGCGGTGGATCCGGTACTCAAACAAAAACTCGCCACGATATTCCATCGTGTCGTAATCATTTACGGCTTGACGACAAACTAGGAGCAACCTTCGGAAATCACGAAATTCGACGACGGTTCGAACTCGTTACGTATATAAGTTTTATCGTTCACGTCGCGGATGAAGTTGCCATTGACGGCGCCATCTACGTACACTTCTATTATTCGGTTGTTGCTGTAATCCTTGATACAATTTTGGAACATAAAAAAAAATTGCTTTGAAAAAAAATGAGGAAAAAAATTTTAAGTGTGCGGAAATTTAAAAAATGAAGTCAAAATATTTTTAATTTAATTCGAAAATTGAAGAAATTGATTCGGGGAAGATGAGACAATAGATAAAAATGGTAATCAAGGCATTATCATTTTTTCGAAACGTCATAGTATTGGTACAATGTTTTACAAAAACAAAAAAATTGAAAAAAAAATGTATACTAATTGTATTATAAACAAGAATATGCGATATTATTTTTCGAAGCGTCGTTGCTCGTGTAGGTTGGAAAATGAGATTGAGATCGTGAGATTATTATTCAATCTGATTCATATTGCATCCTATCAACATTATGTATCATACCGCTATTAACAAATTATATATATACATAAAAAATATTTATGAAAAGTCGATCGACAGCTTCGAATTAATTTTTCTTCCGTCTTCTGCACGTGTCGCAGTCAAGCATCGACTTGTATTTTTATTTTCATTTATTTATTGTTTTCCAAACTTCCGGCTTATTGTTGCGATTCGAGGGAACCGACCACTCGACAACCACACATTTGCATTCTACATTTTACGATTACGGATGGTAGCAGAAAATATTTTTTTACGTCTCCACGTGGGACTTAAAGGCCGCCATTACGAGAGTTCGGGTGAATTCTTTGTCTCGGCTGTCGTCGGCCATTTTGTCCAACTCCCGGCACGGCATCTCACGCTTCTCCATGAAAAATCATCATCAAGACATTGACAATCCTCTCGAAAAATGAGAGAAACCAATGCTAATAATTAATTTGTAGGAAAAATAATCCTCATAGGTCAGTATCGCCCCCGCCCCCCTTCCTAGATGGTGAACGAAGCATCACGACGATGCTGACCCTGCGAAGAAGCACCGAGCGATGAATAATGATCCGGAGAAAGAGCTCGGAAGAGACTCGGAATGAACGACGAGGAGAATAAAAAATATAAAAATATAGAAGTGAGGTTATGGTTGCGGAGTGGTAAGAACGTGCGAGTATACGAGTGTTGCGTATACATAAGTTGGCGTCTGCGGTCACTCGACGAGTCATCCTCGGCGTTGGCTCGTAAACACTCGTAGCTTACGAGCGACACGGTTGGGATCTCTTTGGACCATTTCGGACCGAGAAATATTCTCATAAGACTTTTATTCGAGAATCTTTCCCGGCGTCGTCGTCGTCGTTGTCGTAATCGTCGCGCGCGCGCCCTCTTCGTCATCGTTCATCCGTCGAGTTTGCAGTCACATGCGCCAGAGCTGTAAACTGACTAGATGATGTCTCGTTTCTTCTTTTTTTTAACTTTCTTCTTTGTTTCCTTGCCGATTTCACGCGTCAGAGATAATGGACCAGAGATGCTAGTCAGTAAAATTTTGAAAGAATAAAAAATGAATTAAATAAAAATGTCTAATTTATGTATCATGGATGTATTATTGTGATGTAATTGATTATTCATTGCTATTTAATTTTATTTATTTTTTGATAATTATTAGCTAGAAAAATTTTGGTCCAAACTATTTAAAAATGTCACCAAAATGAATCGAATAAAATTGAGAACAAATTGAATACCCAATTGTTTAAATACGAACATAGATATTCGAATTATCATTGAATATTCAATAATTTCAATTCATATGATTGATTATTATATGTGAAATAATTATTTACATGTTCGAGTCATGCAATATTTAATTTCTCGGGAATTTTAATTCATATCTGCAATTATTATTTAAGCCCGATAGTCGTTCGCCGATTGTGCATTCGTGGAAGCTTTGGACGAGGTGGAAAGCGAAGGGTTGATCGCTAATAAAGGAAGCGTCGAACGTCGGTGCTATGGTCAGCCGTCGGCGTTACAGCACCCACGGGTTACGATATAGTGTCACAGCGCTTGGTTCGACGTGACCACAACTATCCATTGCCGCTTCGGCACACGCATCGTACCACCTTTAAATATTAAATGGACCTACGCGGGCTCGTAAAAAGGGTTCGTTCGGACGGACGAAGTTTCCCCCTGCGCGTTGACGTTCGAAACTCTGGAAGGGGGTGTCCTGGTGTGAAATGCTGCGAAAGAACCGTTAAATAATAGCGATGGGCAATATATATATGTATAATTTTTTTTTTACGTACCGATGAAGGGTTTCGTCGAATTTTTTTTCTTTCGATTCGCCTCGTCGATTATCGTTATTGAAATAATGAGGAAACAAAGGATTTGTTCGTTCATTCGACACCCAAAGGCCATTTTTTCGACAATATATTTTTTCGTTTTTATTTAATGGAAAATATTTGAATATTTACATCGCACGATTGACAATTCAGCCGTGAGAAATTTATTCTCGCTAGTTGAATTAAAATTGTTCAATCAAGGAGCGTTCATTTTGGTCACTGATTTTTGTTGTTTGTTTTTTTTTTTTACACATTTTAGAACGCAGTTTTGTAGAGTTTTGAGGAAGAATGGCATTTTACGATTCACTATCACGAGATTTTTAGAAAACGAGGACGCAACAACGTCGCAGTCAGTTCGTTTCCTCGTAGTCGCACTTTCATTACTTCGTCGAACTTTGAATTCGATCAGAGATTTCAATTTCTTGATGCTTCTTGTGGATTTTTCAATATCCTACGATCTAAAATTTATTCCACGAGTCCATCAACGCAATTCTCTTCAGTCAAGATCCAATCAAGGTTTCTCGAAATCCAAGACTTCGTTTTTTTAAGATCTCCTTCATCGAGGTTCCACAAAATCCCATCAAAGATTTTAATTCTCGATGCTTCCGGTAGGATTTTTTTTAGATCCTTCGATCTAAAATCGATTCAACGAGTCCATCAATCCAGATCCGAAGCCACCAGAAAGTTTGGACAAGCGTTCGTCCAACAAACTCTATTCGGAAAACCATCAACTTCCCATCGTCAAAGAAATCCTCTTTTTCAAGTGACGTCCTCAAACGACGGTCAGCAGAAAATGGCTTCCTTCCTCGTTTCGACGTCATCCCGCGATCCAACGTCGATCAAACCCCGCGTATTTCAATACGGTCGCCAAACGTCGTTTCTACTCTGTTCGCTTTCCTCTCCCATGACTCCAATTTCCAGCCTATTGCCGCTTATGGTGAGATTACCGCTCGCGATCGTAACCTGATCCTCGCTCAAATCACCGTGCAAATGAAGATGTATCTGATTTTGATTGACGGTGCTGTACAATTGTGGATAAAGAACCATGGGTGCCGGGCTTATGTAATTTTGTCCGGGATTGTTGTAATAACTTTGATAATTAGCGTTGTAATTGTGGGACGCAACGGGAACGGGGGTCGATGGTCCTGGTGTCCAAGTGCCGTAGTGATAACCCGGACTGGCGTTGCCGCTGGTTCCCGTTGTCGCGAATAATTCGGGATCGGCGACGGATTTGCCGGGAACGAGGGGAAGCGTCGTCGTTGCCGTTCCGGTTACGGCGGCACCGTGACCGGGATACATCGACACGCAATTAGGCGTGTAAGCGTCTTGATGCTGACCCTCGGATGGCAAAACTTCGAAACGAAAAAAAGATAACGAAATAATTAATTTGCGGCGTTATTGAATTTTTTTTTGTTGGGAAATTGTGTTAAAATTGAAATGATATAATAGATAAATAAGTTGATCGATAAATTAATTTGAATTGAAGTTTTGGAGAAAGATTGAATTAATTTTTTATTGATATAGATAATAACTAGAGAGAGAAGAAATAATAATGTCTAGATATTACTAATAATTATTCATCATTTTATATTTTTTATATTTGTCGAATCGTATGAGTGATTCATGATCAACGAGTGGGGAAGTCCCGAACGACAGTGTATTTTTTTTTCTCACGATCATGTTTGAAAGTTTAATAATTCATTGAAGGATCGGTTGATTCATTGATGAAATCGAGTGAATCACGGAGCTCGGCAAGGTCTTGGGGACCGCTCGGTGCAGTGATCTGAATTACGGATGGGACAGCGGAAGAGGGGGGCGAGCGAGTGAGGAAGTGAAATACCTGTGGGCAGGGGCACGGGTTCGGTGGTCGGATGATGAGACAGCGATTCACCGGGATAAGAGAAGGCACCACCTGGAATCGGCGAGTACGAACCGCCGTCGCTTCCCGACGGTGCTGGATAAGACGGGGCTGCCGATGGATAAGTCCATTCCCCGGTGCTCGCTGCTGTCGTATCTAAAACAAATAACGCAACAAATTTTTAATACCACTCGCAATTTACTGAATCGAAATTTAATGAATAAATAAATCAATAGATGAGTATTTTTAGTTCTTTTGGAGGAAAATAAATTTCAAAGAATGGCTAAAGCAAATCGTTCGATTATTTAGAACGATGATGATTCGTACGACGATTCGTGAGACAAAATTGGCGGCACGAGGTAGAAGCTGGATGGATTAGCTGGAAGGAATTACCAATGACCGGACTTTCCACGACAGTGAACGCAGGTCGCTTCATACCTGCCGAGAATTATTGACGATCGTCGGCTTATTTTGCAATCCGCGCAGTTTGTACGTCGGTACAAACGTGTGCCGCGACGAATAGCAGCGAGAGTGTGCGAGGGAGAGAGAAGTGGGCGGACGAAGTAAAATTGTGATTCCACGTATCGTCGATCAACTTGGAATTTCCAGATTATACCATCGCGTGTTTTTTTTTACTCTCACTCGTCTCTTTTTCACCATGAAATAAAATTGAAGAAAATCACGATAAGTCAAAAATGTTTGAATTAAAAAATATTCCCATCAACAATTTACACGCAAAATCAAATAAAAATAACAGACAATGAAAAAACATCGTTAAAGAAAATAATGTCCTGCAATTTTCATGTATTTGGATCAAGCTAGACCTCCAGAAAATTAAATTTAACTTAAAACCATCTAATAGTCAACGACAAAAAAAAAATAATTAGAGCAATAATTTTTTTCTTGCAATAATTAATGACAAAATTTATTATTGAATTTTTCGTGGTAGCGATAATGAGTTTCTCGAAGAATGACGATGACCCAGTGAGCCAAGTGATAATTAGTAGCATGACGCGAACAATTATCGTTTGATTCCCGGGATCGTTCGGACGAGAAATCCGTCGGTACCGTTTTTCCGGAGCCAGTTTGACCGGTATGACTCATGCCATTTAATCGGCACCGGCAGCAACAGCAGCATCACCACCGATATGTCGTACGCCATGTAAGCCCGTAAACTCGACGCGTTACTCACTCATTGAGCTCCGTTTCGAATTCACCGACGCACGAGCCACGCGAGTCCCTCGCACGTTCGTGAATATTATTAAGGGGTTACGTACATCTGTTCCTTTGTCCTGGAAATCGGCACAAGAAGTGTAAAGGATCGCACGGAAATCAATTGGGACGATCAGCTCAAATCTTTTTGGCTTTAAGACATTTTTTGCGAATAAAAAAAAATATAAATAATAATAAGAACGATTATATTACATTATCATGTTATATAATAATAATAAATAATATAATATAATTATTATCATTATTATTTTATACAACGATGATAATTTTGTTATTGACAAAACAATTAATTTTTCATTCAATTTTTCTATTGTATTTTAATTTTTTTACAATTTTGAGACGAAAAAAAAATTGTATTTCGGAAAAACAGTGAGGATTACTTCGCTGCGTTTCTACGAACGGTTCTTCCCGTATCCTTCTCCCCCTCCAGGACCCCAGCGGGGCGAAATCACCGTCAGCAGCAACAGCATCAGCTTCAGCAGGAGCAGAAATTGGCGACGACAAGCCAAGATAGCGAAACGAGCCGAGGCATCTCGGGGTCTCTCCGTTTAGCCGATGAGTATAATTTCGAAATGCAGGCAAGTAGCGTTTATGTCTTCCCCCCCTCTTCCCACCCCCGCCTACCGCCGACCTCCTCATCTTCCTTCGCGGCGTCCTCTGCCTCGCTCCTTCTTGTCCTGACGCCCCCTCGACCCCCACCCACGAAATCACAGGATAAGAACAAAAACCTTGCGCGTTCACCAACGACTCGCGCTTTATTCCCCACAACTGCGAATTTCTTTTCTCGTCACACTCGACGTCGGTTATATATATACGTATTATTCACGACGGGATTCAGTTGAACCGGGATTGCGTATCGCATCAACCATAACCGATGTTTAGATGCGTTCTAAATTATCCCGAACGAATTTCTTTTTCTTTTTTTTTTTTACATTTAAGTTTTTGCAATCTTCGTACTTGATTTTTAACGAGAATTTCACGATTTACAAGAGTCTCGTTCTATTCAGAAAAATATTGGAGACATTTATTTTGATAGAACTTTTTTATTGTGTGTAGATGAATTTTTTATTATTATAAATAATAATTAATGAGTGGAATAAATCGTAAATTATTATCGTTATTATTGAAATATTATTATTATTGTCGGTTTATCAACAATGTAACTGATGTCGCTAATAGCAGGACAAGTGGAACATTCGGAAGGTCGAGGTCGACAGGTTTGACGGTTATAAAGGAAGAAGGGACTCAAAGAAGACCGCCCGAGGGTCCAACGACGGGGACTACTCTTTCGTTATATTCTTTTCTGTCTTTTTTTTCTTTTTTTTTTTTTTTTTACATATTTCACGATGGCACACGGTCGCTCGCGCCGTGATTACCAAAATTGGGCAACGTATTTGCCGCCGATTACCCCGAGCTCAACAGTCGCGGAAACAATGGCGTCTC
Source organism: Sussaba pulchella (assembly GCA_963971145.1). Taxonomy (NCBI): domain Eukaryota; kingdom Metazoa; phylum Arthropoda; class Insecta; order Hymenoptera; family Ichneumonidae; genus Sussaba; species Sussaba pulchella. The sequence goes on from OZ020172.1 coordinate 13,519,839, forward strand.
GCTAGTGGGGGTTGTGAATGGAAATAAGGTTTTTTAAATCATTTTTTCCCCTCCCGAAAAAATAGAAGAAATTAGATTTTTTTTCGTGTATAAAAGACGAAATTTTCAAATAATAAAACGTATTTCGGTTGAACGACCATCTGTTACAGCCGGACCGACGTCTGCGCATATTTTCTATGCAGCCACGAAGGCAATGAATGCCGGAGAAATAACAGACAGGATGAGGGAGAGAAGGAGGAATGGTGGAAGAAAAGAGAATTAGATTGAAAATCGAAGCAAAGTGAGTGAATAACGGATGTCGGAGTCGTAGTCTTCCGGCCAATCATTTCGTCATTAGTTTCACGGAATCAACATGACAAAGCCCGATACTTCGGGGCATCTTCTATGCTCGCCAGATTGCTCATTTGAATATTCGATGGATTTTTTTTTCTCGGGCTTGTCGTCTTCTTCACTGTTGTCGAAAGTAGCGTGCAACAATTTTGTAAGAAAATTTGGACGTGTTGCGTTTTTTCTCGCCGATGAATTCATTGAATCAGAGTTGAACATTTGGGTCCTAAGAACGCCATATTGGTACGTGAATACTGAGGATGGGATTTGGTCCATGAAATTAATTTCTCTGCGAGAGAGGACCTTAGCAATTCTAAGGATAAAATTTTGTCGTAAATTATAATGAAACGATTGATTAAGTTCTCAGGATTTGATCGACGACAAAAACAAACGATCGCCGATCGAAGTAACTCCCATCAATCCCCCTCTTCATCTCGCATTCTCGGTCAATCTTGGCCCAAACACACTCGTTGCGGAATTCCTCTACGAACCGACACAGTTTTCAGGACCACGACGTTAGGACCGCAGAAACAAACCCACGCACTTGGCCGTCGGACGATTTGTACGGGTTTTGCCGCTGTCACCGATCGCGAACCGCTGGACCACGGGGTCTACGAAGATGATGCTGACCGAGGGCTGACGTCGGCCCCGCACGAGTCCCATCAAACGAAGGAACTCTCCGCGGAACGAAAGCTGTTTACTACCGCTCCTTGCGGGTGTGAAACCACAGCGAGGTGGTTTTCGGACCCGTAGTCCTTTTCTCGTTGGGAATTCAACTGTCTTCACCCCCCTCGCTCCCTTCTCCTCTCACCCTAGGCTTCTTACCCACCGCGATCATCCTGGACAGACATCAACAGACGTCTACTTAACGAACCGTTCATTGACCGACGTAATTTCGTTGCATCCAAAGTTGGCGAACGTATAATGAACTTTTTTGTTTCTACGTGAAAAAAAAACAGTGAATTCTTTCGTCATCAAGGACGAAAATTCGTTGAAGGAATGTTGGAGATATTCGTCGATGCAACGACGTTGAGGGAGACGACGTTGAGCGAAGACCTCGAGATGACGGAGGAAGGTGTCTTAAGGCGAGTTGAGGACTCGTGTGGGGCTTCTCGGTTCCCACCGAGATTGATGCTCGCTCGGTCGTGTAACGTAAGTCGATATTGCATCGTATCGATATACTTGACTCCTTAACGTTTTATGCACATAGATATATATACGTAAAATGTATATGGTTATAAGTTTGTGTGTGTGTTTCGTACGAAAGTTTCAAGAGTTTCCAAGAGTCAACAGTGGCGAAAGAGGGAATAGAAGAAGATGAGGAAGGAGAATAAAAGAGGAAGAGGGATGGGGATTCGATCGTGAAGTCTTACGCATACGAGTCAAGCCTAAAGAAACTGACGACGTGTTGCTCGAGGAAATTCAGACCGGGCGTTCTCATCCCGTCGTATCACTTACCATCAACGATTTCATCTTATATTAAGTATCCCGTCTCCGGGGATTGTGTTTCTTCCACAAACAAAATAAAACGTTTCGAGGGTGACGAAAAAAATCATATTCTTTTTAATAGACGAGATTTTTTTAAGGTGGTCAATGAAAATTATTTCGATTATTGATATTCGAAAAGTGACGTTTTCTTACGGATGACGTGATTTCAGTGGAATTAAAAAAAATGTTGTTGACTTTTTTGAGAATTTTTTTTAAGTAAAATTGATTGATGCAAAAATTGATTTGTATAATATTTCGTGAAACGATGGAATCGCGTTGCGGATGTTCGATCTTCGTTTTTTTTAGCGTGCGAGCAGGTCGTTGTCGTGAGAACTGTTGACGGAATTATTTTCGTCCAGATTTTTTTCGTTATCTTTTTTTTTTTTTCGCGAAAAAATAAAAATTATACATATGTATCGAATATCGAGTTAACCTCTAATTGCCCACCGCTCAATTACGGCGCATCCTGTCCCTTGTATCCTTCTCGTCTCTTTTTACCTTGCAACATCCCTTCTTCACCCTTTTGCCATTTTTTTTTCATTTTATTATTTTTCGTTCTTCCTTTCGTCGGCTGCAAAACGCCAACAATCAAAGTTTCGAAAACGAAATCATCGTGACTGCTTTCTTCCTTTCCATTTTTTTTCCCGATTCCACTCCCCTCTCTCGTTTCTTCCGAATAAAGAATGAAAAAACAAAAAATCAATTTGCTTGCGTCGATTTTTGGGCGTTGATATCCGTCTTTCGTGAGTCTGCGGTGAAAAAGTCTGTTTAGCGTGAACGCCGGGACAATAGCGCGACGGATCTTCATGATTCGCACGCGAATATTTCGTTCAAAATGCATGAGACGACGAGGCTGCTGCAGCAGCGCCCCCACAATGCGGACTAACCGCGGGACAATCTTAGTACGAAATTTTTTTCTTGACAACATCCGAAAACATCTTTTTCCATCACACACACGCAGCATTTTTTCTGTCTCCGTTTTTTTATTTATTTAATTTGAGAAAAAAATGTTCCCATGTTATTGCTTTCTTGGTATCGACCTCTCACTTTTAAGGGCTCTCTCTACTCGACGTCTCCGGCAATTTTGCCAGCGTGAATGAATGAATATAAACCCTTTTGCCGTACACAGCACCGAGCATGAATGAAAGGACCCTTACTAGTGTGTTGTTCATGGCGTGCCCGGAAACCGTAGAAAAGGCATTCGTGAGACCTTTCGCACCCTTTTCCACCCTCCCAATTTTTTGTTACGTCCTCCGTCCGCCTACCGCTCTCGCTGTGCCAATTTTTTCAATTTTATTTTTTATTTCTGATTTTTTTAACGATAATTACCAGCCACTGCGGGGGGCGGGGGCATAAGAGACCCTTTGACACCGTGTGGAGAGCCTTCCAATGATTCTCTCCCTCTCTCTCTCCCTCGCTGCGACGAGCCCTGCGTCCTCTTATGATTTTTATTCGAATTATTATCGATATCAATCACTGATTAACGTTTTATTATTTAATGTATTTATTATTGTTATTTTGTCACGACGAAAATTTATGCTGAGAACAGTATTGAAGAATATATGAATATAATATAAATAACAATAATATTTATCATTATTATTATTCCGATAAAATAATAACAATGAAATTTCGACAGCGACGATTTCCGAGTATTTGAAGCCTGCGGATTGACTATTTGGCTACTTCGATTGCCGAACGAAAATATACGAAGAAATAAATGAAGGTACGAGTGTATTTTTGAGGAAGTTTGGGCAAAGGGTCAGAACGACGAAATCGCCTGATAGCCGCTTATTAGAACGTGTTGTAACGTAGAACCAGTGTTTTTCGGACGTTCACGTCGGGGTTCTGTCTTTTGTCATGGTCGCCGCGGCTTACAAAAAGCGTCTCACCCTTCATTTCGACGATATTCCGACGATTCTATCCGAATCCCCGTGAATCGGTGGGGGAGAACCAAGTCAGGATCATGATAAAACATTTTATAAAAGCGAAAAAAATTTTCGCAGAATTTTAAGAACAATTGTAATTATTATTAGCACAGTTTCAGATTTTTTTCGTTCGAGTAATATTTTATTTAAAAAATTTTGAATAATGTATATCATTATATTTATTATATAATCAATGAATAATTTGTCGATGTTTTTGTGCTCTATTTAAGCTATTTTTGTGTTGCGTGAGAAATAAAATTGTACAACGTCGCGACGACTTATGAATTCGTCAAACGTTTGTACAAATTCATTCTGACAATCGGTTCCAGTGCATGAATGAGAAGAGACGAAGAAGAAAAGCAGCAAGAAGAAAGGGAAAAATAAGAAGAAAAAAAAATATCGATCGATCGTAAAAGAAAGCGAACGAGGTACGAACTCGGTTTCCATCTGATCGTCGATCAATTAACTCGGCAAGAAAGTCCTTCTCGACGTAGGAGGCTCGATAGACTGTGATAAAAAAACAAACCTCAACACCAGTTGACTGTAGTTTGTCTCGGAACGTTTTTTTTCCGATTTTTTCATTTATTTTCAGTGCAAAGTCACGGCTCACAGGTGACAGCAAATCGGGTTATGAAGTTCCGTTATTGTTTATCGCTTCGCTGGGAATCAGATTTCTTTTTTTTTTTTTTTGTTTTTTTGTTTATCATTCGTTTTTTTCCCTATCATTTTGTTGTCGACGGTGGGCGATTCCGATGCCGGGTTGTCTCTCGATACTCTTCGGTTATCTTCATTCAAGTTTCTCGATGCGGCGGCAATTTTGTACTCTTTCTTGTGTCTTTTTTTTTTGCCGTTGACTATCGCCGATCGTCTGCGCAATCGGCACGCACGTACGATTTTGCCGGTTTTCGCGTTCCGGATAAGGCTCGCACCCAGACGAATTTTTGCACAGTCCGTTGGATCGTTCAGGACAATCCTGGCATCGTATTTCGCTGTGCCAAAAGGATTCGTTTCCATACTTTTTCGTTGGGTCATCGATCTTTGCTTTTATTGGGCGAACAATGGAGCGAGCATGTCAGGACGGCAATTTTTGAAACTACGAGTAGGCGGAGAAATGGGACTGCTTCCGGTTCATGGGGTTTCGACGTGGAAAATATCGACCTTGCGACAAAAATACACTCAGCTAAGTTTGTAAAAAATTTTATGATCTCCAATTTTTCTTTTACTCTCGCGGCTTTCACTTGAAAAATATCGACTTTTTCTCAAACATGGAAGGAACTTAATTTGTAGAAAATTCCCCGGTCTTCACTATTTCTTATGACCTTTTTCGTCTCAAAACCTATGGGAAACGAGATACGACGAAAAGAAGTAAACACCATCGAAGATCCGCTCGTACTACAGTCAAAAAAATATATGGGATAAGTTATAAAAATCCAAGAATCTGGAATTACGGCTGGCTAACCGTTTCCACGTAATCTGACTGAACGCCGGAAATTCCAAAAATTGCGATGCCCCGTAGCTCTGACCTCTCACTCCTCCGCATGGTCGTAAACCCAATGAACGCGACTAGAATCCAACGATTTTATAAATTTCCCTTTCTCCTTGCAAATTCTTCTTACAATTCTTTCACAGCGCAAAAATAAAAAATCAATATCCAGATGCTCCATCTCACTGGTGCGAACGGAAGTGGCATCGAAATCGGCAAAGGGGGGGGGGGGGGGAAGGGCTTGTACTATCTTCGGTGAACGAATTAGGTCTTTCACGAGGAAGCAGGTCCAAACCTCATTCTCCTTTTTTCCGACGTCTTTCTTTCATACTCGACTCTACCCTTCGATATTTTTTTCACTCTTTCTTATTTCTTTATTATCATTATTGTTGTTATTATTAATTTTTTTTTCCTCTCTTTCGTCGTAGCGCACGATATTCTTGTAGTCATAAGTCGAGAGGTGCAGAAAGGAACGAGAGTGGGATGAGGATGGAAGGAAAAAGGGTGTGGGGGATGTGGAAGCCGATCGGGAGGTACATTGGTCGGGTTCGTGTCGAGTTGAGAGGCAGGTACAACGATCATCGGGTAAAGGATGAACGGAATTGTGGACGGGGGAACGTGGATAAGAAGAGGAAGACGACGAAGCAGAAGTGAAAGAATTAAAAAAAAATAATAAGAAATAATAATAAGAGAGAAAAAGGAGTAAAGAAGGCCGCGGCGAGGAAACAGGGGGATTGCTGGGAGGCAAGGAGGGGGGAGGGGGAGGGGGTACGAGGTAGTTACGTGATCCACGCTTGAGAAGACACGGATCTTCATTCTTGACTCTTTCTCTCATCTCTCTTCTCTCTCCCTCTTTCTCGCTGTTTCTTGGTTTTTTCTCTGGCTTTATTTTTACCACTTCCATCTCGCGTAATACGTATCGGTGGATTTTTGTGCGTTCGTGTGCGTGCCCCATGCTCTGTTATTTCGGTGGCCCCCGGAATCACTTTGCCGACGCCTACTATAAGCACCTACGGACTGACGTAGGAAGATTCATCGATCGTCGTGATACAACATTTTTAGTCTTAAAGGTGTATTTTTTTTTTTTTATCTCGTTATTGATCAATTAATTTTGCGGTGAATTCAATTATGAATTTATTTATCGTATTTTATTGTCATTGAATTTTTCATTTTGTATGAAGAATTGTACTTTATTTTTATTTCATTTTTTTATCTTCATGGAGGGCACCCGGAGGGCCTTCGATCGGGATCTCGGTTTTCCCCTCGGCGATGGCCATTTCTTTCACTGTTTTTGTCCCGGGCTACGATTGCCGTTCTCGCTGCGCTTCGGTGTAACGCGGCTCGTCTGCTCGTGCAGTTTGTACACCGATGTCTCGGTAGAATGACCACCGATTCGAAAACCTTCGACGGATTAATCGCTTTCACGATTTTTAACACTTTCTCGTTATTCCCTTTTTCTTTCTATTTTTTTTTTTACATTGTTTTTTTAATGTCACTTCGTTTACAGCGATCTCACGACTGGACGAATATTCCGATTTATTCGAATTTTTTAAATTCATTTCTGCACTTCAACTCCTTCAAAGATTTTTATTCCCTATTCTTAATCATTCGCGCCATTGTTTGGCAAACGAAATCGTCGCTGAATTTCCAATAATTAATAGAGTTATCATCTGATGTTAGATAATTAAAATATTTGACCATATGGAATAATTGTTGATGAAATATGAATTGAATCTTCGTTTTTGAGCCATTGTCTATTTTTTCAAGCAGTGACTAAGCCAAAAAATAAGACGAAATAAAATGAAATGTCATAGAAAAAAAAATTATCCAACGACGATGGTTGTTGTCCAATGGCGTGGAACTCGGGATCTTACAGCCGTGGGAAGAAGCCAGAAACTTTCTCGAGGCGTTTCGAGGGGGCCCCGAGATATCTGTGAGACAATGTCGAAGCCCTTTGGCTTTCACAGAGAGTTGGCGAATCAGGGCATATCGATAGGCGCCCTGCGCTCGCGTCGCTATCTCCCTCACCCTCTCTCTCTCTGTCTCTCTCCCTCGAGGGATAAAAAATGTATAATCGTGTTTCGTATCTTATCGCACAGGCACGCTTCTGGATAACTTCACGTAGGGCTTTCAACGCAGCTCCGAACGGAAGCAAATCATCTCTTACGATATCGACAGTACAAAAAAATAACAAAATAATCTGTCAACTAGGCGCCAGCCTAGACGGAAGTCGAGTGGCGTGTCGTCGATTCTTCGCCAGATATCACCGTCCTTCACCGACCCTTCGGAAAATCGGTAAAACAATTTTTAAAAAATAATAATAAATCGATGAAAAAAATATCGACTTATCAATTGTAAATTGTATTTATCAATGAAAATTCTTACTGTTATTGATAGATTTTTAAAAAATATTTTTCCACCGTAAAATGAGAGTTGGTATAATTTTAAGGGTCAAAATTTATTGTTCGAAGAACAAAAAATTGCTTCGGTACGAATTTATTTTTTATTTTTATTTTTTATTTTCATTCTTGTTCTGTTGGTCCAACGTTGGAGGGGGTAGGGGGAGGTAACCGAGGAAATAGTTGCGCGTAGCCCGCCGGTTGTTATCGCGGTTTGGCTAAGCGGTCGCCATCGGGTTTCCTTAAGCTCACGAAGCAACCCGAGCGACCGGCCTCGCTCTCGACGGATACGAAGGATGTTGTGCACCCAGGATACGCGAGCGATAAGGGCTCCGTCACTGCCAACGATAACGCTTATGTTCCCCATACTAACCCTTTTTCTCCCGACGCCTTAAGTCTGTTCTTTAAAAAATAATTTTTTTTTTTTTTTTCAACTCAATTTTGTTAAATTTGACATGCGATCCATTATAATTCTTGCATTTGAACATTAATTCATATTCATAATATGTTTATATTTTGTTAATATTTATATATTTGTTTTATTTAATTTTTTAATTAATTTAATTCATATTTATTAATATAGATGTGATATAGATATAATTCGTGGCGTCAAGTTTAATCGCGTAGACCGTGAAACCAGCAAGAAATTCCATAACCGAGCCATTGGTTTTACATCGTACGTGCTGCGTTATAAGCAAAACGATTTACGAGCTTAATTAAATCTTGCGCTAAGCGAGCGTCGCCTACATTTGTCATTTACAAATGCCTACCAAGCAAATCCGTTCAAGTCCGGCTCAATTTTGTGCTACCAACTTTCCCATATCCTTTTTTTTTCGTTTCATCAAAACAATTTTTCTCGATCTTATGAATCAATCAATTATGAATATGAACATATAATCAATCAATTCTAATTAACCGTTGCGAAAATAAATAATCGAATGATACATTCTCCAAATTAAAAAACGTTCCAACCAACTAATCCACAATCTGACGTTTCAACAAACTTCAATCAACGATGAGCCCTTAAATACAAAATAAAAACATAAACAAGCCCAACATGTCAAAGATCGTAATTATCGTAATAAATAGCTCCCCAAAAATAGCGCGAGGGTGGGGTGGGTGTTACGAAACAGCTGCAAGTCGCGATAATACGTATTTTCAAGAACGTGTAAATCACGTGTTTGACGAAGGGAGTTTAGGAAAGTGGCTGACGGAATTCCGAGTGGCTTTGAGAGAGGAAACTTTACGTAGCCGTGTGGGGACGGCAAAGCCGATGGGGGTAAGCGTGTCGGCGGTCGGGTTTGCGGAGCAGAGGGTTAAGGGTTGCTTTCTTAAAGGGAGTCGCCCAACCCTTGGCCGGGGGTGGGTTCGGTAGTAGGCAATTAGGAAAGTGTCACGCACACTCCCATCCGGACTAGACAGATCCCTTCCTCTCGCGATACCAATAAACGTAACCGAAGCGGACCTCCCCCCGCCCCCGCCCTTCATCCTTCGTATCGTATCGTATCGTCTGACGCCGCGAGAGGCGTTGCACGATAATCCCGAGTTTTCCCCACATCTCGGGGGGGCCAATTTAATTTTCCCCCAAGATTTTCTCACGTTCCAAGGACATCGAAATAACGACGTTAAATCGTTTGTCGTAACAACGAGCGGTGGACTTGATGTCGGAAATAAATATTCGTTGCAGCAATAATTAATCCGAAAGCTTAGGAAAGATTTTGGAAGAATAAAGAGAAATTAAAAAAAAATTGATATCGAATTAATAAAGAAAGAATAATAATAATAATGAATTAATTGTAATTAATCAGTAATTAATTATAGAATGAACAATAACGTATAATTATCGTCAATATCTGCATTACAGGAATTAGAAGGACCAGCACCCATTTTGCTTCCGAATTCTCCCTCATTCCAAAAAACCCTTCAACTCAATTTCCCAAACGTAAAAGTATTCAATCCAGCCGGAAATTCGCAACTCGCCGCGGAAACAATGTCCGCGCAGAGAGGAAAGATGTTGTCGGAAGAGAGGGGACGGGGCGTCGTTGCGGACATTCCAACGTCGTTGGGGTTACCGCGGGGCCGGGCGCTGGACCACGTGGGAAAACGCGAGATGATGATCATCGTCGTCCATCGTCGACGGAAACGTACCGAGTGTACATGCAGAAGTTACCGAGCGAGAGTTGCCTCGAGCACACCCAATCTTTTTAGTTCGTTGGATGAGGTTAAGTAGCCGCATCTTGGTAAATAGCTAAAGAGCCATGAGATATACTTTCAACCTCGTCGTTGTCGCCGCATCTTGCCGCGATTTCTCCATGAATATTCAGAGGCTTAAAGGCGCATTGAGATGAATCTTTTCCAATTTACTCACAAGAATTTTTTTAATTTTTTGAATCTCTAGAATTTGTATCATTTTTGTGATAATTTTTTTCACAATGATTTTTCTTTTCCCCTCCTCCTCGCCCCTTCTACCAGGCTCTCGCAGCTTCCGCGACCAGTCTCACTCCTTTCCTCGTCCGCGTTTTGCAAAACCAGCGGGGGCGGAGGCCACGCACCAACGAAACAAGTCTGCTCCCTCATCCTCCGATTTCCTTCGCGCCCTTTTGCGGTCCCCCTTCTTCTCACTCCCTTCACCCACCCTCTTCCACCTCCCACTCAACTGTGATGCTTCTGCCTTTTTACCAACCATCACCAAAAACCATTGCAGACGCACAGCCAGACACAGAAGTTGGATTTCGAAGCCGCTCGCCAGAATGTACAATCAGTGTGATTGTTTGACACCCCATAATCAGAGTCCTTACCCCTTCCTCGACCTCATTCGTCTTCTTATTTTCCTTTTTCTTCTTCTTCTCTTCCCCAAGCCTTCGCAGTCAGTTTAGAAGCTTCAACAGCACCGGCAGCACCTTTCACCTTTTTTTCCATCTTATTTTCTTCATCGTCCTGTCTCGTCCTTATCCTCCTTAAACTACTTCTACACTATCTAAAACGTACTTTCTTCACCACTTTGAAAACCAACCGCTTCGGGTACTCATTCCTCGTCGTCGGCAATCCGTTACTCGTTCAGACTCTTTGAGTCTTTTATTCATTCTTTCTTCTTCATTTATTCATCTCACTCTTGTTTGTTTGTTGTTTTTTTTTACTCTCTCTCTTCGTTCCCGACAAAAATCGCCCCCGGACGATGGAGTTACCGCGCGGAAGACTCGTTCAACGGTTCCCCGGACCCTCTCGTGTCTCATTACCCCGATCACGACTCGAGATGAGACTACAATCCGAGAGAAAACGAGAAACGGACACCGGGTTATATTATAATACACCGACGAATGATTTTCATCTTCTCTTTATGTACGTCGGTTTTTTTTGTTGCTTTGTTGCTTTTTTTATTACTTGTTTCGTCCCTCTTACCCGCCTCCGACTCGCCTGGTCGATGACAATTTTGCCGAAGCAAGATTCTTCTATTAACTTTGAGGATACAACATTTATTTATTTATTTGTTTATTTATTTATTTATTTATTTATTTATTTATTTATTTATTTATTTATGTATTTATTTATTTACCAAAAAACGTAATGAGATTCGGGTTTGCGATGATCGTGTTGAAGTGGGAGGAGAGTGAGAATAATGATCGTGATCGATTTTCGATCTTTCGATCGCGCGAAGAAATGGTGCGGCAAGTCAGCCGGATAGGCAGGAGCGCGAGCAGGGGTAGGGGGAGGAGGGGGCGAGGGTCGAATCGAGTTGTAAAAACAACACGGATCTGGACGATCGAGAATCGATCGATCGCCACGATCTCTGGTATTACGCAGACGTGCGAGTTGAAACGTGAAGGCACGAAACGATCGCGCGAAATCCCCTTCAGGAGGGCGGGGAGGATGATTCTCGATCCTTGTTTCGCCATTCGGACTCTTCGACGAACCGAATTGCTCCGTGGAATCGCAGTTGAAACGAAGACGCGCGAAGATTTGGTATAAAAAAATATTAAAAAATAAATAAAAATAAAATAGAATGGAAATAAAAATGTTAAAAAGAGACGAGATTTAATGCAAGAGAATGTGAGAGGATAAGGAAGGTAGGGAGGAGAAGATTGGCATGGCACCACCAACGCCCTCTTTGCATTATTTCGCACCGGGCTTCTTCACCTCTCCGCTGAATTTTTTTGTCTCTCGAAAGGTTGTTGGTTCCGATCTCGATACGCGATGATCGCGAGTGTCGAGTACTGGACGTCATCCGTAGGACGTCCGAGCGAGGACGAGGTCGCGTCGTAGGTAGAAGGTGTCAGGGTGCAGTAACGAAACCGCAACTCGCTTCGACATCAAAGGGTATTTATCGGAGAGGGGCGTAGAGGGGGGTAGAAGCAGATGAGGGGGAGTGGCCGCATCGACGACGCATAGACGCGTCTACTTAACTTTGATCAGTTCGCGACCACTCGTGCGAGACCGTTTAACATCCGAGGAAACATAGAGCACTCGAATCGATAAAATAATCAATGAAAAATGAAAAATAAAAATAATAAAAAATAAATGTAACAGATAAACATCTAGAGAAAAAATCCTATAAGTTCTCTAATCAACTAACATCCTCCTAAAAGATCCGAAAAATCCCCTGATTTTCGATATCAATCAAACCTTGACTATAAAATAACTTCCCAAAAAAAAATAATCATATATTCCAACGAACGATGTCCTCCCATGAAACGGACGATTCCGAAAATTCTACGTTTTTCCCGTAATGTCGGAAACGTTAAAACAACAAATCTGTCCGATGGTGGTTATTCCACTCAACTTCCACCGGTTTACCGGTCGATGTTTGCTGCTCCTGCTGCTCCTGCTCCTGCTCCTGCTGTTGGATGCTGCATTGCCCACCACCACCACCAGCAGCAGCAGCGGTAGATGGGCAACGGCAGGTTGAATGTCGTTATTACGTTGAATTAGAGGGTGCAGAGCCGGAACGAGGTATGAAACTATTACCTCCGGCAAACCGGACGGTTCGAGCTCACTCGTTCTGCAAACCCTAGGCCCACTCCACACCCTCATCCCCGAGCCTACAACGTCCTCCCTCCCTCTTTCATCTCTCTCTCACTTTTTTCTCTGCTCTTCCACTCGTACGTCAAACCTCACCGCGATGAAGAACGTTAGCCTGGGTGCATCAAAACCGTCACGACCTTGTCCGGAGGACTACCAGAGGCCTTGCGATATTACCCAGAAGATCCACCTTGTATGGGCAATCTTCTGCGTGAAGGTACATCGCGAGGCTACTTGAATGACTCGAGCCAACAACGTCCTCCCACCGTCCCCCTCCTCACCCCCACCCACCGGTCAAACCGCCTCCTACCCCATCGCAACGAGTTAACCGGGCTACTACATGTCCGGTTTACTGCGAGCTTGCACATCACCGGTAACACACATATACGCACGCCGTTTTTATGCGGATTTATCGAGTGAAAAATGATATTTGGATCATAGTGACGTCAGAAATTAGAATATATTGATGAAGGAATTAATAAAAAAAATGTATTCTTTGATTATTGTAATTAAAGTCATAAAAAGCTTCGCGGAAATACAGCTTCGTGAATTTGGGTATGGGGAAATTATTTTGACTGGTTTGACGGCTGTGATGTTAAACAAAAATTTAAAGAAGCCCTGGAAAAACAATTCCACGTGGGACGAATGAATGAACTCACCCCCATGTTGTGGACTGTGCTTGTAACAATCCTGATGAGTACTCGTCGTCCCGGTAGTGTTTCCAAGATGTGCCCCGGACGATGGAGAACCTCCTCCGCCCGTTTGATCGTTGCAGCCATTGCCACCGGAATTATCATTTCCGTTCGTACTCTGCTGCTGCTGCTGGTGCTGTTGATGCTGGTGATGATGTTGCTGCTGTTGTTGTTGCTGCTGCTGGTGTTGCTGCTGATGCGAATGAGCATGACCACCGGTTCCCCCGCTGCTCTGATTGTTGTGATTATGGTGATGATGATGGTGATGTTTGTTTCGACGATAGGATTCCAATTCGCGAAGATGCGTCGTGAACGACGTCGGGGCGTCCAAAAACGGTCGCTGACCGAGGCCCAAAGCCCGAAATTGCTGATGCTGTTGTCCTGAAACGTTACGAGGGAAAGGAAAAAATTCCGGTAATTATAAAAACACAAAATGAGTGTTGTTTGCAATTCATTCAACTCCCTCGATTGATTTCAGTCTAAATTAGGACGCTGACGGTCGAACACAACCTGTCAACCGAGAAAAAAAATATTTTCCACCATTTTTCTGAGTCAAATTTACCGAGACCGACGAAAATTCGTCCGAAGATATGAAGCTGAAATGATAACCTCACACCCTCATTCGGATAATCCGCAATTCCGGAAGTCAGACGTTCGTTCGAATATGGGAATATGGAAACGCGCATGCGCAAGGTTGTAACACTGCTGCAAGGGTTCGACCTCGGGTCACGAGCTCAATAGAGAATATTAGCCTCAATTAAGCTTCAAATATAGTAGCATAATTAAGAAACTCAATGTCCCCTTCCTCCGCCGGGCCGCCGTCATCCTGTCGAAGGGATCACAGAGTAATCGAGTACGAGGATCGACTATTCCACCGGCTCAAGTTCAATAGCATTCCGCATCAGATTCCACAATCCCGGCGTTGCCTTGTTCGCTCGTATCAGCATTTCGATGCCCGTATCCACACCACGATACGCGCGTCCCGCACACATAATGATAACCAAATGGGTGTCCCATGGTCGATGGGGCTCCGCTGTTGTCTTCCAAATTTGCAGCCTAACATTTTCCTCCGCATGTACTGCGGATGTTTAAATAATCGCGACCCAATTCCGTAATAACTAATTCAGTATTGCGAAAAAATGTGGAGGACGCGTCACGTTGGAACAAAGTGCATCTGGATTCGGGACGTTCGTGTTGGTCCGAACGGGACGAAAGGGAGGAGAAAAGAAGCGAGAAAGAGTGTAAAGAGAGAAAGAGCAATTGCTCTTTCCAACCGACCGAGCGAGCGACAAATGAATTTCAACCGCAAACTGGACGAAATATAGCCGGTGGAGAGTCCAGATGGTCCGTTCGCCGGCTTTTCGATCGCTTCTCTCCTGCAACGATACCTCGTATGCATTTCATCGGCTTACCTAGAAACGTATCTGCGTTATTTTTTTTAAATCAATTTCTTTTCCGTCGTTTCTTTATCTTCGAATTTTTCTGAACACTTTTTTCTCGCCTTCTTCGTCCGTTCCGACGATGTTCGGTGTTTCATTCACGTTCGATGTTTGCGTAGAAACGATGAATTCGCGAGAGACGAAAATCGGCAAGCCGAGAGAGCTGGATGAGGATCAATCGCGTGGGGTAAAAGGATGGGAGGAGGAGGGGGAGAAGGGAGGAACTCGCACTCCCGCAAGATCCCACGACTCGTTGTTCCACCAACTTCATCTTCTTCGTCTTCCTCTTGGTCTTCTCGTGTACCGGACGTGCGAGTGCACGTCGTAATTCCCTCCCTCTCTCCCCCTCCGCCTCGGCCCCCTTCCAAAAAATACCGGTACTACGCGATCGTTCATCTCACCCCACCCTCGCGCGAGACCTTTTGAGCTCCCGCTACCCGCGACCGCGGATCCCGTTCATTCATTTTTTCCTCCGACACCCGACGACCCCCCTCGCCCCCTCCCACTTAACACAATTTTTTTTTTTTTTATATTTTTTTCCTTATCGTTTTTGAAACTTTCATGTTTCTTCTCGGCGTCTCGCTGGACCAACGTACGGCCGAACGAACGCTCGTACTTTGCAATGTAAGGCAATTTAAGATCCCCGAGGAAGGTAGCAACACGTGTGCAATTCACTTTCCGCTTCATTGTTCCAGAGGATGAGGGGAGGGAGGGGGATGCAGCGCGGGGGAAGGGGAAGGAAGCTGAATGAGAGTTTCGAAGACTTTCCTCGATGATGGCCAATGTTACATCTTCTCACCTTTTTTAGCTTCTCGATATTTTTTTATTACTATTTTTTTTTTAATGGAAAAATTTTCATTTCCGGTACTCGAACGAATATTTATCTTTTGTACACAAAATATTTTTACGGTGAAAAAATAGAATATGAATAAAACGTATCAAATCGATCGTAAATTCTCGTTGCCGAAGTTCGGGCGTTGAGTTATTGAAAATTACCGTGAAACGAGAGGATAAAATGAGGTTGAAGAAACATAACACGAGATCGTCGAGTGTATGGAATTTGTGTAGGTTTTGAGCGCCTGTGAGTTTCGTTTGGCGCGTGAGACGTAGCCCTGTTATCTAATCAAAGTGTGGCACGGTCCCGGTTGACGGAAATAGCGCGGCTTTCCTCCTCTCCAATAGCTTAACCTCGAGCTTCACGACTTCACCTCCTTTCGCGTCTTCCTTCTCAGACCAAACGACCTCCAAAATGACCGAAAAAAAATCTACTAGAAGGAAAATGCCTTATCAATTGCCAACATTTGATGCCATCACATTTTTTTGTACACGAATCCGAAGGGAAAAAAATTGAAACTCATTTTTTTAAGTTCGTTTGTG
Organism: Sussaba pulchella; assembly: GCA_963971145.1. Lineage (NCBI taxonomy): Eukaryota > Metazoa > Arthropoda > Insecta > Hymenoptera > Ichneumonidae > Sussaba > Sussaba pulchella. Next base: position 13,535,988 of record OZ020172.1, read on the forward strand.
CTTTCAAAATGATGGAAATCGTAGTGGATAGTCGAAAACGGAGATTTTGCCCGGACTAAAAGAGCCGAAATGGGACATTTGCGAATTATCTGGGTATATATTTGTAGTTATATAGATATATATAATAATGAGGGGCAGCAGGTGTTTGTGAGGCGCTTCGTGTGGCATTGTTACGAGACAATGAATAGCACCCGGGCGTCGGTCGGTTTTTGTGTATTGTCGTCGAGCGTGGTACCCGTCGAGATGGACGAGAACGTGGAGTAAAAGAAAGAGAAAAATAATAAAAAAGCAAAAACAACGGCAACATTGGATATGGGATAATACGATGGGTTCATGTACGTGTATATGTATAAATGGCTTGTGTCTTACATGTGTGTAATTCCGCTACGACGATTATACATTGTTCTGAATTCGTGAGGCAAGTTCCTGGCACGCCAACGTAAGCCCTTTCCTCCCCTCCCCCCCTCCCGGCACTTTTTCGGATCGTTCCTGTATGCAATATGTTCTATTTCGTGCCAGGCTGACAGACTGTCACGTGACACACGACTGTCTCATCGTTCAATATAGCTTCTTTCAAGTTCTCAAATTATTTATTCATTTACTTATTAATTAATTCATTTATTGATTCATTTATTCATTATCAAAATATTTTTTTTTTAATTCTCATCAACTGGATACTTTTTCCACTAGAAAATTTCATATCGACATTCGAGACATTTAAAATTGTCATTCTTCGAATATCTTAAGATAAAATTCGAAAAAATGGAAAAACCCTCGAACTGTATAAAAATCCTCGAATATAAATATGCAACCCATTTAAAATTCCATCCCTCATCTCGCAAAATATCCTCCCACACCGCCACCCGAACGATATTTGTCCATCAAAAGAATTCCGGCTAACGGTACTGCAAATGCGAATTGTTTAAAAAGCAAGTTTTCCAACCGCGACCCAACCCCCGCGCTCTCGTACACTGTACGGTAATGGCACGGGCGGGAAAAGCCATGGGGGGCGGGGGAGGAAGGGTTGGACACTAATTTTCCGCGTGCATAAAGGCGCGCGCCGACTATGCTCACGACCGTCGAACTCGCTGCATCACCAACCAACCCACCTCCACGGCCCTTCAACCCCCTTCCTCCCTCCTCTCGCCCTCCCCCTGGACCTGGTGGGCTCGCTACGGGATACAAGCGTAAAACACGAGCTAAACGAACACGCACACGTGCCCCCGGGTTCGGGACCACTGCATCATCCCAGGCGCACCATCTGGTACGTAATGACTGCCATTACCGCACAGTGACTTTGTCCCTGAATTATCGGTAAATTTTCTGCGAGTCTCCACACTCGATCGTACTTGGCCAACGATTTTCACCCCCGACCCACGACAATCTTTTTCGGGGTCACTAGCGTTGTTCGGACGCACTTCCGAGTGCTATTAATTTGTTTTGTTTCGTTTTTATTTTCTTTGAGATGATAATGATGGTGATAATTATTACGGTTGAATATTTATTGATATGATTTGATTAATGTGTTATTGTTATTATTGACATCATGTAAAAACTTACTCGTTTTCGATCTTGGCTCTCGAGGACCGTCCACCGTGACTTTAATCGCCCTCGTGTAAGTCGCTACCTGAGGTGGTGTCGTCGATACGGTAATTGTTATGCTGAAGCTCTTTCCTGCAATTTAAACAAAATTGTGGAAATCATTCATTTATTCATTCATTGAATTCAATAAAAAAATGTTCAGAAGCGGCAGATGATTTTTATTCGCAATTTTGGTGACTCAAGAATTTTATGGTGGATTTTTTATATCGCTCTGTGATTCGAAATTAATTCTCGAGCTTACTCGTTGGGTTAAAAAAATTAAAATAAGGAATAAAAATAAAAATAACAAAATAAACGGGATAGGTTACACGCGGTAATTGGTTTTGCGGCTTAATGGGTCGTCAATCATCGCCGCATGGATGAGGTTCGCAGTGCGCGGGCGAATTAATATCTCGTTGGATTTACAGTAGCCAGACGAGCCGCGGACTATGTGGGAAAAGTTTCCAAGCAGTGATTTCCGGATCTTTGAAATAACGGAAACGATACGACAATATCGACATCTTATTTCTTTTTGAAATAAAAATAATAGATTTACATTGCGAACCGCTAAATTTTAATTCTACGGTCTAAAATGTAATAAAAGGTTTCCCAAATTCTTAATGAGCCTCGAATACCATCAAATTATAATGTATCACATTTATTTCGTTCTACCTAAGGCTCCCACGAGATTGCGAGCGTAACAACGAGACAACCGCTTCTGCACCATCGGACTCTTCACTTCTCCAGGGGGTGGAGCGGGGAGACCGGGGAGGGGGGAGGAGGAGGAGAGACAGAGCGAGAAAAGGGTATAGTCGTCGGGAAGTCGGAGGGGTGGAGCACTCGTGTGCATATATCATCGTCGAAGGTTTCCGAGGTTGTAGGGTCCGGGTATATTAATTCCCTCTTCATAAACGTCCGTCCGAGAGATTGACTACGGGCTCTTAAACGGAGTCCGTCGCTCGCTAATATGCATTTCGTAATTCGCGCCCGCGCTCGCGTCTCTCCAACTCTCAAACTTCACTTTTCATCCTCGTCTCGCTACTACGAAGCTTTTAAAAAAAATATACAAAAATAAAAAATGCTGTACGAAGGACGAAGTTTGCGGGTTTCGTTGGAAGCTTTTTGATGCTCCCTCGCTCTTTCCGTCCAGCATTCGCAGAGTCCTCAAGATTAAAAAAAAATTAAAAATAACTTTTTTTAAAACTAAAATAAAATAAAAGACCGATTGAAAAAAGTAAAAAATTGAAACGCATAGAGGCTTAAGACCTTCGACTTTAGACTTATGGGGTGCTAAACGCCTGCTTCCATCTTGCCACGAGCTAAAAGACCCATCGGCGAACCAACACCCAACGTGTAACGATAAAGCGAAGAAAAGAAAAGAACTCGAAGGACCTCGTATAGTTCGGTACGTCGGACGAGTCTACCATCATCGAAAAATCTTCGGTTCTTCGAGTTTGGTTAACACGTTGGTTACAATGTCTACGAATCCAAATGCCCTCACTCGTTATCTTTCTCTCTCTCTGATATGTAAGTAAATCAATATCAAAAAAATATAATTATATGATACATTCATAAAATTATATATTCAATAATTGAATATGCTCAACAGTATATCCACACATAAAGAATAACACTACTAATATATGCATCGATATATGCACACACGTGACTATATTTCGTCACGTGGAATGACACATTTTTCCTCCTATTTCCATTTTTTATTCTCACCCCACCTCCCTCCTCCAGTCGTTGTTTCCGATAAAAATCGCTCGATCCCCCAAAGTGATCTACACGCGACCAAATGCAAAACCATACGTATCAACGGATTCATCGTTTGTTCGGTTGTTAAACGTCAACGATTTATAATTGTCCGGCCGGTGTACAGTGGTTCGGCTGGCGAGAATCCCATTCCATCCGGCCGGTCGTCGTGACCGTGTGTTGGTGTGCATGGTTTGTCAACGCGATAACCCGTGCATCAAACGTTGCGCGCCATGCGTCGCAACAACGCGTACGATGCACACGTTCGTTTCACGTTAACAACGGCGAGGGGAGGGGGCGGAGGATCCCAACCCCCCGGGAACTGCAACTGACTGCACGCAGGGTGCAAGCCGCGAAACGTTTCGTCGTGCGTTACGCGTGACTATATGTATGGTTATGTGGACTTTCGGCTCTCTCTCGTTGTCCGAAAGCTTTTCTGGCCAAAAGCTACGGGATTCCGAAACGGTTATCTCGTATTTTCTTCGATTTTGAAACTTCGGGGCTGCCACTCGTACAATTTTCGTACCGGCACTGTCGAACCGATGAGGATCGGAAATATTGCAATTTTTTTAAACGAATTATTTACGTTTTTGACACTTATCGATGAATATTAATTATTTTTATTAACAATAATTATTATTTTTGTTTTTTGTAATATTGTTTGATGTTTATGACAATTATTATTGTATTGCAATGTTTGGAAGATGAAATTTATTAATTTGTCTTTCCATCTTCCTTTTAAAGAAATTAGAAAAATAATTTTTTTTCAATTAACGAACTAAAAACGGTCGGAAAACTGGTCATTAACGTGTTTTACTTTTATTATTATTGTTTTTTATTCGTTTTGAGACTTGGACACTGAGTCACAGATCGAAATTCGAGCCAATCAAATCTCGATTGGCTCGATCCAGCCATCCGTCTGGCATGTCAAAGTTCACAATCGCGACAACGTCAACGGATCGTCACGGTGAACGTCGCACGTCAGGATTTGATTGTTTCGAATATACATTCGATCCTCGCCCGTCGTTACATTCACCGGCATCCCGTTTCCAAAAATTCCGGAGTGACCAGTACTAAACGTATATTAAAGACTTAAATAGATAAATAATCAAACAAAAAACTTTTTTTTCCTACTTTTGTCCTCACTTTTAGCAACACCTGCAAGAAATTCCCACTCAAGTTGATTCCTAGCCTCATTCCTCCAACCTCCATCAGCCAAAAAGCTTCCCCCAAAAAAATTCCACAAAAAATAAAAAAACGGACAAAAAGAGACTCTTCCCAACGTCGATCCTCAAAAACTCCCCCAAGAAAAAAAATAAAAAAAGCGAAAAAAAACCAAGAATCCGACCTAACGCTTCTTCGGTCCTCATCGGTCAGTCCAGATGCTCGACGGAGTTTGACCAAATCCCGGAGCCCATGGCAAAGCATACGTGAGCCAATTCAGGGATGAGGAAAGTGGGTGGAACGACGGCCAGGGCGATGGAAGTGAGTCAGGGTAGATGGCTGGTTGGACGGCTAGGGGGGGAGGGGGGCGAGGGGTCGGTAGGGAGACACAGCGAAGTGCATCACACGAGCGACGATGAGCCATAGCAATGTACAACGTTATATATACAACGATCGTTGAGGACTGTACAGCAGCCGAGGAACCCAGAGGCCGAAGGTTCAACCTCGGGTTCATCGCATTTGGGGCTAATAATGCCGCACGTTCCCGGTCTCCCGTTGCAACCCCATCCCTCCCCCTTGGTCCCTTCGCTCCCGCGACCCCTCGCCCACGTTGCCCCGGTGTCCCGGGGACCTGCGGTTAATACTCGATGATGGGAACGGTCATCTGCAGAGACAGGGAACCCGCTCTCTCGGTCTCTCTGATTTCGTCCTCCGCACCCTTCTGATGGCTGTCCTTTGCTGCGTCCATGAATTCGCGAGAACCGGTTGGTCGGTTGGTGATGATTCTGCTGGTGATGATGCTGTTGGTGATGCTGCAGGTCGTATGACGGTGCCGTTGTGATGTGCCGGACTGCGTTGGACCAGCTGGAGGACGGATGGACACCGACGGTATCACGAAACCGTTCCCAACGTCGCAGACCGAAACGTCGACGTTAACCGGAGTTACAAAATCCCCGGTTCATCGGCTTGTCCGGGGGAGTTTCTGTTCATGATTGTATCACGTGACCACGAATGTGCGTGGGCTTCACGCAGTTTCGACGGGCGTGCGGGAGGGTGGGTTCGTATGTTATGCACATATCATTGGGCGACGTTTGTGTCGACTTGTCTGCCATCGTGGATTTTGTGGTTTTTTATAGCAACGTGGAATTTTTTGAGGAGGGATTGACTTTTCGAGGTGATAATTTTAGGGGGTATTGAATTATTGGTTTAATTCGATGAGGTATTATATATTTTATATATTCATATAAGTGTACGCTTTGATTGCCGAATCAAGTTCTTTTTTAAATGTTGAGATTGTATTACAGGAATCCAGAAATCACCGAATTAATGCCGTCCATGCCTCAGAGAATGGAGAAAACAGAAAGATTAATTCTGTGGGAAAATCGTCCAGTAAAAGTGAATGCAAAAAAAAAAAATCAACACCCATAAATAATATTTGGAACGAAGCAACAGTGGGGAGATGACTATCGAGTTATTCGCATAATTACCCCCGAAGCCGGTAATTCAGCGCGCGTGGCCAGCACGACCCTTCGTTCGCCGGTGTGTTACTAATTACAGGCGTCGCGTCCACGCTTTCCCTTTTCCAAACATTCCGCGGTAATCAAAAATCCTCCAACAAAAAATTCAACACGACGATTCAGAGCTTCGAAACTTTCAATAACAACCCCGGTCTTGAACCAAATGTCACGTTAGAATCAATTTAAAAAATCAAAAAAAAAAAAAATCAGGACAAATAGAAAAAGTAAATTCATTTGTTTGAACAAATTTCATAAAAGCGCTGATAAAACTCTGCGGGTTTTTCGATTCCGGAAATTCATAAACGACCCGCGGTAAAAAAAAAAGAAAAAAATTCGCATCGATGGCCAAAGAAATCATGAAACCCCGAAAAATCTGTCGAAATAATAAAAAAAGTAACGAAAACAAATATGCAATACAAATTGAGGGGCAAAAAATAAAATAAAAATGAAGTAAAATAAAAAAAAATAATGAATAGAAGGCAACGAATCGTTCGAGGATGAAAAACAATCGTTTTGGGCTTTGACGGCGGTCACGCGAGCGCATCTCTCTCGCCAAACGTTATCCATCAGGAATTTCGTGTGCATCAGTTCGAAGCTGAACCAATCAAATTAATAAACTGTCGAAACAAACACCGACCGCTTCGAACGCGACATATCCGTACGTCGTTGCACGTACGTGTGTGCATGAATATTTTCGTTGTACGAAGCATCTGCAGGAAGGGGTGGGATGAGGGAGAGCCCTGTGGAGAAGGGGAATTGGAAATGTTTCGTGGAAAGGGTGGACGATGTTCTAACGGTTGCATTCGAGGGATATATAGCAAATCGCTTGGACCCCGCGGTCGTGCATTACGTCGTTGCCACGGGCGGTTCGGCCAATCGTCGAAATTGGAGATTACGGATTATCGACGATGGATTAGAATAAAAAATAAAAAAATATATGTATAGATATTTATAGGAGTGTGCACGAATGAAAAATATTTGAAAGGATTATATATATACGTGAATACAGGTTCGTCAATTATTTTCAAGAACGATAATCATATACGTGTGCGTATATTTGTTATAGGAAAAAAATATTAAATGTATCATTAGAAAAAAAATCTTTCTTTAAAAAATTAGGGTACAACCATAAATCAGGCGATTCTCGATTCCCGTCCTCGGAAAATATACAAGAGTTCTACAATATGCCACAAATATGACCACCAACATATACACGCACGCACACACACACACACCTATAAATATATGTCCAGTAGTACGTCCATAGCGATAGTCAGGAATATCTTGGAATAACATGTGACAGAAATACCGACTTCCATAGACCCGATTGATTGATTTTGATCAGTTTCGGAGTGCTGGCTCCTGAAATTGAGCACCTGGGTACCATCCTCCTCCCTCAACCACTGGCCCCCACCCCCGAGCCTCCAATCCCAACCCCCGGGGCGAAAAGCCGGCGGATGGCGATCGCCAACGGTGTATATACACCCTCGCTCGCGAAGGCCATGCGAAATGACGAAACCACGTGAAAGATAGATGATGCCATTGCCGAGTGGGTCTATCGTTTCGTGGACCGGTCAATCCATAACGCATCGTTCGAAACGCGTGTACGCGACTATCAACCGTCGTACGACCGTTCATTTCCCGTCATGCTTTCCAACCCCCTAACGTTTCTACCAACCCCTCTCTCTCGACCTCCCCCTCCGCCCTTCTGGTCACTTCATCACGGTTATATCTAAATTTCGGTTTTGCATTCGGCGGCCCATAAAACTCGACGCTGACTCGAATCTGTCGCATGGAGAAGGAAAAATGTAACAAATGCATTTCTCGCGCGTTCACAATTGGCAAACGATGGTAGAAAAAAAAGTAATTCATTTTTAATTGGTTAAATAAAAGTTTAACAAAATATAAAAATAAGTATATTGAAGCGTAATAATTTTTATGTTTTTATTGTGTTGAAATAAAAATTTGTGAGATGTTATTGCAGGTAAAAATTATTCAACCCGAGTAAATGGGAATGTATCAATGTGGCATTTCAGGGGGATCGGCATGTGGTTCGCGTACTTCGGTTACACCCGGTACGTGTCTGATAAATAACTGTCACGCGATTTCGAGTTCGATGGACGGATTACGATAGTCCATCAACGCTTCGGACTCTGACCCATTCCGTTCGACATCCCTTGCTGGGGGGTTGAAGCGGGTGGAGGACGTGGGCGGGAGGAAGAGGGACATCATTGTTTCCTGTGTTCATCGATGCGGTTCGTCCGACTTCTCTCGTATCTTCGATTCATGCCCAAACAGAAATTTCACGATTCATTGGCTGTACATGAAGCAACTCCGCGATAACAATTTTTTGACGATCGACTGCACGATGATGATTTTTGTATCCCTCATCTATCTATATTATCTAACCATAGATATAGGTATAGATTCTATATAATGTATAATTCAAGATTTTTTTATTTTCTCATATATTATCGTGCACCCTTTTATCGATTCAAGACTCGAAAAATTGGTTTCCGTTTATAATAAAATTTCATCACAACTCAAACAAAAAATCCTTGCAGCAATATAAAATTATACCGAGCTTCCTAGATGCATCCAAACCCGTACTGACGTTCGTCAATCTCCAGAAAAAATCATTTCAACCCTCGGAAATTTTTTTTTCATACACAAACACCCCAAATCGTCTCAATGATGAAAGTACATGGAGTACGGAATTGTTATAATCACTTCGGGCAAAATCTCGTTGCCAGTATCAGCGGGGGACCGCGCAGTGGTTTTTGCGGGAGGAGGTTTGTCGAGGTAGAGGATATATACAACCTATCGTGCTTCTACCGCTGGTACTGCGGGTTGAGGATACGCGAGAGAGAGAGACAGAGAGGGTTGTGACGCTGTCGGTCATCGCGGGATCTCGAACGAACCGGGTTCGCCACGATGATTTCTGATTAACGGCCAGTTGTTTTCGCGGGTTGCCTGGTTTGTCGCGAAGGGATGGAAATTGACGGTCGGCGATTGTCGGACGAAGAGGGCGATAGCGAGGAGGGTGGACGAGGGGCGAGGGGGTGGTCGTGGCGCGCGCGAGAGTCTCGCGGCGGACGTCGAGTAATGACTCTGGGGTCTCGTCGGGAACGGAAGCTCACGGACGTTCCGTTGCTCCGATGCTGCAGCTGCATGTGGCGCCCGCCCGAGGTTGCAACGCACCGGGGGATGCACCGGCGGCCTCCACGAGCGCGGGCGATGTCATTGCCACGGGCTATCCGGGCCCGGGTTAGGGAAAGTCGGATGATGATCGTTGGGTTTTTTTTTTTTTTTTTTTTTGACCGGTCCGAAAGCCGGAGGCCGTAAAAGGGATTATTTATAGATAAGTGAATGATTCGATGATTAATAAATTTGATAAAATAATTATTATAATATCAATGAATAATTATGTACTTAATATAATTTATTTTAATTATACGGATGTCTATATTTGTTGTCGAACGTTGTTAGGTTTTAGCAAATATGTCGAGTTCATCAATATTTTATTGTCAGGGAAAAGGAAACATTTTTTATATACCTGCATTGAAAAAAAAAAATTCAATCGTTCCGAGAGCTGATGGACCGAATGGGAAGATGAGAGTATTTTTGGGATGGGAGAGTTTCGGACGATGACGATTACTTTGTCATTGTGGATTTTGGTGGGCTTGGATATCAAAGCTTCTGAGAAGTGGTTTGGAATCTGTGATGCTTTTGTTTGAAATTGACTAAATGGGTTTGGGGGCAGGAGGAGACTGACAGGAGCAGATGATGGTTGTGGGGTGGATTTTGTTTTGCATCTCGGTTTTGGGTGATTGTCGATGGGATTATTTGGATCCTGCGGTCGTGATTTTCGCGAGGGATGGAGTTGTTGGAGGGTGTGGAGATTGACGACGAGTTGATTGATGGGGGTAAGATTTTTTTCGGTTTTTGTAGCAATGTGATATTTATATTCAATTTTTGAATTGGTCATATTCACATATTCATATTTTCCTCGTATAAATATAAATTAATAAATTATTAATCTATATGTATAATTACGAATCATTCAATTGTATTAACTTTTGACAAAATATAATTTTCAATTAAATTATCCCAATTGAATTTCGATGACGAGAAATAACGTGATTAAATTTTTTATTATTTTCTTACCTCTTCCGCTTCTGCCGACGAACCTCAGATCGTTGAATTTGGCAACTTGATTCTTCATAAGCGCCGTCGAATTTCTCAGTTCGGCGCAACAGTTCTCGTCGTTTCCTGCCCTCACCGTAACCAGGGTGCCGTCGCCCACTTCGCCTAATGCAACAACTTTGAACGCCACCGGCAGCGTCTTGTTCGAACGCCAGTGCGTTGGCAGCTGACTGCATAAAAAATACGGCGAGCCTGAAATTTACAAAACAAAATTTTAAAAAATTTAATTATCATTTCACTATTATTTTTTACACAATAACCAAAAAATAAAGGAACATAAATAATAAAATTTCATAAATATTTCCAATAACGAGTGCAAGCATTTCCTAATATAATTCCTATAACTTTTATCAAGAAATTCGCAGAAGAATTAGCGCAACTTTTCGGCAGAGAAAAATATATTATAAAAGCATATTTTATATTTATACATTTTGAAGATTTTCAATTGTTTATTATTTTTTAAAATTACGATGACAATACGAAACACGGATGGTCAGAATTTTTGGAAGTCGACAGATTTTGGCTGACATTCGGTTACGGGTATAATAGGATTTGTGAGAGTCGAATTTGTGTTAACGACCCGCACTTATGTGGCCGAAGGTCTCCGGTAGACTCGTCTGAGGACGCGCGCGACGGCGAAGTCGGACATTGTTTTAATGAATGAGAACCGGGGCAAGTTGGGTGGCGAAGGACGGGACCAGGACCTTCCGGTCTCGTTTGGTCTACCGGGGATTAACGTCGGTTGCTGCGAAACCCATAGTCGGCTTTTCCTGTTAATTTCAAAGAGCCGAGCCCTCTTGGTTCTCCCGGAAGAAGATTAATTTTTCTCCACCCTGCCTACAAATATGTATCGCCGAATTTTGTTCTTTGCGAAAAAACATTGAAATGTTTCTTTCCCGAAGCGATTTATTCAACAAATGAACAAATAAATAGGTGGATGAAAGATTCAATTATTAATGAGATGAAGAGGTAAATTGATAATTGAATTAATGAATTACTCGATCACTGATTAAATAGATGAATAAATCGGCAAATGAATTATTGAAGAATCAAATAATTGAATAATTGAAGAATCAAATAATTAAATAATTGAAGCATTAAATTGTTAAATAATTGAAGAACTCAATAACTAAACGATTAATCGAATAAATAATTCAATAACGCACTTATAAATCAAATGAACAATCAAATATCTGAATAACCTACTAGCTGGTTGATAAATTTTCCGCCAAACTCACTAACTAAATGACTGAATAACTCCAGAAATAAACCACAAAATAAATAATCAAGTACCATCCCAATAAATTATTTGAAAAAATGAAACGATTTCTCACCGGTGCGAACGAGTTCGCCAGGATGCTCGGCCTGTGCCTCGCCGACGAGCCTCTCGGTCCACCAGAGCTCGCCGACGGCGGCACCCTCGCTCATCTCACCGGTTCCTGTTCCGGCGGCGCTGTTGCCCCCGGCGCCACCGGCGACACCTCCGACGACGACGCCACCCCCGTCGTCGTCCTGGTCCTCCGTAGGATATCTCGGCTCGCCCGTCGCGATCCCACGATGACCCGTCAACGACGAACCAACAACGAGACCCGCACTGTCGTTGTGGGAACCGACGGAACCGTAATTCTCGCCGCAGCCGACTGAGTCCACCGGGAGATGCATCCCATCGGCAATCGACCTTACCCAGCGCACCGAGTGCCCCGAGCACTCCTCGATCCCGGACTCCGTCTTACTATTATTGTTTATTTCTATTCTAATTTTTAATCGATGAAAATTGAAAAAATTGAAATAATGTGCAATGAAATATTATAATTATTGATGAATTTATGAGGAATTTAATTGTACGATTTTATCTCCTAGATTTTTGAGACACTGACCACCGATCGTGATAAGATTTTTTTACGCAGCTTCATTGCACTTTGATGGAGAATTATTTTGTGTCTTTTTTTTTGTATTTTGATTATTTTTAGAATTTTTCTTTCGCGAGGCGGGAATTTTTTTTTCTTGAGAATTTTAGAACGTTGAACACTGACACTAGACACTGAACACTTTTTACAATTGTTCTACACATTGACTCGTTGAATTAATATTTCTCAATAAATTATTCAACGGTTTATTTTATTTTTTTCGTTATTTTTGTTTGTGAAAGAATAATTTATTTCGATCACATTTCGAATTGTCCACTATTTGTAACTCGCACTAACCACGGAAATCATCAAATCACTCGATCATTCCGTCAAACACCGTTTGATTGACAAAATCATATTTATTTAACGTCAATCAAAATAACAAAATAACAATGATAACAGTAATAATAAATAAATATCAAAACAAAAATATTATCTCAATTCCATGAACGTATGAACACACACGCACGCACACATCACGTCCGACAACATAAAAAATCTTTCTTCTCACAAAAATTCTTGTTTTCTCCCCAGAACGACTTAGATTTTTTCGAAATTTTATTTATCCATTCTCACTATGTTTAAAAAATGTCATTTATCGATTTTAAAAGTTCTGTCAAAATTCCCTTATTTATTTTTCAAGTTTTCGAAAATTTTATTTCTGTTTAAAGTGTTTTTTTTTAATTCCGTCAAACACCGGGAGATAATTATTTATTTATATAATGATTGCAGACGATAACGATAACGATAATGACAACGGGAATAACAACGACAGCGATGGTGACAGCGGCGGCGATGACGACGACGATGAACGTGTCCATAGTCAGCCGCGGTCGACGGCGCGCGACGTAATGCCGCCCGGAGTTTTGCTGCCGGTGCGACGGCCGCGTGTTCCGCGGGCTCAAACCTCGGCGAACGCGCACACCGACACGCAACGAACATACACACGTACATAGACGTACACGCGAAAGGGAGAGAGAGAGAGAGAGAAAGAGATTCACCGTCGTGACAGAACGCAGCAAGGATGGGAGCCACACCGAACGAAAACCGATGCTGGATGCTGGATTTTAACGCGGTTCTCTTTCTCCGTCTATCTCCGTCTTTGTCGGTCCAGAGCGACGATGATGACCGGCGCTTATTTTCCATCCTCTTTCGAATGCGATGGAATCCCTACTCCTCTTACTTTTCACTTATCCTACCGCGGATCCGCAGTGCCAGCGGGAGTAGAAGCAGCGGAAGGGACGCCCCTCCACCCCACCCCCACGCTAAATTTATTTTTGGGGAATTTTGGGGGTGTATTGAATTTAAAAAATTTTCGTCGATTATTCGAATGGGACTCAATTGATTCGCACTTCTTCCTACTATATTTTCCACGTTATTTTAATGCAACGAATTAATTGATAATGCCAATTTTTGTATTATTATTGCGAATAAAGAATTTGGATGGATGGAAAATAAATTGTGAATTTTGTAATTTTGGTAGATACGTTGTAATAATTTTTGCTTTGCGGCTTGTGGATAAATCATTAAAATGATTAGAGAGATTTTATTTTATTATTCTAATTAACTATGAGCGGTTCATTGCAGCGATATTATCATACCGTGCAGAGATAAATTCGTTATTGGTAAATTTATTCGATTATTTTCCATTGAATCGAAGCAATGATCGTGCGTGATGTTTTCCCACAATGGCTATGATTAATTAAGGACACATTTGCAGCCCCCTCCCTCTCGAGAGGGGGATGCTGTATCGAAGTACTCGAGCGTATGTGCGAATGGGGTTTCGATGTCGAGCATCGAGCAGCCTACAATGAGCGATCAAAGCGAGGGGACGTTGCCAATAGATTCTCTGACTTATAACCAAATTCTTCCGGGAAAATAAAAAACTGAATAATCATCCGAAAAAAAAATTCAACGACTGAAAATCTTTCTATTTACTTCTCCCTACATAAAATGCTAATTGTACAAAAAAAGGTGGAGACATATAAAAAATATTAAATATAAAGAAATATTTCATCAAAAATAGTAAATTTTTTATTCTTCTACAAAATCGTTCTACGGAAAAATTCAAACCATGGAAAAGAAAAATAAACGAACGAAAAATAAGAGGATAATGGATGGAAGCGACGAGGCGGAGCGAAGGATTTCCCAGCGAGCGACGGCCCATAGTGAAAGGATGTCAAAGTTTGAGCCTCGGAGTCATTTCACGACAACCACAACGACGACGACGACGACGACGACGACACGAGAGCCAACGCGAATGTGCGAAAAATGTCCCCACGTGACTGCAATGCTTCCAATCGGTTATCGCAGCGTTCCCACGACGGTCCAATCTTTCTCTACGAACGATACCGCCTAATCAGGCTCACTCGGGTCTCATTATTACATATCTGTATATGTATAACGATTCATAACTATTTTTATTAAATTTATCAAAGACTCCCATGAGGGGAAAAAACCCAGCTGGCAAACATTGAGGTCACCATCACGTTATATCATTACATTTATTTATATTTAACTAATTAAATGTTTTAATAGTTATAATATGGTAATATTCTAATTCGACGATATTATAAAACATAGTATAATGGTAGTATGAGGAATAAAATGGATAATTCAAAAATAAATAGATATAAAATCATATTATTATCAATCTGTGTTATCATACAAATCGATCTTCACGGAAATAATTTCTCACGCAGAGAAATTTCCAAATCCAACGATCTTGGAATGCCAAATGCGGAAGCAAGGTTCCCTCCGTACGACCGGACTTAGCGAGGACCAGCTCCAGGATCCGTCGTCCTTATCGGCTCGACGATAGTCGCCACATGAAATCCCGAGCGAGTCCTCGGTGACTGGGGAGTTTCCCGCCAAACGGGGGCATAGCAAGGCGTAACAAGTGTCCGTGTGACGTCACATTGACCTCCCGGAGGCGGAGCTTGAATCCCCGGGGTGGGGCTCGACTCGGAGTCGACTGACGCCCATCTTCCTGTGGCACTCCGAATTCCCTCCGACCTCTCTCAAATCCCTCTCTCGACGCAGCCTCCTTTGCGTCTGAGTTTCAGCAGCAGAATCACCCCAGAGACGACATTGGATGAGAAAATACGAAGGCTCGTTATCGGTAATCCCAAAATGCGCGATAGTACTAGGATAATGACCTGGGTGATGGTCAAAATCAATGTATACGTCATTTTTTTATGGTTCCAATAGACGTAGGATCCCCGTAGACCAGCCAAACTTCGTCTTACTGAATCTGGAATGATGCTGTTGAGCCGGAACGATCTGCGGAAGAATCTCCATGATCCAGGATCGACCCTCCGATCAACAGACTGATGTGTCTTAGGAAGCTTTTAGCTTGCGTGCGCTATTTTATGGACTGTTTGGGGTCGACTGGTCATGGGGCTGGCTGGTACCCCGAAATGTCGTCATTCGACTTACCTCTTGACCCTCGACCCTCGGAAAAGTTCAATGACCTTCAGTCTAAAATGACGACCCATTGATTGAATCCAAAATGCAGATTTGGACGTCAACCGAGAGAATCAGCCTCATCCTGACGAATCCAATTGGACAAGATTCATCAAAACCGAGCCGCAGAATGGAATCCAGGAGTTCGACATCTTGTTTCGGTATCAACGTGTTTGCCGAGCTAATCGTCCGGTCTCATGATTTTCCCGGCTGTGAACCAGGCTCGCAACCATCACGAACCGACGGCGCAATACCGAATGCTACCGTTTCCTTCTTGGCTGGTTTCGCGGTTTGCACAAAGTGGAGAGACCTGCTCAAGACCGTGGAGTCGAAGAAGAAGAAGAAGGAGAAGAAGAAGAAGAAGAAACACCGCCGGTGGAGAGAAGCAAGGTCCGAGATACCGAGCGCGCGAGCCCGTGCGGTTTAACTCATTCGTGCGAACCTGGAAGTGCGTCATTAACCCCGTAGATCCTTTAGGGGGCGCGCACGTGCATCAACCGTTGCCACGGTAACGTTCGTGTATTCGTGAAATTGTGTGTAACGAAACCCCCACGGACGGTTATCTACTATTACACTGTTGCACCTTGGATGTAACGTACGAGCTTCCGAATGATCCCGAACTCGTCCTGGGATCCTGACGACCGTCTGGGATTTTTCTTATAACCACGAAGATCGTCAGATTTCAGATGAAACTTGAATATTTGTGATATTTTTAATGCTTGAAATATTTTTACTATCTCAGGTGGTTTGAAAACGACGATTGGGGATGAAATTAAGGTCACAAAGTCGTATCGGGAAATTTCATTTATTTATTTTTTTCTTTAGAAATGTGTTGATAGCATTTTGAATTGTAATTTGGTTGTTTTCGACGGAAGCTGGTTTAGGAACTGTCAACTTGCTTGAGATAAAGATAGGCGGCGGTCGCGTTTCGGAAAAAGTTTCCCCGTCTACCGCAGACCGATAAAAAACACACGGGCTTGAAGACAGCACATTGAGTCATTTATTTTTCGTTTCTTCTTTTTCTTCGTCCCACAAAATTTGGCGCAACCACGGCGTTTCTTTTACTTTTGACGCGTCTTATCGGTTCACGATGACCGAGCGACGATAATTATCGTGGCTGGAAACGGAGCCGTACTTCCCAGTCACATTAGCATTTCTGGTCGGCCCACAGGAAGCCTAACGTTCCAAGAAACAAAAAAAATAAAAGAAAAACGTATCTGTCTATCGTGTTTTTTATTTTCAATTTTTTTCTATCCTCGAGAAAAAGAAAATCATAAAAATTGGTGGCACGTCGTTGCTCGAAAATTGTTTGTTGAGTAAATAATTTATCATTTGATCTTGATCGCTATTTCGTCTTCCAAAACGAACGACGTTTAATGACGGACATTTTAATTTTTTACATTTTTTAATTTTTTAATTCAATTATTATTTATTTTGATGATTGTATTATTATATAATTAAATATTCGTTGAAGAGACGTTTAATCAAACGTGACTCGAGAATAATGGATAAGGTGGCGGGCATGGGAGGAAGGCTAATGAGCTATAAATAAGGGTCCAAGGGTGTCCGACGGTCGGACGAAGTCCAAACGCCGACGGCTGAAGCAGACTCGCTTCATACCGGCCACTCTCTGACCCTTGTAATTAAAATCCTGTACCTAAATCAAGACTCTACAGCGCTACGATTAGACGCTTCCCCCTCCCATCCCCCAGCCGCCATGTGCTTCGCTTTCCTTCGGGACCTGAGCCCCGGAAAACCTTCAACTTCTTCCCTCGATTACGGATTTATCCAAACTTTTCGTTTCCTCATTTTTGTATTATAAAGATATTAATATTATAAAATATTCGATCCATAAAATAATTTATTTTCGTTTCTATTTTATTCCATTTTTATTTTTCCCTTTGACTCGACAGTTTCTATTCACAAAGATCTACGAGGATCGAAAACAAACAATCCAATGCTACGAAATTCCTCGTTTATCGAAAAAATGCTACCAAAAAAAAAATCAAAAAAGAAAAAAAATCGGGAGGGTTGAATCCAAAGTCGGAGAATTAAAAAAAAAGGTGGATACGTACGACGGATTTGAGCAGTACCGCGAGGTTTCGTGATCGGAGTCAGGTTGTCCCCGTGGCCGGGCAAATAATCCCTCGACGACGTTGCACAGCCGCATTTCCGTTCATCCAACACGCTTCCGTTAATCCACGAAACGCTCGTTCGCTCGCTCGCTCGCTCCCTCGCTCGTGCAGTTAATAATCCTACGGGGGTTGTGGACACGCGATAAAAGCCGACGAAATTCTATGCGAAAACCCTCCGAAACCGAAACAAATGAAAACGATGCCCACGAGGATGGCGGTGGGGGGTGAAACATCAAAAAATGAAGGATAAACAAAACGAACGGAATTATTATAATAATACGTTCGTTATTTATGTGTATTTACGTGTGTATGACACACGTAACCTCGTCACGGCTTGTTTTTCGTTATAATACGCGAAGAAAAAAAATAAGAACGTCGAATTTACGGTAAGCGGTTAAACGTTGAAGCCCGCGGTCGCACAGCCCATTATTTTTCACCCTATCTGAGCCCAAGACCAAACTCACCCCCATCCCTCTTTCCCTAACCACGGATCCTTATGGACATGAATTTTGCTTTTGAATATTTAAATGTATATAGATATACGATATTAATGCAGGTTAAATTTAATCGATCGATTTTTCTATTATTACATTATATTATATTATTTTTGGTTACAGGTTATAGAATTATAAATAATATATCGTAGAAATGCCCTCCATCAAATCTGATTCGTACTTATTTTGAGGATCTGTACATGTTTCATGAAATCATAATAATAAATATTATTATATTATTTTTTCTTATTAACTTTCAACCCTAAAAAATACTAATATTAAGACAAACAAATTTTTCAATTAATTATATTTTTTGTATTTATAATTTTTTTCATTAGTGAAACGAATATCTTATTATATTTAATTTTTGGTACAGAGAAATGTTTGTGAACGATGCGTCGTCGAGCCGAGTTGACGTAATCAACGATGGTTTTAATGAGACGCAGGTTGGGGTGAAAGTCAGGTATGCAGCCAACCCCGAAAACCGTGTAAGCTCTCGGAGGTCCATCATCCTTCCCTGACGAACCCACTCCTCGCCAGATCCTTTATTATTACAAGCCGTATGAACTCCATGCTCCACGCGTTTCGGTCCGAGGGCTAATAAGGTTGACAATCCTCCCCCGCTAATATACCTTCTGTTCGAATGACCAGCGACTCCGGTTCATTTTGTATATATATATATATCAAGGACTTAATACCGTAGTCGAAGCCGCCTGAGTCGAAATCCCAGCGGTAACAAGGACGGTCCATCGTGAGGTCCATTTGAGGAAATTCGCGTCTCTCGGTTCATTATACGAAAAAGAAAACAAAGATCTGGAGAGAATTGTACAAATATCTGTATCTGTATTTCGAGACATTCGTGATTATAGGTGACGAAAATGTTACCATTGTTTTCTGATTTTAGTAGAAGAATATTATTTATAATACAAAATTGTAAAATTTTTCTTAATTTGGATAAATGATTTATTTGATTCCATAAATATTCGACGAGATGAATTGCTGCTTCAACGATTGCCAGGGGAATAAATTATTCTGATAAGAATAATTCAGCCGCGAGTTAAGATCAATTTCTCAGTCGAATTTTGATTGATCTTCAATCGGTACGATGGCGAACTGTTTTTTTTTCACAGCCTACTAATATTGCCGACGTTCAATCGATACGTACTCAACAAACAGAATTGATGATATGTAAGATTTTCCGTCGGCACGAGTGGTCTCGTCTAACAATAAGCGCTGATTCTACCTTACCGACATTATAAAATTAAGACACTTGCTTGATCATGGGGTCGTTGATAAAATGATTCTCTGCCTTACCTACCAATAATTTCGTCGACCAGATGCCAAAACTTATCGCTTTGTACATCGTATAAAAAATATACGAAACAAATAGAATCCTCGAAGTGAAACATTGAGGAGCTTCTTCCAACTTATCGACGGTAACTTCGAAACTCTATTTTATCTACGGACGATAATTCCGACGACTATCAATGATGAAGCTTCGGCCGGTATAATTCCTTACTGCGCTAAATACTTGGTGCTTTTCCCGCACGCGGTTCCCATCGCCGGGTAATAATGCACAACGTTATATCACTGCCCTCAATCGCCCTTTCATTGAGCAGGTCCAGGATGCTTCAAAGCCGTTAAAATGAAAGGAAAAAAAATGGTATACACATAAATGCATAGACATCGAAGCTTTCACTATTTTTACACGAATCACAGAGCAAAATTACTCCGACATATATATTTTTTTATTTTTGTAAAATTTATCATTATAGAAATTTTTATTCCGATAAAAAATGAATATAAATATTTGATTAAATTTATTCCTCGTTTGTTATCGTTCATTACAATTCCTCTATTTATTTAATGATATCAATAATAATAACAAGCGAAAGAACTACGAAAATGATCGATCAAAAGTAATTTTTTTTCACATGGGGGTCGATGCCTCGCCCACCCCACGCACCCTCGCGCAATACACGTGCGATAGTGAGCGGCATTTCCTTTGGTTGCCAATAATGGTCCATTCACGCGTGTTACCAGCGGAATATGCTCAAACGGGAGACAGATAAAAATCTTGGCGTTGGCCATAACCGATGAAAGCTCACTTACAATCGCGATGGTAATGCGATCCCCTCGTGGCACAACAGACGAAAAAAAAAAAAATGAAATAGAAAACTCGTAGCCCATTGTGTTTAACGGGCTCGCATAGCCTCTAATTCTCTTGCTTCGATTTTTTTTTTCTTTACTTTTCGTTTCTTTCTTTCTCATGGTCGACGGAGACGCGACACATGCCCGGGTCGGCTATTGTGGGTACAGGATGTGATCCCATTTTGCACCAGGCATAATCCTGTGGCTTATGCTACTATTGTCGGGTGACCGAAAAAAATTGATCCATCGAGAATTTGGGACAGATTTCCGCTCAAACGTTCTGAAATAATAATAATAATAATCACAACGATGTTAATAATAATAATGTGGAATTGATATTTTTCTCTTGAAGTTAATTGAGCTTGATTTCTCAAGTTTCGAAGTTTGTTTGTCCATTGTCCACAAAATTGCGGTTTCGTTTTTTGCAACAGTGCTAGAATGAATTCTACGTGATTTTTTGAAACCAAAAAATATATATGTAAGAAAAATTCAGAAGTGAAATAGAATGATATACAACTGGCTTATTTCAACAATTCACCGAGGATAATTTTATGACACAATGGCGAGTTAAAACGACGTTGTCGTTCTTTTTTCTAATTTTTTATGCAAAAAAAAAATTGTTTCCCAAGCCGCGAGGGGTCGACCAATTTTTTTTCCGTATCTTTCTCATCGTTTTCGAGAAGAAAAGGGTTTTTCGGTTGTGTCGTTTTTTTTTTCACGCATGTAATTTTTCCGTCGTTCGAAAGAACCACGATTTTTTCTGCGTTCTCGTCTTTTACGGTTTGAGGTTGAATTTTTTTTGTCTATGAAAGAAATAAAAAGAGGAGAAAAAAAAGAGCAAAAAAAAATGAGGCGAGAAGACGAGGGTTTGGGTGAGGGCCAAAAGGGCGCGATAGAAGTGGACACGCGGGGAAAGGGACAATGGCGGTGAACCAGTGACTACTGTGGTTCGCGGGCGATTTCTTAATTTTTATGGATTTTCGGGATAAAAATGTGGCCTGGCTCAAAAACGTACGCAGGGGTTCATTTTGTTTTTTTTTTTGGTCTTTTTTTTCGCACGCAGGTTCGACTCCGGAGATGCGACTTCGAGCCACGGGACTGCGGGTCTTCTTTATTGCTATCGTAAAATGCCCCAACGTCGACGCACAACTTGGTAAATTTTTTGTTGCTGTTATTTGTTATTTTTTTTTTTTTGCAATTTTTTTTTGCCACTCGCACGGTGGCGAACGTCGTGACCACCGCCTCCACCGCGTCCACGGGTTCTATGGGAAACATTCGAAAAACGCGATTGCCCTGAAAAAAAATCGGTAGAAAAATTAAAGCGTGAAGAAAAAATTTGGTGAAGATTTTTTTGCATCGTCGAAACTCGCGTTGGGGATGAATTTCACAAAATCGCAGCGATTATCGCCGGCTGTTCGAACCATCATTGCAATAATCCTCGAAAAAACTATGTTTTTTTCTTTTTAAAGTTTCACACTTCTTTCACCTTTTTAAAATAATTTTTTTATCGCATTTTTTTCGCGTCTTCGTTTTTAGGAAAAATATCGTTCAACGCTTTTTACATTTTTTTCGGTATCGATGTCAGGGTTTTTGTCGAAGATATTTTTTTGTTGTTTTTTTTTTTTGGGGCTTCTGAGTTGTTATTTTGTCCTGCACCTAAGTGTTCTCGATCAGTGGCGAACTATTCATCGATCCTTTTTTTAAAATAATGATGGAAGATGTTTTTGGCGTTTTTTCCGGTCTGAAGCTCGTTTTTCTTTCGGTTTTTTTTTATTACTCTCGACGTTTGAGGAAAAAGGCTTTGGATCGCTCGATTCTCGAACCATTTCACACCTTTCGGAGCTGAAGTAATGCGATGAAAGCAAATCCCTCGTGATTATCTTGCTTTCATCGTCTTTTTTCCGTATATTCACTCAGAAAAGATTACTTTCGACCCCATCGTGTCATCGATATCCGTCACTGAAATATCTTAGCCGACTTCAAAAGAAAATAAACGAAATAAACTTTAAAAAAATAAAAAATTTCTTTTCAAAGTCGCAGATATAAAACCTCGCACTCCGCTCCATAATTACATTGTCTTCCTCTTAATAGAGCAACATTGCAACAGTCTCCGATAAATCGATAAATCTTTTAACACTTTTTTCTCTCCTTTATTTCCATGCGACAAAAATTTCGAAAAAAAAAAATTTGTTCTTCTTCCATTCGTGACGACAACGAAAACGTAAATCGATTTGGCATCACGCCGTCGGGAAAACGAATTTATTAGCTTCCCAGTTGTGTCGCTACCGCTGAACTACCCCGCTCGCTACTTCTTGGGCCCCTGGAGCAAACGAACGGCGTGTGTGTGTTTTGACGTACGAGAACTTACGAGCAGTGGTGATCCATCAACGAGGCGAACGCTGGCCCACGTTCGCCGGGTTCGAACATGGATATCGCCGAGACGGCAACGCCGTGGAGCGAGATGGAAATTGTCAAACACGAGGTACTGATAGCTGAGGGTTCGACACGAAACACCGAAGCGTGAAGAAGAAGAAGAAGAAGAAGAAGAAGGTGAAACTTACTACCGGTATTTTTATTTTATTTCAATCACAATTGGGGCTTCTCAAAAAGTTATTTAGAAAAAATTATTATAATGACTGAAAAGATATAATAAAATGCGAATTCCATCTAGAAGCGCAACATGAGAATAAATTTATTGTAAATATGAGAAAGGAATTGTCGGGACATAATCCAGAAACACAGAAAAAATAAAAATAGCACGTTTTCGTTTATTTCGTAACGTCTCTCACTCGGACCGTACGTGTACGGCAGCTGTTCGTAGATCTCAACGAAAGTCACTTCGTTTTGTAGCCGATGCCGATGGCACGCGCGCTTTCTTCACGTACACAACTGATTTTCTATATTTTTATGTTATTTTACATTTATTATATTTTGTTTTCTTTTTTTCTCATTAATTTATTTTATTTTTCTATTTATTTTCTATTAATATTGTTTACCACAATAGCCATTAAAAAATCACGTAGCAACGGCAGACCCAACAAATTTGCTCTTTCTTTCCCTGCTCCTCGTTTTCGATTTTTATTCGTTTTGTTGCGACCATCGCAGTCAATCCTTCGTACAGCTCGCGCTGTAATAATAGCCTTGTTGGACGATAATGATACACTTCGTAATCGTGAGTTACATACGAGAAAGTGATTTTTACTGCCGTGACGTGGACCGGAGAGAAGAGGAAAAGAAGGGGATGGATAGCGTATAATTCAACGTGTGTTCCTGGCGTTGTTATCTCAAAAGCCTCTCATCACAAAAATCGAAGAAAAATGTAGTAAAACGCGTGACAAATGCCGGGCACGTAACTCCTTTGTAAACGTCACGCCCGACAAATTTAAGCAACAAAAAATATCTGTGTCTTCTTTATATATATTTTTCAATTTTTTTTTTTCGCGTCGCAAAGATGTAAGGAAAAATGCATTTGTTTCTGTCAAGATGGGCTGTCAAGCACGTGGAATTTATCGATGCGACATTAATTTGGTAGATTAGAGATCTAAACTTCGACACGTTGAAGAAAAGTTGGAGCACGAGAAAGCGTAATTATCGCCGAGGAAAGTGACCCGAGGTTGTTTAGTTAGACAAGTGCAACGTGTTTAAAAACACCCAGGAGACATCGAAGATTGTTCAATTAGAGAAAAGTCTAGACAGGATTGTTCTTTTTTGGGCCTGACGAAGTCCCCAACTATCCCGGACAGTTGCGTCAATGAGATAAGAAAGAATCGTCGAAGATATTGGCGGCACGTGCTGGTGTGTCTCGTGCTGGTCTTTCTCCTTAATCCTTCGGTCCTGCTCTCCCTCCTCCCTTGACCGGAGGATCATCAGTGGCCAGACGCAAACCGAAGGACCCGTTTCTTACACAATCCCGAAAACGGGACCTCGTACTTCTTTCGTCCACAGAAACGATTTATCTTTAATCGGCAGGTGAAGAGAAAGACCGACAAAAAAAGAAAAAGATACGAAAAGAAAGCCATTGACTGTTTTAAAAAAAGCAGCAAAAAAAAATAGGACCCCAGGCGTCCAAGAAAAAAAACATCGCCTTAATAGTCTCTAATGTCGGGCGAGAGAGGATAGATTTCTAATTAGCACGCGGAGGAAAAATCCGACGACCAGGAAAAAGAAAAAGAAAAAAATTCTGAAAGAAAGCCATCGATTGTTTTGAGAAAAAATTCCTTTGTTCCTTACAGGTTGGAAAGAAAATCATTACCTTAACAGTCTATTACGATAAATCACGATCTTTCGGAAGAAAAAGTTTTGGAAGTCTGTTTGTCGACTTCCGGTTAAAGTTGCGAGCATGATACTCGAAATTGGGCCTCATCGTAAGGCCTGTGGGAGGTCCATGGACCAATTGAGTACCCGAATATCTTTTATTTTGCAAGAGTGATCACACATAAACATTTCATGCTTTCCTTTCCAGCATCTGCTATTTTTTCCTTTCATCGTTCTTTCATCCGATTGTAGAGACGAAGAGTATCAAACATGCTTTTCGAAATAACGTGAATTTTCCAAAAATGACAACAAGGACCCCTACTGTCCCATCCATTGCCTTCACAAGGCCCCCCTCCCCGTTACCGATTCGATTCGATGGTTTCACGATTACCGTCAGGGTGACGACTTCTTCAACTCCTCGGGGTTATTTCTTTCTTCTTCATTCAGTTATCCCGGGGACCGCCGGGAGCGACGATCGTCAGCACAGGTCACCGAAAACTCTCGAGAGATAAAGAGGACTATGGATAAAAGTAAAAAACGGGAGCCTTAACGCGAGAAGAGTCCCAATTTTTCATTGTCCCGTTTCGTACGCGGCTTCGCAGTCAAAGCAATGCTTCGAAAAAGTAGCTGATCGTTCGAAGCCCGCAGTCGAGGTTATATGTGGCGAAGAACGCGTGGAGGGGGCAATGTTTGCAGACAAGAAGGGGGCCAGGACCCCCGACCGTGGATCCTTAGTAGGACCCTTTTTCTCGTCGATTGCAGCATCTCTGACGTTCCGGAGAAAAAGGTGCATCTCTCCGTCTCGGTTGCTCACGTTTTGCTTCGAGCTTCTGCGGAAGCAACGCACACGTGTACGTTGGGTCTGTGCCTGAGGGGGCCCTCTTGTATTTGGGCCTTATGGTATAGGTTGTGACGAACAGGGTGACAACATAAATATAATGTCACGGTTCCGCGCCCGTGAATAGCCAGAGCGAGCACGAAAGGGAGGGGAGGGCCGAGTTAGCCCGAGAGACGATGGGGCTCCTTCGTGAAAGACGTCTCATTCATGGGGTCCCTGTCGCCATGAGCGTTTCTCTCGTACCACGAAAAAAACCGGAAAGAGTGGCAAGAGAGATGGTCGAAGAAGCATTACCGTGCATGATGAAACGTTACACAGAATCTGATGCGAGAGAAAAGAAAACTAACTCATAGGACCCCGCAGGACTCGAGAAAATTTTTATGGCACGAGGGGTTGAAAAATGAGGTTAGCCTCGCTTGGGGCCACAACGACGTTTGGGCCCCACCCAATTGGCTCAATATTTTGGTACTCGAGGCGCTACGCCGTTTCGGACGAACTGCGTCATTACATTTTTCCGATTCGACCACCCCTCGCGTCGTGACTTGCGTTTATGTATGTGTATTGTATATGGATATATAATTTTCCTAAATAGTAGATTTTTCCATTCATGGATTCCCTTTGAGTTCTGATTCAACCGAAAAATTTGCGAGAACGGGGTGGTCTCGATATTTTGGGGAAACCATTCGGATATGGAATTAAATAACATATTATATATACATTTATATACATATTGGTATAAATCAGTATAACAATAATCAAAATATCAGGACGAATCTCAGAATATTTTATATTAAAAAAAATTTCCACGCTACGGAGTCGTAGATGTTCTGATTGAATTTCAGATCATCGTATTGTCATTTCAACGTCGAGATCCGTATGTGGACAACATTTTGCTCAATCAGTGCAGGTTAGCTGTGAAAGGGCGAGTGTAAAGCCCCTCAGGGGCTCGTACGGACGATATATACGGTCTCAGCTGTGCATACATACATACATGCATTCACACCGTTGGACATATACATATACAAATAAATATATATACGTTTGTGTGTACATAAGAATGACCAGAGGAGGTTGACCAACGGTTCAATTGAAGTTCCCCTTTCCTCTCGAAGTCCAGAACGATGCTCGCGAGATCGCTTTGGGATTCAGAAGGGACGGAGCCAAACCATCTCAAAGGGTGAAGGGCTCGTTGACGAACGGACGAGCAGGCGGAAAGGGGGGTCGACGGGGTGGTTCACCGGGGGTGAGGGAATGACTGGAGGGGTGGTGGAATAAACGAAGCGAAGTGAGCGAACGATAGCGACCGGGGTAGTGACCGAGGGTAACGGAAGCTGCCCGGGCAACCCCTCGAAAACGGTTCCTCCGAGCGACGTACGTGGAAACCGGCTTCGGGGCGGCTTTTGCCCGCGTAAACTGCCGGACTTGCACGTATCTTTACGGGCCATAAAGGCCGGGCCCTCGTTACGAAACTCCAGGACCGCGACGGTGGCCACCAAGGCACCGCACACAACGCTTGATCCACGCGCGAGAAACCCTCCTTTCCCCCCTCACCCATCCTCTTATCCGCTCTCTCTCCCCCTCGCGTGGCCTTTATACCCTCCCGCCGTGCACATTGGCCCCTTGGCGAGCATTGCCGTCGTCTCGGTCGACTCCGAAATGCCTCTTAACCCCACCCGTTGACCGGCCAGTGGAATCGGACGTCGTTGAATCAGTGGCAACGTCAGTGTTCGAGCTGTGAAAATCCTGGTCAGGTTTTGAAGGAATAGATTTTAGATGTGATAACTGAGATTCTGTGATTGCAGAAAAAACTATTAAATAGACGAAACTATGCGATTAATTCATATCTTGATATCAACTTCAATTAAGGAACAATTAATAGCACTGTGTAGAAAGTCAAATCAAAATTTATCCCGACGCCATATTGAATCGTCAAAAATATCAACCTCGTGCCATTGAAATTCACCTCTTATTCCTGGGGGGTTCAGTAAAATTCGTAATAGTCCGAAATACTTTTCATCCCCTTGTCCCGAAAGAAGTCTAATCGATTTCAACACCAGCGCGGTAAGCCGAGTCGACACCGCGGGGCCTCCGAGAGGGGCCTGGAGGCTCCGTCACGAGGGGATGCCCCCCCCCCTCTCTCCTTCTTCGTTCGCCCGGGGTTTTGGCTGCGGAGTAATGAAGATGTCTCGTCACGGGTGTCCCACACGGCTTTTGGGACTCGGGTCCCCATTGGGCCCACAAAGATTCGTCCCGTGGCAAACCACGGGGTGCTGGCATAAACGATGTCACGCGAATCCCCGAGCGTGGCATTGTGGGTCTCCCCATACACGCCGCTAGCCAGCCTCCGGTTGGCCCCACACGTAACCGGCGGAACCGATCCGAACCCCTGCTCTTCTCTCTCTTCTCTCCACATCTCATCCCATTGCCGAAATCGTCGTCACGAATAATGGGCCCTTTTTGTGCCACTTCGACATTATTCACGCCGTACACAACGCGGTACAAAATAACTTTCCCCCACTTTTAAAGATGCTGGGCACACGGGAATGGTCCAAACGGAGAATCCACGAGGGTCGTTATAATTGGTTCGAACGTCCTTGCTGTGCCCTCATTTGAATCACACTGGCCTTGGGATTATGGCCTTTCATTTTTTGTTGTATTGTGTGAGGTGTTACGGTTAATTACGGTTAACGGCGAAGTTACGCGAACGGTGATTTGTGGGGATGTGTTTAGTAGCGTGAAGGTTTCGAAATGACGGAAGCCAGAATAAATTGTGGGCTTGTGTCGAGATTTTAGTAATATTTTGGAAGGCCAGATTGATCGAAAATTTATTTCGAGAGAAAAGAGGATTAAATATGTAATTTTAAAGTAGATCGAACGATGTTGTGTCGAAAATGAAATTAATTTTTTATTGAAAAATGATAAATAATTGATATGGAGAAATCTGATTAAATTTTTTGATTTCGATTATACTTTTTTATTTCCATGAATATTTTCGGCTCATGGGCTCACAGAAATTGTAATAGTATTATTTAGAATTTAAAAAGTGTAGTAGCGATGAATATTATTTTCCTATGTCGTTGGGGATTCAACGGGGGTTGGGGATTAGGGACTCGAGCAGCGTTTGGGGGTTGGCCACCACCGCGGTGGTCGTCGGTGATGCTGCCAACGATGAGATCCGGGTGCCTCGCGGTGATGACCGAGTGGGCCGATGGCCGCGAGAAAGAGAGTCGAAATGGGACTCGCCAGGGTTGATCGAAAGAGGACGCGGGACTCGCTGCCGCGAGCGCAGAGGGGGGGGGGGAGGTGGCAACCCGTGAATCAAAATTAGCTCCTCTTGTACGAGAGCCTACACCGGACGCGCACTGCAGCGTTCAACCGGCGTCAACCGAACTCGCGCCACAAAACGGGGTTTTCAAAGCTAAACCAACCCTTCGTGCCAACCTCACCCCCCCCTCGGCCCTTTTCGTCCTCTGAGCTCCAAAGGCCATTCTCGAAACCAATTTCCAGCAACAACGTGCCACGTGCGATTAAACGACGATTAAAAAAGCGAATGCGATGAGGGAAAGCTGGGATATTTAACATTTTTATCTTACGGAACGAGAAGAGGGTTGAAGGGTTAACAAAATAATGCATCTCTATGGAAAAATGGAATTGAGAATTATAATTATCATTATTTATTTGATTTTACTATTAACGGTATTGTTACTATCGGAATGGTTGAATGATTGCAATGAATAGATCGAAATCAATAATTAATGATTGAATAATTGTTCGCTTGCTTGCATCTGCCACGTAACAAATTTCCACCAAAGAAAAATCATTGAATTTTCATAACAATAATTTTTCTCTCCGTTTACAATTTTTTAGAAATTTGTTAAGTGAATTAATAAATGTATGAATGAATAATAAAAATAAACAAGTAATTTAATAAATAAATCGAGAACTCTATTACCACCATCGAACTCATATTCAATGGTTTCCGCGGGGTTGTTACGCACACCGGCGAACGCGCGGCACTAAAGTTTTTCCACCGTTAAATCCCGTTGTCGTGGGGAGGTCCGAATATGGCACACGTTCCTACGCGAGGCGAAGCACGGGGTGGAGGACGGGTCAAAAAAGAGTGGGCTCGCACGAGCTGGATATAGAAAAGAGGACGTGGGTGCAACCGGAGGACAAGGGGACTCACAGGAAGCCACCCCCGGTGGGGGGACGGGGAGGTGGTGGTGTGGAGGAGGTATTGAAATTAGCCAAGCGGCCAGAAGTCGTGCACCAGGGGTGGACGGGGGTGCTCGAGGGGTGCTCGCCATGCTGCCGCCGCTTCTCGAGCCGCTCTGAGGGTTGTAGAGGTTTGGAGGTCGCGAGAAGGGGTGCGGGAGGAGGATGGCAGCCACCAGCATCGCTTCACCGGTGGTTCGTAGGTGTCCTCAACACCCCCATAGGTCCCGTTGAACCACCCTGGTCATCCTGCTGTGTCCGTGCTTTTCCACGTTCCAACCCCCTTCCCCTCCCACGGCCCCCCAACCCTCATGGGGATTCTACGGCAGTGCTCGTGGGTGGGGCTTGCATATATTCACATGGAATTAAGTCACTCACACGATGCCACGCGCCTCGGCACACTCTTTGTCACAGGCCAGGAAGGCGCCCTTTCACGCGCAAATATTCACCCTTGCCTCGCGATCTCCGCTGTTCTCCGGGGCATGATGGCGATGCCCGTAGCCTGCCGGATGAAACACACACTTTGGCTACACGTTCACTGTACTACGGCTCATTCCCATGGTCCGTTTCATCCCTCGTGGTGCAACTTTGGCAAGAGCGCGGGGGAGGATGTCCGTGAACACCAGGTGACTCACGTGGGTGGACAGATGACGGTGTTGTGGGAGTATTGGCGGGGGTGGTGAGATTTCAGCGGGTGATTATTTTGGGACCGGTTGATCGATGGTTGACCAATGGTATCAGGGTGCAGGGATAGGCATTTGTTCAATGAAAATGCATTTCAAATTAATCACTGGATTATGTGATGGTTTTAATATTATTATTTATTTTGAAATCCATTGATCAGCGCTACGAAATTCTTACATTCGCCTTGGCATTATTTTTTTATTCTCTCTCGAACTATTGTTTAGCATTTTACAAATGACGTATCAGGGACAAATGAATATGATTTATTTTTCGAAATAATTCAGAGCCCAATAAAATCGTATAATCTCATTTATTTCATGGCGAACGAGGGTGAATTCGTTTTCGACCTTTTTGTGTATTCGCCTATGCTTGATTCATTGCCGATTTCGATATACAACGCCCGGGGATGAAATAATGGTGTCAAAAAAATTTACAACCACTCTCATGGGACACCTTAGGGTGCGGAAATAGTCGAGCAGGCGACTCGTTAATTTCGCTGTGTAAAAACGGTCCTTCCGGGTGTCGCTGAAAAAAAAAATAAAATAAAAAAATAGCCCAAAGCCACTTCTTTATTGGATTAGCGGTACAATTGCCGTACAATTGGATAGCGGTACAACATTTTTTGGCCCAGAAAACGTCGAACGCATTTTTAAGGTTCGACCATCCTAAATCAACCCTGCATCCACGTTGCACGCAGGCGTTACCGTCGTAAAGAACAAAAAGTCGGGCACTTTTTGTCACGTAAAAATACGTCGAGCCAGTTGTTTTTATTTCTTTACTACCCCCGAAGGCAAAAAAAAAAAAAAAATCGTGAGAATTTCGGTTTTTAAGAACGTTCTCGTAGACCGGAAAAAAATGATAATAAAAAATAATAATAAAAAAATGTTCCAGATTGAACGAGCTCGGGTCCTCGGTAGACCCCAAGGGCGGTGTGTAAAAAAAAATAAAATAAAAAAGGTCGCCCTGTTTTGGTTACGAATTAGTGCAAGGATGGCACATAAAAATGTAAAAGCTGAGGGCGGAAAAAATATAAAACGCTCCGCAAGTCTGGAGCAAGACAATCGTGGACGATGGCGGGCGGAAGAAAGAGGGGGGGGGGGGCGAAGGCCCACGGCGAAAAAAAAGACGTCGAAACGTCACAAAAAATACGACACCGTTATTTAAAATAGTCCGAGCACTGTTAGGTTTTAGTGGACTGTTACATTGCGGGCCCCCCCTGAGTGACAGCCGGGGCACAGAGGGCGCTCTCGATGACCGGTAAACTGAAATCACGAAAAACGGGATCCCACTTTTTACGGGACCCAGCATTTTTACACATTTTTGCGAGCTCGGTATTGGTTTTTTTTTCTTCTTCTTTTTCTTATTATTCCGTGCCCTCTTTTTGAACGAGCCCTTCGTAAAAACATAAAAATCGTGTCTATTCCGGAAATATTTCGTGCACCGCACTGTGCGGGGGACGAGACCTGCGCCGTTTTAAAAAAACTGGGTCATCATGAGGTTCCGAAATGTCTTATTATTGCACCCCCGCCGACTGTTACGCTTGACAATAACCAGAGCCATCGAGGGTGGGTACTCGTAAATTATTTTTTTCCCAACGTATTACGAACCTCTGAATATATATCTAAATACATTTTTTTTTTTACTTCCGTTCCGGGAAGTATCGAGAAAACGTTGCGAGAATATTTTTTGTGACGAATCTTTGGAAATATGATTCAGTATTTTGAATCACTTTGCAATGGAATTCATTTTTTATGGCGGAATAAAATTTTAAAAAACTACAATAATCTGATGGAAGAAATAAATAAAATTGAGAAATAAAGCAGCTCTGAAAAATAATCAGCAACAAACATGCGTTTTTTTTTATTTCCCGGTTAAAAAAAATAAGTTGCAGAAGGGCTGAAGGGCTTTGGCCAATAATGCTACCCGACTGACCTTTATTCACGATCACCTCGCGCGGAATGCAATTATCCAACAAAAAAGGGCCCAAAAGAAACGGTAAAAAAATGTAGAATCGTCGTAAAGCGTTTCTTTACCCAGAAACATATTTTTACTCAGCCTGACCCACATCGAAAATAATAATAATAATAGTAAAATAACAGTAAAAAAAAATGGTAAAACACTCTGTCCGGCTTTTTAACTCTTCGACTCGGAGTTCATCGAGTCGTTGAAACGACGACCCTTTTTTCGCTCGCGAGTTTCGAAAAGTTGTAAAATATTCGAAAGCCAACTCGCACGTCGACGAAAGGGCTGCAAAAAAAAAATAGAAAAAAGTAAGAGTTGACTTTGTACCGCTAAGCCTTTCGTCGGGCAGTAAAGTTAATTTCTTTTTTGACTTCCCAGGATGGACAGCGAGAGATAGAAGCCCCAAAAAAAAGGGAAAAAGTGTCCCCAGGGCGAGATTGTAAAAAAAGAGGTGCAATGGGTAAAAAAAAAATGCGGAAAGTCATCGCCGATGGTAATATAACCCTAAAGTCAAAAATATGAACGGTAAAAAAACAAGAAAAAGAGGAAAAAAAATAACGGGTTGCGATAGAACGGGGAAGTACACAAATGCATAAAGAACCGCTAGGTTCGTGGGTCCCGCTGCAAGGGCCGAGCAGCCCGCGGAGTCAGAAGGGTTCGAGAAAGGTTTACATCCTAAAACGTGATTTTTTGGCTGCGTGTACCGTTTCCGTAAATTCTCTCACGCGGACACCATCCGGCGGACCCAAAAGGATTCTTTCGGTGGTGTGTAAAAAAAGGCTTGCTGTGTAAAAAAAAAAAGGAAGAACGAAGGGAAGAAAAATAATAACCACTAAAAATGTAGGACGAACGACTGTCGAAAGATATATACGGACGCAGTGAAATAAACGAGGTAAAAATAACCCAAAGAAAAACTAGGTAAAAAGTTGGCCTATAAAGCAAAAACGTCTCGTAGAAACGGTTTTTCTTTTTCGTTTTTAAACGGATTTAGCGGAAGTTTTTGCTGGGTTTCTTCGCCACGACGAAAAACTTGAGATTTTTCGGTTGGGGAATTTTTTTTAACGAAATCGTAAATTATATTGAAAATATTTCGACGAAGAACGGGAACGCGGGGCAGGAAAAAATCTGGTTCTAGGAAGGATTAGAATAATTCTAAAGATATATTTTTTTCGCGCATTCCTGAGCTGTAAAACGTGACTCGTGACGTTGTCAATGAAAGAATTTTTCTTGGAGATCTTTTTCGTAGCAATTTTGAAAAATTATAATTTTCGAGAAAAAAAGGATAATAAAAATCGACAAAATTGTAAAAATAAAAATGAAGGAATGATAAAACCGAAAAAAATAATAATTCATTTCTCTAATCAACGTAAATCACTCAAAAAATTCGCTACAAAATATCCTCAACAGCTCCAAAATACCGCAACACCGACAATTTCTCAAATCATTCTCAACTCTTTCCCGAAACATTAAATTTCACCGTACGCCATAAAGTCCCGACTCCTGCGAACTCCTTCGAGGTCAACAGCGACAACGTCAATTTCCGTGACGAAATTTCCGTACGAAAAACCCTCAAATCGTAAATTACTCGTTGAACCCGTTATGCACAGAATTATAAAACCATCGTCCCAGAAGCCCCCACGGCCTCCCCCATAAGTTCCCCTTTGGCGCGTGACCCGGTCGATGTAAATTTTGTTCATATTTCTTCGGTAAATTAACCCCGTTCGTCGAAAACGGTTCGCTTTAACTGGTTCAATGGCGAACCGATATTATTTACGATTTCACGAAACCAACGACGCAGCCCCCAAATATCTTCAGACACGGGTATCTCCTACATTTTCGAAACCCACTCCTGTATCCAACTCCACTCCGGGACATTTATAATAATAATAACAATAATAATAATAACATCGCAATAAAATGGAAAAGGGTAAGTCCGGCCGCATCGAAGGCCCGAAAGAAGGGCAGAAAAGGGGAGTGAGAATGACTTCAAAGTGCACCCGAGAAGTGGTATGTGACGTAGCCTTGGCCCGATGCCGTACTGCAAGCCCCCGTCGTGACAACCCGCCCTCTAATCAAACGAAATAACTCTTTATTGGTCTATTATTACCCCTCCAGACCAGGAGGGCACGCTTTTAGCACGATTTTCCATGTCACAAACCCCTTTTGCCCCGAAACTGGACGGAGCTGCATGCCAAAGACCTCGAGGACCTCACACCCTCGTCGGTGCCGGAGTTTCGGGGACAGAACTGTGGGCTTTACGACACCGTTTGACGATTTTAATTTTGGCACTCGATATCTACCTCTCTCTTTCTCACGCTCTTGGTGCCTCCGTCGTTTTCCTTTTCTTTTACGTTTCCTCGCTGTGCGAACCTCACAGTGGCAATGGCATAACATGAAATTTTCGTCACTGTGTTCCTCCATTAGAGACGACGAACTGTTTCGAAACTGGACTACCGTGTGCGGTGTAAGTTTACCGTTTCCAAGTGCTTCCACAAACACGACCGGGACCCTGTAACAACCGACGTGCGATGAAAAACCCTTTTTCGTAGGACAGGAGGGGGGAAGGGGTCTGGGACTGGGCCTTTTACGCACAACCCGTCGTTGACCCGACTCTTTGTGCGTTCTCGCAAATTTTCCTGGGCGAGAGAAACCAGGGGGGGGGGGGGGGAATAGCCGACTAACGTTTGATTCTTTTATTCGGCAATTTGGGGCAATTTGGAATTTTTGAATCGTAATAAATTCACCAATTTTATGAACATGAGACTTTTATATCACAGAATATTTAAAAAAATAACAATAAAATACATGATGCTAAAAAATCGATTCCCTTTTTTCGAATCTAATTATTTCCTAATTATATCGGAAATCTCGAATCGACGAAATTTCGTTGGGTCCATTATCAAGGCTGACACAAGGGTGATTGCCAGCGCCGATACATTAACCCCCTTAAAACGTGTATGGATTCTCGATATCGACGACACACACCGGAGGTCGGGAGGCAACGAAGCCCCCAACAAACGGATGAGGAGGAACGTTGGAATTGCGAGAGCAGTTGGTTGGAGGAGGAGGGATGGAGGGAGAGGGATCATTTTAGACACATCCGCAAAATCGGGAAGCGGCGTTAGCCTAACTACGGCGAACAATATTTCATTTAATGTCAGGTTAGTTTGTAGGACGCGTGTGTGTACCGTCCCTCCCTTGAGGAAGGGGTTGGGAGGGGGATGATGATGCGTAGCGCCAGCCGTGGGTTCGGGGGGGTTGGTATCGTTGTAGTCAGCCGATGGACGAGCTTTCAGAGATATGGAGGCGCGAGAGCTGCGATGGGAAACCCGAGTGAAATCGGGGTTCGGGGGTGGGTTCGACGGGGGAGAGGGTGGGTGGATAGAACGGCTAGTAGCAGATTTAATACGATCACCCGGACGAATACCGGTACGCCCATACCTTTCAAGCGTTGACTATGTCGAGGCTGCCTAAACGTGGGAGGTTCACGTTGTTCGGTCACTCGCATGATAGCTCGACTATATATAGTCGTATTCTATGTCATATACATGAAATAAAATTATGTAAATAAATTTGGAAATATATATATATATGTATGAATATATATGAATGAATAAATAATATCGAATATAAAATAATAGATATATTTATATATATATTTTCTTAGTTATTAAGTTACGTATAGAAAATATAGAAATAAATAAAATATAAATAGAATATCTAAGTCGATGTTGTAGAAGTTTGTATTGGGTATATATAATACTGTATACATATATATGCTTGGATGTATGCATGTAGGTATGGCGTGAAACCATCGTCAGCGAGGGTCACACATCCGAGTCCTGTACATATACGTTGCCACCCCACGAGCTACCGGTAACGCAACATCACCATCCGTACGAGCATGGAGCACCACGTTCGGTTTGCGGCCTAGCCATGGCTGACCTTTACACCGAATTTACCGTGAAAAAAAAAAGAAATAAAAAGAAAAAACCGTAAAAACGAGAAAAAGAAGAGAAAAAATGTTTCCCAATACTCTGGTTTGTGCAGCGCCTCGAATGGGTTATTCCGTTCGGCACATCCGCTCGGGCAACGCCAAAAATTCAATGATCAAACATTTTTTACAGACCACTCGCGCTCTCATCCACTCGCTCGGCTATCCAAACTCTCGCATTTTTTACTTCACCCTATCTGCCGGTTTAACTCTGTTTTAGTCCAGATTTGTTAGGATTTTTTTTTTTTTTTGTATTTTTTCTTTTGGTCCATCGACGATTGCGAATTCGGGGGATGAACCATCAACGATATCTGCGCCTTGTCGATTCGTTCATCGAGCTGTGTTTGTGTTACGAAACGTTGTTTCGTGGACGCGTGATGTACGTGCAATTGTGTGGGAGTAGCAGGCTAACAGCTCCTGCAACGAAATTATGAATCAAATGATGTACACAAAATAAATGCTTCTTAAAAAAATGGTCGTGATTTTTTCTTGCGCTGAAATAAATCGATTAGGCAGCTGCTAACAATTTCTTCGGTGGTTCAATGATGGTCACAAAACCCAACAGCAGCGGCACCACCCACCAGCATGAAGTCAATATCGTTCGTTGACAAAGTAGCCGCGAACATCCAAATTTTCGTCACCGCATGGAAACCAAGCGGGAGACGATGTAACCACCAATGCATCCACAGTAGCCTCACAACCATCCAAAAACCGAACGTTCGAATCCATTAACCCAGCAGCACCACCATACTCTCCAACCTCGTGGCTTCCTGAAAAACCTTCCGGTCTTTTTTTCCCCCCATCTGGCGAAATCTCAGACCCCCCCGCAAGTCTTCGTTTCCATCACCCAATTTCTGCGATTTTTCGAACTAAATTCTTCACCGGCCTCGCCGAGATTTTACATCGTCGAAAAATTGCGGGTCGACGAAAATACAGAAAAGAAAGAGAGAAAAGAAAAAGAAAGATGGAGGATAGTGTGGAAGAAGAAGAAGTCACTTTCCGTCATCGTGTGCTCTCGGTCAATGATGCGTTTATGGGTTGGGTCCGGAAGCTCCACGGGGGGCGAGGAGGGTGGAGGAAGGCATTTAGAAACGTTGCCGTAAAATGTCGGACCCCTTGGCGGGCGCCATTGTTCGGCTCTAAGTAGGTACGCGCCCCCTCCGGATCGTACCCGGGGTCCTTCTTCAACCGCACCTCGGCTTCTCGATGTTCTTGTCTTCGTTCCGATGTCTTCGTTTATTGACGGACGACTTTACCGGACAAATGTAACTGTTAACACGAAATGTTGCACTCGATGAATTTCGTAACTGCGAAGGAAAAATCTATCGACTCAACTGTTGAACAAAAAAAAACAAAGCCCAACCAAATTTTCATCTCTGATTAAATAGAAAAAAAATTTCACCTACAATTTTTTTCGTTTTATTTTTATTGTATCACAAAATCGGCGAGAGAATTGCAATATAAATTGCAACCCCTTCGGCACGCGTAAGCCTTGTGATTCTCCTCTGTGGAGTCTCTCTCAGCACTTCGTGGCGGAAGCTCGCCGTAGACAATAGCACCCCCAGCACCCAACGGCATACATACATACATACATACATACATACATACATACATACATTTTATAGTAGAAAAACTCGAACGAAAAAGCTTCGGGTACAGACTCCTTTCTGCATCCATTCGGTCAGGGTATTGGGAAGCCGATATCTGGCCACAGGAAGCTCCGCGAGGCCGTGGAAAGAGGCGAGGAAGGAGGGTGGGAGGAGGGAAAGGGGTTGAAAATGCGGAGCAGTTGAGGGAGACACGAAGGCTAAGCCACACAGTCGCTATATTTATGCATCCCTCACTCCCTTCCTCTCTCTCACTTTCTCTCGCTAGGGACGTCGACAAACGCGATACCAAAGCGGGAGCGAGATCGCAGATCCCGAAGGCAGACAAAGCCAGAAGAGGACTATCCCCCAGGAAGTCGAGAGAAAGACGAGACACACCGATAGCAAAAGTATCGTAGATATACGTCACTAGGGTTGTTCTTATTTGGGTTATTGTCGAATTTTTATTGAGCCGGGGTCGCGATCCATTTAGAAATAAATTTTTGAAAATTTAAGACTTTTTTGATCTTTGTAGTCGATTTTTTACTATGCACGGATAGGAGTTGAAGTTTTCCGTTTGAATCCGTAAGATTTTTCTATTTTTTGGTAATTATATAGGCGGGAATAATTATTCGTGGAAAAATCCAGTACTGTATGGGATCAACGAGTATGAGACCTACTTTTATATTAAAAAATTGGACATTTATGCGTGATCTCGCGCCACGTTTGGACCATTCACAAACGTCCAATTTTTCTGGTGAAAGTAGGGTAGGGTTATACGCGTTAATTCCGTATGGTATTGGATTTTTCGTGGAATAATTAGTCGCTCCTCCAATATAATTACCAAAAATAGAATAATTGCATGTATTTTAAACGGGAAGCTTTACCGCGTCTGAGGGCATAATAAGGGTTGAACCAAAACGGTCGAATCAGGATTGACATTTTCGATATTTGCATTTTGAAGTCAATTAAGACCCCGGCGCAATGAAAATTCGAAAGTGACCCAAATCAAAACCACCCTACGCTATAGCTGAAAAAATAAAGAACGAAAATGGAAAAAAATAAAAAATCAAGCATTACAGTAAAACGTTACACATGGAAACGATAGGCGGTGTTCGAACCCGGGTTCTTTATCCTTCTTTCGACTGCTCGCGTAAAGCTCGAACCCGAAGCCGCGCTTCGCCAGACCGAAGGTAATGCCGGTCGCAGAGGTGGCGGTGGCTATTGGCTCCTGGAAGCCAAAACCTCTCGCTCTACCCCTTTCAAACTACCCCGTCGCTCTCGAGTACGTAAAAAAAGACTTGAAAAAAAGGAAAAAAACGAGTTGCGCCGTATAACGGCGGTGTCAGAGCCGCGTGGAGGATGCCAAGGGGATGAGGGAGTCGGTTGACGGTGCGGCGCGGTTGGGTTTTCACGCGGGATATGGGGTATTGTATCAAGAGCCCGGTTTCTCGCTCTCCCTTGCTCTTTTACTCTCTTTCCACCCCCCCAAACCCTCACCACCCGCAACGTCGTGCATCCCTACTGCCTCCCGCCGTTGCCATTTTAGTCGGCTTCTCCGGAGGCACCGGTATCGCCATCCAACCCTTCTTTCCAGCCCCCTCGACCTCCGGTACTTCATCCTCTTGCCCTTCGTTTCACCGTTCTCTCCCCACAAGCCACCCCCACCCTCTCGTCGCGACTTCCTCGATCCTCTGCTTCTACACATGCTTTTGCACCGGCAAGCGGTATCACCGCCCAAGCAACCGAGATAACTGCACGAAACGGGGTCTTTTCCGAGCCCGAGCCATCCGGGACCGTGCACGGGCAGGCGACGAGGGTCGCCACCCCGTGTGAAACCCACCCTCGGCCTCCTTCCCGGCCCTACATCCATATATTTAAAACAAATGCTATCTGATGCCAGCGTTCCCGTGACGCTTCAATCTCGTCGTATGTGTGGGGGATGGGGGTGGGGGTTGTGTG
The DNA here is from genome assembly GCA_963971145.1 of Sussaba pulchella. Lineage (NCBI taxonomy): Eukaryota > Metazoa > Arthropoda > Insecta > Hymenoptera > Ichneumonidae > Sussaba > Sussaba pulchella. The sequence continues at coordinate 13,575,861 of OZ020172.1, forward strand.
TGTGTTCGTTTTTCCGTACAGCAGGCAAGATGAGAACGTGTCCCACACACCAAATTCTCTTTATACCTTGCGCTTTACTTTTTTTTACTATGAGCCCTGCAACCTCCTTCACCGTCCGTTAGGTTATCGTCTCTCTTTCGCTCATTGCTTTTTCATAGTTTATCTTGTTTCCTCCCTCTGTCGTGGACAAATTTTTGGAAAATCTTTGTCGATATTTAGTTTTATTTCTTACAAAAATTGATGGGAAAATATTTTCAAGTTCCAAGAGAAATATTTTTCCAGTACAGGTATACCCGCGGGAAATACATTTTAATTTCAACCCCCATCGAAAATGCAAAGCACAAAAATATATAGATATTTGAGCAATCCTGATCACGAACGAGAGGGGGGTGGTAAGTGTCACGTGGAAGAGTCTATCACCCAACGTGCCAGGGTTGTGTTCTCCCTTTTCTCGTAACACTTTACCCCTGTACCTTAGCCTTCCCAGCTCGCCTATCTTCTACAGTAAATCCGACCGTAAGTTAAACTATTGTGGGGCGGAGAGGCGGGGAAGGGGGTTAGAAAATCTAGAGCAGCCCTGCTTTCCCTTCTTCCCTCCCCATTTTATTCCATCTTCTTCTTCACGCCACAGCTTCTCGCTTCTTTCCTCCGTCTTCTTCCCCACCTTCTCGACTCCCCCGCGCCCGCAACCAACCCCGACCCCTCTAACCCCCTTTATATCCACCATCCGTGAAAGATCCTGCAGAATCAAGTTTACGTATATCTCGTTGCCCATCATCTCCATCACCATAGATTGCCCATAAAGAACCGGGCCAATCCGTGGTTATACGGGTTTCAAGCCACCCAAACGTTACGTCCCGAACGATTCGGGCTAACCTTCTTCCATCGCTGAAGCTGCGGATTTTGTACCAACCAAGGCTTCGACGAATAACCCGAAACTCTACGTCCTTTTCCCCTTCACGACTTCGACCGGGATCCCAACCGAATCCCTTCTTGAAAAACTCATCCTTCGAGATTTTCTCCCTTATACGCTTGAGATTTTTATTTTTTGATTTTATTTTTTTGGATTTTTTTTTAATATCAATTCCCGATGGATGATTCGACCGAACGATCCTTGATAGGAGACTCGCGATGGGATATTCGGAATCCGGGGTCGCCGTGCGAGCCACTGGGTGGCGATACTGATGATAACGGTCCCCCTTAATCTTTCGGCTTGTCAAATGGACCGAGATATTTGGAATAAATTTGTTTGTTAAATTATTATTTATTATTTTATAAAAATTAATTTTCGAAATAAAATTATTATTATCGGAAATGATAATGGTGTTATTGGGTGGTATAATTATAAAAGTGGATTAAATTATAAAAAGAATGCAAGTAATTCTTCATTGTATTTGCAATTTTTTATTTATTTACGTTTGAGGTTTAAAAAAGTGTCAAATTTGAATGTAATCCTCGAGAATCTACACGAGCGAGCACGTGTGCTTAAATTGGTTCGAGAAAAGAGCCAACCGAGACGAAAGCTTCATGTCCTCATGGTTCAAACAAAATGTCAGAGTGCTCGGGCGTTTTAGGTGCGTCAAAGTGGCGAACGGCACGAGGCCGGGAGTCTGTGTGAGAACAACCGCGTCCCGGGAAAATAAATCCGTGACGCTCACGAAACGTTCATTCGTCGTTATGGTTCTGGTACGTTTGCTTCTGACGGATTCGTTTCTGGTGCTCGTTCTCGGTCGCTTCGGGACCTCACCATAAACGCATCAAAGCCGGAACGAATCTGTTAGCTGTTGGGCAAAATGAGGGAAACTCTTCGAAGCCAGGGTCACAACTTCGCGCGCGTGACATCTTCGTCTTCTCCCTCATTCTCTCCTCCTCCTCCTTCTTCTTCTTCTTCTTCTTCTTCTTCTTCTTCTTCTGCTTATTCTTCTTCTTCTTCTCCTTCTTCTTCCTTTCATCCTTCTACCTTGAATACTGTTAGGTCATCGGTCCATTCTCTTCTTCTTCTTCTGCTTCTTTTTCTTCTTCTGGGAACAAGATTTTCAGATTATCTTTCCATTTTCTCCGATCTTTCGCTCTTGACGACGTGACTGTACTTAAAAATGGTTTCCCGATGTTACCAATGTTGAAGAAACTAAACGCCCTTAAACTTGTACACCAGTTCGTCACAGCAGCGACCTTGCGGGTGTAAGCACCGACGCTGCGAAGGGCAACTGCATCGAATCGCGGTTGTGGCGAAGGGGGTTGCCTGACGAGGGGGTGAGGACGCAGTGCGGGACCTGAGAAAAGAGACCACTGCGGGAGATCAAGCGAATAGCTAAGGAAAAGATGTCTAAATATCTGAACGTTGGGTCCAGCACACTCGGGAGTCTGGAAGTCACGATGGAGGGGGGGGGGAGGTACCCCCGTACCTACTAGGTACCCTATTAGGGCTTTTAGACTGGTCATTTGTTCAGGGCCGCACGCAACTTCTTCGTATTTTTTTTTCTAAACAAATCACGAATTGTTATTGTTTATTTTATTTAATTTTTTTTGCAACGTTTTAAAAAAATTTAATTCATAATTATATCGAATTAGGACTGGATGTAGTCGCATAACACGCGACAGCTCCTAGAATATTGATCGGTGGCGTTTAATTGAATGACAATTGATTTGCTGAAATTAAAAGAAAAATTGCACCAGTACCAAAAGCTCGATCGTAAACCGTAAAAAGCTATAAAACACCAACATCCGAAGGTTTTGGAGGGTTGGCGAGGGCGTGCTCTGGTGGTTCCATAAACGGCCGCTAACCCGTCCTCCCGTCGATCCACCTTAAACATCATCTCAAAGTTCATAAGAACGAACTTCCAAAAAAAAAATCGAAAAATAAAAATTCACATTTATTTCAGAGGTGTCAGCTGTCCAATGGTAATTTGACGACAGTCAAATCAAATCCACATCCCTGGCATCAATTTTCACGGTGACGATTGCCATGCCTGCGGATTTTTTTTTTCATGTTAACCTTATGAAACAAACCAGAACATGTTTGACTCGGTTTGCGTATTCTTTTTTTTTCTCTTCCTGGTGTCTCTGACAACGTTGAGGCGGAAGTCGGAAGCGAGTGTCGCGCCAACGAGACGCGCCGTTATTCCCGAAGGGACAGAACGTGAAGAAATCGAGTGTGTCACGAAGCTTCGGAAGAGGACCCCCTGCGAGTCCCGAGGTTAACCCGCAGGGGGGCAGCTGGCACCCATAATGAGCCCCGAGTCTTCGTTGCTTCGTCTCGTGGCGAACCATTTTCAACGCGAAGGACGAAATAACATTCGGGGTGGAAGAAACGTGAGCGAGGGGTAGGGGGAGGGGGTACAACGAACGGGGGATGGAAAAGTGATGCTGCGAAGAGGCTGAGAGACGTTCGAACGTCGCCGACGCCTTGCTGAGATGACGAAGCTCTTTCTCTCACTTTTTTTCTCTTACTTTCTCGCTCTCTCTCTCTTGGAAATCTTTTGCTGAAGATCTCCCGTTGCGAACGATAACGCTTCGAGGTATTGTTCCTCGAATTTGTATTTTTAAACGACGACGGGGTTTGGCAACCGTTTGGTTTCTGCGGTGACACCGACCGGGATTGGGCTCGTGTCGTGAACCTCGTTGACCTGGACCAAACGGACGTCCAAACATGGCTTCTGGATTCCATTCTATCGTCTGAAAAAAAATATGTTGCGGACATTCGTGATAGGCTTGAATATTTTTTTTTTAACGAAAAGTAAAGAATGAATAATAAAATGATGATAATTATAATAGTTATTTTTATTGGGATGTATATTAAACGGAATACATTGATGAATCAATGTATTCAATACATTTTTCAATTTTCATAATTGCACCAATTCGGAATAATAAATAATATAATTATCTCAACGATAATAATTACTATTTTTATTAATGCCAATCAAAGTCAATAATTATAAAAAAAATATTTTTCGACATCAGTTCGAAATTCTTGAGAGAATTTTCTGTCTGAAGCTTCGCTCTTGTGGTTGATAATGGCTTGAGTTCAAGTCACGCGTGGCCTTCCCCTGGCTCTTGTTTATTCGAATCCAAAAATAGTACGTCGTTCGAATAAAAATAACTCGTTTCCAAAGGAATTGTTTCCCATCTCCATCCAGCATTCGGTGTGAAAATTATGGCCGTCCTCGGTTTTCCGTCTGTGGCACCGTTTGTGGCATTCTCGCGGTGAGCTTTTGAAGCTCGCGACCCAAAAATAACTTTATCTCATGAGGTTGGATAGATAGAAAAGAAATGTTGAGTACCATTGAGAATGGCTTGGAAACGTTCAAATAGATTATATAAACATCGATGTCTATGCTAAAATAATTTATTATCATTATTTTTTGTAGTTGAATAAATCCACGTCCTTCTCATGACTATATTTATTATGATAATCATAACGGGATAATGATTTTTTTGACAAATTGATGAACATCTAATAATTTATCGAATTACGAAGAATTATAGAAACGTATGAATAAAAAAATCCACCCTCGAGAGTAAGAAAACAATCTTTAAATTCTGAAAATCATGGTTCTAAAAAAAATTGATTTTGTAATGTCGTCCCAACAAAATTTCTCATTGCAAGTAATAACAAACCGTGAAGTCGTTGCATTGACACGAAGAAACGATGCTGAAAGCCCACCGTCAGTGCCATACAATATTCCATTTCTTCTTCGTGAAATTTCGTCGCACCAGCCACTTCAATGAAAATCTATAGTACAATTTTCACACGAAAAAAAAAAAAAATTATTCTCGGTCTTGACCATTGCCGCTGACCATTTATTCAGGTCTACAGGTTTTCGGGTTCGGACATCTTCGTCCCGTCGTCACTTCCTTTCCCATGGGAAGAAGCTGCACGTCGTCCGTTTTCACGGAATAATGCCAAAAAATTCTTAAGGGGGCGGATTCGGAACGAAATTGTCGTCGCAACAAGCAATAACGAAGTTGTCACTGACCAATGGTCAAAAATATATATTTCTGGACAACAGAGAAGTGAACGCAAAGTGTGAGAAAAATTTTATATGGACACCATGGAGAAGGGTATGAGGGAGGGGGAGGGACTGACTTTCTCGGGGGTTGGCGTCGAGTTATTTCTTTTGTAAACCACAGGTGTGTTACACAAAAGATTTGTGTATTATAATCGATGACTTATACCTGTGCGTATTCTTGGCAAAAGGCGAGACTAGCAAATAGAGTCATCCTCGCGTCGATGGCTTTCCCATGTTGACAGCATCGTAAGGATCAACAAAGACGAAATTGCGTTCGGTGTAAATAGAGAAAAATTTTCATTCATAATTTTTTCTTCTTCTATTTTTTGTGAGGAATCACGAATATCCTCAGAAATATTAGATTAATAATATTTTTGATTGGAGCAATAATATTTTGAACAGCCGTTGAATTAAAATTGGAACATACGATTGGGGTGAAAATTAGAAAATAATAATCAGGAAAATCAGTAAAACGCGGAATTTTAAGTTTATAGATGAAAAAAAATATGGCCAAGTCAAAAATTAAATAATTCAAATAATAAATAGAAAAAGAAATAAATAGATAAATAAATGATATAAATCAATAAATAAGAGACTTCTGACATCGAAGCCATTCCCTGTTTCGATGCAACGCAATTCCAACCCTCGCGACGAATACCTCGGCAATGGAACAAGATCCATTTATCTCGCTTTGGTTGCCAATAGAATCGCTTGGCTACCCACGTACAAACCTACATCCTCGTGTGCACGCACCGAGTATTCTTCACAAAATGCAAACGCCTTCTATCATGCGTCCACCTCCCTTTCCACGTATTCTATTTTATCCCTATTTATTCCAATTCCTCTTTATCATCTCCGCCTCCTCCCCACCCCCCTCGCCCTCGTCATATTATATCAGCATCACGAGATTCCCCCCTCGTGTGTTTACTTCAACGCAACGGCATCCCACATTTCCAGCCCATTTAACATCCCCATTGCAATGATTTTTCTTATTCGGAAAATCCACTAAAAACTTCACCGAAATCCTTCGATATACTTCCACCTTCGCCTCTCTCTCCCTCTCTCTTTCTCTCGTTTCATTCTTGGTATATATATCGAGGATTTGTATAGGTGCATTCTATAAACATTTATATATATTTATATATAAAAAATAAAATAATTTTTTTTCTTCTTTACCCACGACGATCGATGGATTTTTTTTCTTCGTCCATTCAATCCTCGCACTTATTATGTGATCGTGCTTCGCGCATGCCCGTCGAGTCAACCGTACGTCATCAAGTCAAAGTGAGACATACAATATATATATAATATATATATGAATGAAAAAAAAAAAATCTAAGCAGCGAACATTGGCATTGTGACACTTTGGCCGATGCGGGAAGGCGGGTGTCACCGCTGTTTGCCCGTTTGCATAAAAGACCCTCTGCCCACGCTGCTCTTCTTTCCGGCTCTTTGGATTTCTGGATTTTCACATCTCTCTTATTCTCGCTCTTTCTCGCTCTCTCTCTAACCCTCAGACTCAACCAGACTCTTGGCTGTACCGCAGTCTCCACGAGTCTTCATCCCTTGGCTCACTGATTTATGTCGTGTCACCGCTATGGTGCTCTCGCCCGTGTGTACCACGGAGATCCGTGTGGAGACCGCATAGTGCATTCGCGCTCGTCGTCGCTACTGTGCCGAGTCTCCACGTTCCCCATTCATGAACGTTGCGCGGCGGTTTGTGTCGAACCCTCTCCTCCTCACTACCTACCTAACCATATAGTATGGAGAAAACCGTACTCATGAATGAAAGCTTCACGAATGTGAAGCTGGGCACAGATTTCTTGTATCTTAACGTTTTATTGTATTTTTTTATTGGTTATTATTCAGGGCTTAATATTTATTATTTATTGTTCGTATTATTTTATTTGAGAATTAGGAAAGTCGTGAGAACTTTGAAGCCATAAAAATTGACCAAGAAATGAATGATCTCATCACAAATAATATTCTTCTGATTATGAGAAGTAGAGAAATTTTGTCCGAAATTCAATATTTTTTGCATCAATTTCTAGGTAACGTTTCGTCAAATTTCTTGATTGTCAACTGAATAGAATTTAAGGATGATCGATTTGTGAAATGGAAACTCGTATGGTAAAATAGGGGAAGAAGAAAATGGCAAAATTCTCCCACGCCTTGTAGTCACAGGTGGGTGTGGAAAAGGAAACAACCCCCGTGGGTACGAGTAATTGAGACGTCTTCGTCACAATACGAAAAACGAGACGACGTATTTGGATGTCTTGTTTATATCGAGGGTTTGTGGATAATACGTGGAAGAATGTTTTTTTTTTTCGTAACGTTAGGCTGCACGACGAGGGCGCCTCCAGGGGGTGGATGTTCTTTGCGAAAGAACGAGGACGCATTGTCGACGCCCATATATATGGATATAATGCCGTGGTGCATTGGGTTTTCATCCGCTGGGCGAGAATCGTACGTGAATCAGGGATGCAATGACGATTGTCGAGGAAGCTGCGTTTGTGAATGTCTTATTCGATGTCCGTCTTCCGGGGTTTTTTCGGATATTCAACAGGGTTGCTCAAGAAAATGAGGCAGGACAATGAGAAGCGATCGCTCATGAGCTCAACATACTTCCCACGGGATCAAAGTCGGTAGACGCAATCTTCTACGTTCATGGATGGTATGGATAAATATAATTTTCGTTTATTCAACTTGACATTGATCTTATTTATTTATTTATTTATCTCTCATTTATTTATTGAGATTATTCATTTTTCTCTCATCTATTTATTCAGTTTATTTTTTTGTTTCTTTTGCTTATATATTTATTTTACTACTTTTAGTTATATTTTTTGCCGTCTAAAAATGAAAAAAAAATCGTCCGAGTAAATTCGGCGAAGATGCAAAAATTTTGGACTGCACAAACAAAAAATAAAATAAAAATAAAAATCGTTCCATAGTAACGGCAAAGAGAAAGTATTTGGATGGACAATGTTTATTTTCGTCGGGCATTCGTTGTTATGTTTGCTTTGAGAATCCAACGAAAGCAGCGTAACGGCAATGAGAAGCAAATGAGGCGAACGAAGAAAAATAATGGGGAAAAAAATCATAAATCAAAATATGCGAGAAGAGAGGTCAGGGGTGCAGCATCAGCATCAGGAACAGCAACAGCAGAGGTGAAACAAGGGTGGCACGTGACACCTTTTTCCCCCCTCAACGAGAACCGGTGACAATCGTTTCCGGACTCATCGCCCTCGTCGAGCAAGCGTTTTCCACATTTTTCACGACGAACCAACGTTTCAGGGTCAACCGGACGATATTGCTGCAAGTCGCGCGCGAGCCCCCGAAATTATTATCCTTCGTGCTTGGAGCCTCACCGACGAAACCCTCGGAATGAGAGAACGACAAGGCACGCGCTGAAGGGTCCTGCGCGCGACCTACCAACGACCAAACTTTCACTTAAGATTAACAGCACGCGCCTTTCTTCGTCGGCTACAGCCACCCTACCACGTGACCTCTTCTCGCACCACTCTTGTTTTTCCTCCCTTTCTCAAGGGCTCTAACAATATTTATTTATTTATCTTTCCCTCTCAGGCTATTCCTATAATTTTTACGATTCGTATCGGTAATTTCAACCCTTCCAGGAACATTTGTCGTGGCCATTTTGTTTTTTTGTAGAAGTAGACGAATTATCCGTTTGTTTTGAAAAAAATGAGCACAAGGAGGGCTCGCAAACGGTGAAAAAATTTTGAGGGGCCTTGTATCTTGTTTGAAGAGTCGTGTGATCTGCTTATTTGCAATTTGATCCATCCCCCTAATCTCGTTTTCCGCGAGCACGACTCTTCCAGCGATGCACAATGATTTACAACTTCGCTATTGCTTCAGCTGACGCGGGAAGAGCCGTTTGCGTGGGTGCAGTAAACGAAAGTCGTCGAGAAAGAAACGTTCTGAGCAGCTTGCTTCGGCTGCTGCGTGTAATAAAACAAGAGGGTGAAAGAGCGGTTTTAAGCGGGCTGCAACGGGTAGGACACGATCCGCGTCGCGTGGAGAGTCTCGAGAACTTTCACGTAACAAGCAACGCAACGCAACGAAGCGAGTCGACTGGATGGCGAAATAAATGCAACGGACGAAGAGACGAAGAATAAGAGGGGGAAAAAAAATAGGAAGTTGGATGACGAAGGGCCCAAGGGCCTGCCCTCAGCCTTCCGTGCAAGCGTTATATTACAGGGTACGATATTTTCGTAAATTATCTTTGTGCTCGTTGCGTAGTTTCTTTTCCACTCCCGCTAGTTATTATTCTTTTTGCGCGTCTCGGTACGGTCTCTCCCACCACAACGTCGACAAGCCACGCGCCATATAATTCGGGAAAAGGCGGCAAATAAAGCTACGTAGGGGGAGAGAGAGCGGGGACTTGCTAAGGGCCCGCTGAGCGGGTCCGGGACATTGGGAAATGGCTAGTCGAGGGCTCTATCGACGATGGGAGAACGTCAGCGAGAGCGAGAGCCATCAGAAGCGAAAGTATACGCAACTGGGCAGCGCGGGCGAGAAAAGTGGGGGCGGCCCGGGCCTGAGGCCCGTTCTGCGAGGCCGCGTGAGCGGGCCCGTTCTCGTGGTGGGGGTGGCCCGCGCGCGGGCTTGGTGGGGGTAACGCAGCTTTCTCTGCGGCGTACGACTCCTCGTAAATCACACCGCGCTGCGGCGGACCCTGACCAGCGAAAATTGTCGGGATACGGCGCGTGTCGTAAAGTTTTTCCCTGCAATTTTCTTTGCCCCCCCTTGGCCGCACAAAAGTTTTATGAATAATTTGTACAGGAGATAAAGATGAACGAGTCATCTTGGAAACGGAATTCCATGATGTCGTTGCATAAACGATATTTATTATTTTTTTTTTTCATGGTTTTAGTTGGATGAGATATTTTTGACGATACTTTGCTGCATCTTTGGGGGTGGAATGGGGTGTTGAATTCGGTGAAAGGTGAATAAAATTTGGTTCCTAGCGTGGAACGAGACGTATATGATCGAGGGAGAGAATAAGAGGTAGGGAGAGCGAAAGCTTCGTCCAGAGACGAATTTTACAGCCACGTACTCGTAGAAATTGCGGCCCGAAACGGTAAGCAAGTTATACGACCTTCGTACAGCCACCGTTGCTGCCCGCGAAGAAATTTCTACGGCTGTCCATATAAAGTGGTAAAATCGCGTGCCGGTTAAATAATGGTTGACGACCCCCCAACCCTCCCCCTCACCCTGGGAAAGAACGAGGAAAGTTTATAAATAGCCGTTGTACACTTTCACGAAAAATTTCGTCGGGCCTCCGCGGGTATTTCGACTTGTTTCCAGCAGCCCTTCGACGTTCGGTCATCTTCTTAGCCCACTGACCTAAAACCCTTGGCCGTTTCGACGATGGCAACCTTTCGGTCAACCTCTCCCGGTACTCACGGCAATTTCGGGTCTATAATAATAAAAATATTTTATGTTTCCCGAACGGGGGAAATTGCTTAAAAAGTTATATAGAGTTAATTGGCCCTTCAGTGGGAAAGACAAAAATATTCTGGCCGGCTACTGCTTTTTCATTATTTATGAGTCTTCCACCTAAGCCCATACGAGTAGGAGGGAGATTAATATTTTTCTATATTATTTAATTTTCCAATTTCAATGTACCATTATATTTTCTAAATAATTTTATTAAAGCATGTTTAACCATTTTTCGAATCGACGAACATATAAAAATTGGGGGAGAAATATAGATTGTTTCGAATAATGTTATTTTTGTTCGAACAATTATTTCAAATCGGAAATTTCACCTGATTAAAGGGAGATAGTTAGAATTCTACTAGCAGGTTCAAAGTAGGCTCAAAACTTTGTTGTTTTTTAAATCAATTTCTAAGTCGCCCTTGACAAAATCCGACCATGACTCAAATAACGGCCACCCTACTGTACATATTGTTTCTGCATATGTTGGTCCCCCTCCGCTTTAGCACCCTTTCGATGGCCGTGACGGCGCGCATCTGATATTAATCCGATTACATTGAGAGCAAATATTTGTCATCTCGTCATCCGAATCCTACGGGATTCCGTGCGTTCCGAACGTCATCGGGGATGCACCTCTCGTCGTCGAACGTCGATAACAATAGGCACCCCCACTCGTACTGCCCACAAAAATATGTATGGCGACCGAGCACATGGGTGACAACCCCCACTTGACGCCTTCGACTTCTCTCGAGTGTCCTTGCTCACGAGCTAAACAAAAAAACCTCGTTGCTCTTGAAAAGCAACAAGAAGAAGAACAGAAGAAACACTTCAGGAGCCACCGAAATACCACAACGAGGCCGATAAACGTCGTCGTTTAAAATAATTTATATTTGTTTTTTTATGGGCATTGATTCAATGAAAATGCGGTGAAAATATTCTTTATGGCGAAAAATCTTTAATTACAATTCATATTAAATATCATAATCTCTTATAATATAATAATTTTGCTAGATTATACATGATTCATACAAACATAGAGCAATGTGATTTTCTCAATATTGCTATTTTTTCATTCGTTGAACGAAATATTTCAAATCTATTTTCATTCGCCCTCCCTCAAGAGAATCAGGGGAGTACAAAAATAAGCATCAAACATAATAATCAGCGAATGCAACGAATCCATCCCAAAAAATAAATCCCCGATCATTGTTGACATTTGCCTTTGCCTCTTCTCCTCATAATCCTCTTATCCCCGGTCCAAACTCGACTCGGACGTTCCGCAATTGTGCCACGACTCAAATTCCCGCCAGAAGCTTCTCTCGACGATTCGTTACAGTTCGAAAAGAAGAAAAGAAGATGTAGGTCGACGATATCAATGAAGGGCTAAGACGTCACGCCTTTGTTGTGCAATGCGCGTGTCAACAAACGTCTCGTGTATGGCATTATGGGGTCTTACAGGGCATTGATGGCGGGCACGGTGGTTGTGGACGCATCCGCCAGGCGTGCAAAATCGTGTTTTGAACGCGACGGCGTCAAAAACATTTTCCATCCTCGTTTTTTCTTATTTTTTTTCTTCTTCTTTCTTCAATCTTTCGGTCGCGTCGTGTAGCGCGTGTCGAAATTTCGTTTTTGCCGAGAGGACGACGACGTTTGGTTACGGGAGTCGGGAAGCACAGTCGGTCAGGTAGTCACCGCAATTGGCGTCGTTCGACGGGTGCGTCGTCCCGTCTCTCGTTCGGAACGAAGAAACCACGAATCTTTCCGTGACTGTGAGGGAAATAAAAGAACGCTGGCCTACGTAGCTTCTCGTGGAAAAATAAACGCAATCGGTGTGTTCACTTCTGTACGTTCTACACGCTCTTTACGATACTTTTGCCATAACTTCCGTGAACGAAGGGTAGCGGAAGGGGGGCTGGAGGGGCGCGGGGACGGGGAGCTGCCTTCGGTCGACCGAAAGTTCGGGTTTTGGGTCACTGGGCTAAGGGGATGTACGGAGGGATTAGAAAGTACGAATATTTATGTTGCCTTTGGGTTGAAGGTGGCATCTGTTTGTCTCCCACAATCACCATATTTCTTACGGTTTTACATTCACCGACGAACCCTCCCCCGCACCCCTCGCTGCCCTTTTCATCGCTCGCTCGAGACTCGCGACGTTCGATGCGATATTATCGACAATTTTCGTTCTGAGATTTTTCGTTTTACGCAATTTATTGTAACGATTATATTAATATTAATTATGGTAATAATAATTATTATTGTGGCTAGTGATCACGTCACGTAGTGATCCGAATCAGGAAATGTGATATGTAGTTGATTCATTGAATCTGAATGTATTATTACAATTGAATATGAAAAATTAAAAAAAAAATAAAAAAAAAAAATTTTGAAAATGTAACAATTGATTAAGAAATTAAGACTCAGGAAAGAAAAATTAAAAAAATGTACTGAATTCAATATATTTTTTTGTATAACCCTAAATTTTGGAGGTGGTCAGTCGAACGAAAGCCACTGCTAATGCTCGGATTAAAGAGGGCCGATTATCATTATTATTTTTTCGAGTCTTCTTTATGAGCTGGTTTGGAGATGCCAAATAGTACGGTAAAAGATTCTATAGAAAGACAAACAAAAAAACCGGGAAGAAAACATTTTTTTCCTGTTTATTTTTAAGTTCAAAGCAATTTTGTTTTGACATTGCAATGTCATTAAATAAATCAACGGTCTGAGCGGTTTACAACCTTCGGGCCGTACAACTCGTTCGGTACGCGTCGTCTTTCGAAGCGGATTATAATCACCGAATACGAGTCGCAGATAAAAATACCTTTCTAAGTAGAAAGAAAACCTTTTTTTAGACAGAGCCGAGAGGGTTTCAACGTCAGGTCAGTGGCGAAATCCGCGTGAAATTGCAGAAAGTACGAAAACTTTTACAGCACAAGCTTCTTACACGTTTTGCCAATACGTACAAAATTTCATTATAACGACGTCGAACAAATTCGTAACGATCGAATAAAAAAAACGAAAAAAAAAGGTTCTACAGATCCGTCGACGGGGTTGTAGTGGTAACGAAAAAAAAGGGTGGAAATAGAAGTAATTGTCGCTCGACATTGCCAGCTATCGGCCGCGACTGAACAGAATGAAAAAAAAAAAAAAATCGAGTCACGCGGGGTTTTTTTCACGACCAACCCCGGGGATCGGAAAATGAGTCGATTAAAGTATACCAAAAGCTACACCGATGGTCCGACACGGCAATTGACCCCGGATTTAACCGTGGATAGGATAGTTAAGCTCAAACGAAATTTTGCTTTCACAAAAATCTACGTACCAATAGCTCGAAAAAAAAATCAGCAAAGCCTACAGAAACGTTTTTAAGCCTCCGCAAAACAGTCAAATTTTGTACAAAACGACCTCACCGATTTTCCATACGCGAAAAAAACCCTATAGAAGCTCAGCAAACAAAAAAAATCTCGTATTGCCAGTAAAAAATCGAGAGAAGATTTTTTTGCAAAAATTCAAAGCTCACAAATTGTTACAAAATATTTTTGTCCCGCAATTGCAATGAGATATCGAGTTCCGTGGCCCATGGAAAATAACGCCATATTGGGGTGATACTCGATACGGCATTAAAGCTTAGTATATACGGTTCGGACATTGGTACTGTACACGATAGAGGCGCGCGCGTACCAGATACACTCGGGGGGTAGTTAGGTTAGGTTTGGAAAATAAATAATGGGGTGGCGGGAATAATGGATCGGGACGAAAGGGAACTTTGCACACAGTGCGCTCGCGTACAAATGAAGGGGGATGCGGGAGACTAGAGAGCACGGGTTTCATCGGTGTGTAGGGTTGGTTTTTGGCATCAACCCCCTCTGCTGCCTCTCCGCGGCAATTTCTACGAGCTCAGAGTAATTCCATCGATGACCATGCAGAGGTTTTGTGTATAATGGGCACAGTGGCTCGTACCCGGGGTACCACATATGGGGCACCCCTGGTGTATTAGATAATGGTGTTAGACGCTCCCCCCCCCCCCCCCCCAGTCAGGAGTCTCTGTGTCGTTTTTGCCGCTCCTTTTCTGTGTTCCTCGGTCATGGGGACAAATGCTCACTCCGCAACTTCGTAGCTCCGGGGTTACCCGATTTCAAACGTCGTGGCATCGACCCCGTGACAGCCCTGCCACCACCCCTTCGCACCCCCGATCCTCCTCCCTTCTCCCGGCACAAAGAAAATCGTGCAACCCCCCGCGTGTGTACAGCTCGCTGCATACGAGACAATCTGTTTGTATGTGTCAGCACGCAACGTGCTTTATTGGTGCCGCGTGCTGCAACCCAACTTGGCGTTCGCTCCTGATGGCGTTGCCTACGATGTTGGGCTTACTTGTTTAACTTTGCCGTACGGCCCTCAGGATCCAAAGTAAATCTGAGATGCACCGTGGAAATCGCGTCGTGTTAACCGCGCGAGGGCAACGCTGTCACAACCCTCTCGGTGTGTATCGGGAGGAGGGTTGGGTTTGTGGATACACTGACAGCAACGCCGTGTTGATTCAATTCTTTTGGGTAATTCTTGGGTTATCGTATTACTCGTTTGTTTTCTTCGGATACTTCGCACCTGATTATTTAACTATTATAAGCTGTCGAAAGTTGACGAATGCGTTCGTCCATATTTTTACGAATCAATGTTTACTGTTCTTTTTTCAATTATTGTCCATCCATTCAATTGTGATTTTTTTTAAACGAATGCTACGTTTAGAGATTTTTTTTTTTTTTAAGTACTCTCGACTAAACATTTTCGACTATTCGTTTAGGCCGTGAGACAAGAGACAAAGAGAAGGACGAAGATGGAGTATAGCTCGTACAGTATTAACGTTGGCAAAATGAAGCACATGCGGCGACATGTGGATGCCATTGTGTGCGTGAGTGCAACCAAACCTTTCATGTTTGTGTGCGTTAGTATCGCTGACGGATGAAAAGGAGGGTGATGAGAGTTAGGGGTTGATTTTGAGGGGTTGCTAGGGAGTTGTCGCGGCGTACCCCTGCGGGCTCCCGCGCTTCTAACCGAGACCAGATCCTCGGTGGGGTGAGAGATCGGTCACCCCCATCCGATTCCCGTTCATTTTATCTCCATTATCTTGTAAAAAAATATATCTAACAAAGAAAACTTTTGCAATTTTGCGATTTCGAGTACCGCAATTTTTTACCACGCTCCGTGGAGACACGAATTTATACGCGCATTGCGTGATATGCTCTGAAAAATCAGACAACTGACATTTTTGGGATATTTCGTTTACCAAAAGATGCCAAATATATTAGATTGGTTATGAAACAAAGAAAACTTTTTCAATTTTAATGTTCATTGAAAAAAGGTTAATTGTTCCGTCCTATACCGATAGAAAATGTATCGCAACACCGACGAAACCTTGCAGGGGTTACTACGAGCCTCCGAAAAAAGGTCTGGGAAGGTGCAGATTCATCGTCGTACACGCGGCATCCGTGTACTCCCTCTCGCATTATATCGCGGCGCTATGCGAACCTCGCAATCTCAACGATTCGCCCCAGCAAACCGACACCAATACAGATACAAACTAGGCGCACATGTTGCGAGCGGTTCGGGCGCCAAAGACGAAGGGTGCAAGGCGTCACGGCACGCACGCGGTACGTAGACGAAAAAGAGAGACAAAAGGACCACAGAGGGGACCACCGGACCTACAGAACAATCGATAAATCCCGTTCCCTCGAACAAGACACACTTATGACCCTATCTGAGAACCCTCTTCATGGAACACCCAGTTGCCAAATACTTCCCGATAAGATCTAGATCACGATTCCGATCGCAAACACTTTCCCATGCGATCTTTCTTTCAACTATCCCGCCAAGTGCGTCCGGCATTACCTCGCGTCGTACACAGCACCTGGATCTATGCATTTTTTTTCTAACGTTTCTCAAAATAATTCGTCGACCATCATTGTCTCTTAAAAAAAAATGACAATTGTCCTCGTGCTGGCTTGTTGATTTTTTTTCCACGTTTATTCAGATTTCGACGTATTCTTTCTTGCTCGAGAAAGTGACACTGCAGCTGGGATCCTTCAATCATCATTCTTTTTTCTCGCCTTTTCGTTGCTTCCACCTCGCATCCCTGTGTCGCCTTAATTCGATTTGACGCGCGTGGAAAGAATTTTTTGCGAAAGCGGTCACACACAGAGACGAAAAAGGCGAGTGAACTGTTACGAGTATGAGGGACGGTCAGGAGAGGGGAGGTTAGGGAGGATACAGTAGCTAGCAGTGTCCCTTGCCGGGATGCTTCACGTGAGAACCTCTGGGGGTCGAGTCTCACCCCATCCAGTCATGTGTGATGGACCTAAATGGATGAGACGCACCCCAGAAGCAGCAGAAGCTGTAACAGCGCGCCTATCGGGCATCCATAATTTTTGCAGCTATGACCAAAGAGTAATATCTGGAGGCCCAGGGAAGGGAGGAGGGTAGGGGGCTCGGGGGGTCGAGTACGTTCCGTGAAACGTGGGTACTTTGGGGAAGGCAGACGACGGGGTCTGTACTCAGCCAACTTTCACGATGGAGGTCGCTTGCCCGCTAAGTACTCCCCCTTCGTGTATTATGTCAACCCCCCGGGCCGTGCTCCATGCATGGAATGTCCCGTAAGCCCCCTCGTGAGTGCTTCTTCGGCAATATTGTTAACGTGAACTTTTCATCAGTCGCTCTAGTTAGGGCTCCAATTTCCTTTCTGCATTGCTCCACGTCCTCTTATCAATCGTTCTTTTTTTTCTTTTTGGATTTTTTTCGGTCGGCCTTCGATTGGATTTCGTTTGAACGACTTTCGGGGGAAATATTGATGACGGAAAGTGTGTGAATTAGTTCTTTTCGTATGACAATGATGGTATGATTTGAAAAATGATTTTGCAGCGAATAAAAAAAAATGGAAATAAATCGCTCGATGAGTGGAACGAATTTATCAGTTTGCCGAAACGTATTGTATGTAATTTCGTGGACGATCGAATTATATGGTGAATGTGTTTGCTGCAATTGCGAAAAAAAAAGGAACCAGCATGATAAAGGGGTATAGAATGTTTGAATGGAAGCGATCAAAGAGGATTTAATGATCGTAAACAAGTCGACGAATGAAATATAAATGCATCAACGTTTCAAAGGTATTCGTTTTTCGCTTTTTCAGTTTCTATTTTCACATTATCTCGCTTCGGATTGGAAAATTAAAACAAAATTTGATCACATTCACCGGAAATGTCCGAAAATTGTTTCTACCCCTATAATACTCATTATTTTTTTCGACTTCTGTCTGTGATACCAAAATAATCAATTCTTCAGAAGCTGAATCGATCAAAAAAATATTCACTGTTCAATCCTTGCTCGGAAAAAATAAAAGAAAATGCGAATGGGAAGAAATGTAAAATCGAGAAGCGAAACAGCAATGGCAATAAGAGTTGGCATCCGGCAAGCGACAAAGAGGCGGGGTTAAGGGGCGCAGGGGGGTTAGGTGGTTGCACATGGAAATTCCGGGAGTATGAGAGTGATAAACAGAAGGTGATAAACGAGGGAGACG
Source organism: Sussaba pulchella (assembly GCA_963971145.1). Lineage (NCBI taxonomy): Eukaryota > Metazoa > Arthropoda > Insecta > Hymenoptera > Ichneumonidae > Sussaba > Sussaba pulchella. The sequence continues at coordinate 13,593,897 of OZ020172.1, forward strand.
AGATTTTCTGGGTTCTGGGAAAAGAGTGAGGACGCGAGACTTGGTACGTGTATCCTTCGTCGAGGCGGGAGGCCGAGGAAAATTACGTAGGTTCATTTCGTCGAACGAAATCGATTCGACAAATTGGTCAATCGTGGTGAGGGGTCCGGCGAATTTCGAGGGCACTACATCTACGTTGGTTCTATCCGCAGCATCGACAGCAGCAGGAACAGCAGCAGGACCGTCATGAGAGGAAGGGGTTTCAACCGGTAGTGGGCAAGAGCAGGCCGTGTAAGGAAATTGTTCCGACGTGTCCACTTCCTCCCGGGCTTGATGAGTTCCGTTTTCACGCGGGGATTAAGCGACCCCGAATCGAGACGAGGATCGAGACGCTTCGTCTCGTCCAGAATCCATTTTCCTCGCTCGCTTTCCATTCCGTCTGACGTGATCGCGACCAAAACACCCGAAGTACCCAAAAACCCTTTGACGATCAAAGTACAATATCGGGCGGTCGCACAACAACCCTTATTCAATAGTTTCCGTGACTTTGTGCGACCGTATACCGAGACATTCCGACGGCATTATTTTTTTAAATATTAAATAATCTTGGGCCAAATTTTGATGGGACGACAGATGTTCGATGAAATTCTAAAGCTATGAAAATTATTTAATAACATTCCGGTGCAACAAAAATTATTCAATGAAATTGTGATGCAATAAAAATTATTCTATCCCAAACGGTTATCCCATAATTTTCCTTCGATTGACGATGCTCAATAAAATTCGATTTATGTCACGTCGTAAAGAAAAAAAGACCGATAAACAATAATCGTGTCACGCAAGCTCGATTTTCGGGGTTTTGATTCGATTGTGAAGGAATAATAAACAATTACAATAAAAATGACCGAGGAAAAACCGCTGCACGTCAAAATCCTTGACTATTGGGGGCAGTAGAAGTAGGAGGCGCGAGGGTTCAACAACGACTTACCACGATTTAACGTTGAATACCTGAGGAAATTTTTGAATTTTCTCTCCTCGGCAATACGGGTGAGCAAGAACGTTAATTGTACCATCAATAAAAAGCGAAAGAAAAGAAAGAGCGGTTTATGCGGATGGCCAGGAAGAGAGAGCCCAATTGGTGGCGAAAAATCTATTTGCCTATAGGGCCTCCGGACACGACCCTACCTCAACCACCCTTCTCCTTAAGGTTATTATTTATTTTTTTCTCGGTGTCTTCGTCTTCTCAGTCGTTGTACGTGCTATATACATAAAAAGATATCGTAAACCTTTATTTCGGCTTTCGCCATGCAACAACCGCAGCTTTTACCTCAAACTCTTCGTTTTTCTTTTTTCTACCCTCTTCGATGGCCATTGACGACATTTTGTTCGAGACCTTACCCCCGCCTTCCCCTCAGCCTCCCCCCTGCCCCTTTTTTCACCGTTCAACGAGCCACGAATATTTTACGTCGAAACAACTCCGAGAGGTTATGTCTCTACTTTTATATCTCTCCTCCACCCCCCGCTTCCCTCCTACTTTGCCCAATGACGATATATTTGTACCTTTCTGGTTCGTGCATTTTTGTTCTTGCTTTCTCGTGGTCGAGGAAAATTCGGTTCCAGCGCGGAAACCCTGTCGTAAAGTTCGTGCGGGTAAAAGTGAGAAAGCGAAAAATCAAATTGTACGCCTTCCCGCCTTGCTTTCGTACCCTCTTTTGCCTAATAAAAGGTGGCTTGGACGACTCGCGGCTTTGGATAAATTTTCGTGAGCACGTTGAAGAAGCGTAGAGTTTTCAGAGAAATTTATAATTATCGGAATTAATCAATAATGAATTAAAATTCCGGTTGATGATTGAATGAAAATGCGTTTGTAAAAAGATGAGAAATACAATTAAAGGATAAAATATTCTGCTGGAATTAATATAGCTGTGGTGGATTTGGCCGAGCATAGTTCGAGCACACGAAATTCGCACGACCTCGCAAATAACGCGACTACGTTTTTCTAGCCCAAACTGCAATGCGGTTTTGTTAAACGCGCCGCGGGAATTTTCTAGTTTATTACCCTTTTGCCAGCGACCAGCGTGCCAAAACCCAGAAGCGCTCTTGCTGCTCTGGCATCGCACGACGAACTCCGACTCTTGTATTTTATCCTTGCCGTATAATAGTAATTGATTTCTTTAGAAAATATCTTTGTCATTGATTTTGCGATCAAAACATGGTGAGATTATGTTTTTCAAATGCTCCAGAATTTTATACGCGGCTGCACCGTCATCGGAAGCATTATAGTGGGCTTAGGGGGAGGTTCTTATTATCGCCTTGATCCTGATCGATAATGATTTTTCGTTACGTCATACAATGGTTAATATCACACAGGCAACAATGTTTCATACCAAAATACCGATACACGATCGAAAATATATTGTTAAAAACAATCAACCAAGAAATTTATCAAAATAAAATTGTTGCAATAAATTCGCAATACCGTCAAATTTCATGAACATTCGTTAAAAACACGATTTCACGTTCACCCATCAAAGCGCGGAACGACTCAGCACCGCGAAATACACGTTGATGCGGTGGGACAAAATCTCCAACCAAATGGAAATATAAAATTCTATTCGAGTTGGGGAGGTCAGCGCGGTCGTTGCATCGAGCGCAACCATTGCTCCGGTCATTTTTATTTATTTTTTTTCCCTCAATTTTCATTTTATTTTCATCTTTTTCGTTCACATTTTTATTTTTATTTCAATTTATTTTCCAGTTTTCCGTTTTTTTTAACTCTTTTTTTTTCACTCACTAGCGTGGTACGTTCTGGGAAAAGTCGTTAACCCGACAGTGAGTCGAGCAACGACAAAACAGGCGAACAGCAACAGTGGCGGCACTCTGGCTTCCTCCACCAAACCCCCATGTACCTCGTGGTTCGCGTACTATTTTTTTTTCTCTTTTTCGTTGATGCCGAGCACGACGCGGCGATGGTAACGGCAGCGTCCAACGAACGCCCGCGTTGCCGAACACCGGTCTATCGACGAGGGGAGGAGGGCGGGGGGCGAAGGGGTTTTGCAACCCACCCTGGTCGAGTTATCGGAAAAAAGTAAAATCAGCGGTTTCTGGGAAATGACTCGGTTCAACCGCGCGCCCCGGCTAAATTCACTGCTCTGCACGCGTTCAACATTTTCAACCCCCTCGCACCCTCTCGGGCTTCCCTTGCCGGCCGTCGATGTCGTCCAGCTGTCGATTTTTTTTTTTTTTTTTGGTTTGGTCCCTACATGCGCCCCCTTAATACCCGTACGCGCGGTATATAACTCGTCGAGATTACTTAACCCACGCACCTGGCTCGTGGATAATTTCACACTCTTGGGCTTAACCTGAAAACACCCGAATTTTGAACTTGCTGTCTTTTTTATTATTATATTTTTCCTTTCGCCTGTAATTTTCTGTTCTATTTTGAATTTTTGTTGACAGCCGATGGTTAATCAGGGTCCAGAGGATCTCACAACATTTCTGGGTTGGGGGTTGCGCGAAGCCTGCAAGAATTTAGTCCATGATTTTTTTACTCTGGAAGTTCCGACTTCATGATCATCTTGATTATCCTTATCTCGAAGTATAGTATCTTGATAGTCCATATCTGAAATTTTTGTTTCCCTAATTTGGAGCACAACCCTTACGCCTTGGGGTCAGGAGGACACCCCGTGACCGTCGACGATTAAAATTAAATCGACTCACAACCCATAAAAATTGTCAAACCCGGTATTGACGTTATTCCATACAATCATAACATTTTTGTTTTTCATCCCCCGCCCTTCCCCAAGTCTGTGGGATTCGCCGTGTTTAAGGGAGTTGAGTATCGAATCAATAACCGATAACGAGATCGAACACCCTAGTCCCCCAGTGGTTCATTCTTATTCCGCGTCCTTATTTCCTTCATTTCCTCGACCTCACCCCTTCCCCTCCCCCTCATCCCCACGATGAAACTTTTTCCTCGTCTTTTCTATTGTGATGCAAAACGAGGGCTTGTCAAAGTCCTAAGAAAAAGTATAGTCGCGTGCTGCTCCGCACCCACCCCTTTATTTCCATCCACAAGCGTCTTCATCCTTAGACTCCGTTTCATCCCCTACTTTCTTTTGTGGACCCAACGTCTGTATCGCCGTTTTTTTTTCTTATTTTTTTCCCCTCAAGAAACTCGATTCAACGATGTTATTTACTTCCTCTCGAGCACCATTTTCCTCCCGTAATACAGCGGTTTTCCTCCGACCCCCGGAGGATCTTTATTTCCGGGACCGCAGTCGCGTCTCGCGGCCCGAGTGTTCGTGGGGAGGAGGGCGACCGAGGGCAGATAACCAGGGGCCACCCTTCGGGAAGCGGCTTATTATTTCCGAGGTTTTTGACTTGAGTGGGATCAGTTTCTTCAACGATTCGGCTTTCTTCCTTACTTTCTTTCTTCGATTTCAGTTTCTTTTCTTTGTTCCACGTCTGCTTTTCGGGCTGGAGCACTTGGCTCGCCGACGATATTATCGTTTGGGTTATTTTTTTCCTTCTAACCGAGAAAAAGAAGAAAAAAGAGTTGTACCGAGCCATCGAGAGACAACCAGCGAAGAACGTCTGATCGGCCAATTGATTCGAATTTTATTAAACGTGTAATCCAAGCCTCGATCAATGTTTTGAAATAAAAATTGACGGATATTGAAAATTATAATAATAATATAATTATTAATATAATAATAATAATAATAATATTATATGATGATAACAATACTCTTTTCATCATAATTATCGTTATAGACTTTTTTTCAGAAACGAGAAATGATGATTAATTTCTCGGGGGAATGAAAATTCTGCTACCCCGCTGTCCTTCTAATTTTGTTTTTACCGCCTCGCGATTACCCCGAACCCATTTGCGTCACATTCTTTCGTCCGGCCTTAATTTCGGTATCGTCCAGAATTCGAACGACGAGATTTCGTATCGAGGGGGACGAAGCTCATGAGGGGCGGAGGCGGGGGGGCTTGAATCGTCGATGTTCATTCGACCCAGACATTGTGCCCGATGATCGTTTCGATGGGGCCATACCCGTGTGCTGGTTCCACGCGCATTCGCGTAATCTGGCCAGCGCAGTTTCACGAAGACCATTGCCGCGATTCACCCGCACTCGCACTCGTACTCGCTCTCGCACAGAGAGACCAGCAGTGCGTGCAGTCCAGTCTCTTTCGCATGCGTAGAGTTGCGGTCTGTGCGTTGCCCGGCTCGACGGAGGGAAAGAGGAGGAAACTATTGCTAACCCGGCAAGCTCAGAGAGGGGCAGAGGGGTGGAGGGGTCGAATGAGGGAATGAGTGAACAAATCAGAGAGAGGGGGACGGAGGATGAAGAAGAGGAAGGCGATAGTGAAAAGGGAATTGAGAGAGACGGAGTGAAAATGCTCGGAGAGACGGAGGTACCCCTCAATCGGTCCTAAAGGGGGTTCTCGTAGCACGCGTTCGGGGGTAGTTACTAATTGTCCGAACCCTCCACCACCCCCCCTCGCGCTCCAAACCCCGGCAATACTCATCCTCCCGCACCCCTCATCAACGCTGATTGCCTAATTCTAGGGCCCTCAAACCTCCCAATCCTGCTCCTCCACAAGCCAACCCTCTCCAACGCTGGCTGTTCATCCCTCTGGGGCAGATATAGGGAACGGTGATCCCGGACAAGAGGACGCGATCCACAGTTTGTCGTGCTTGCCCAATAGCACCCGTTCTGTTGGGTCGAGCCTCTGTGTCACGTTGAACTTGGGTAAATAGTATGCTGTGTGTGGCCATGTGTACTGTGGGTGTATATATATATGTATGCAACATTTTTTTTATGGGGGATCCTAAAAGTATTTCATTGAACAATTTGGTGAAATATGTAATATTGAAAATTAGGTGAATTATTGACGCGAGTCAATTATTGAATTATATTTGTTTATGTTGACAATTCTTCGGCCTTCTCGAGTGTCAATTATTGATTAAATGGGCAACATTATATTTTTGCCAAAATGTCTGATAGCTTTCGGATCTTCGATAGAAAAATTATTTTCGAGATTTGGATGAAGATAAGCGGATTTTTTTATTTTTGCTATTCTACTGAAAAGAAAATTCATCGAGGCCAAGATTCTTGATCAAGACGTCAATGAAGTGTAAATAAAAAATGTCCGTACTTTCCGTGTCTTCACATCACCACACTCTAACTTTTTCTAAACGGGTTTCCCCCTTTGTTTCTCTTTTTTTTCATTTATTTATCCCATTTATTTTTTATTTTTTTAAGGTCTTCTACCTCGCGAGCCATCCAATTTTCGTGTAACTCGATTATTCGCCGACGAATACTCTCGTTCGTGAGCAAACATTAGTTAGCCCGATGTGCGACAGGGAGAGGGACATTGAGGTCCCGTTGATGCAGGCACACACGACGAATTTTGGGGCATACGTCCCTCTTGTATGCGGTGACCCTTCACGGTTCCTCGGTTCCGTTGTCTACTCGTCAACGCTGTTGGGCAAAGGGAGGGAGGGAGAAACCCCGGTCGCTCGGGCTACCGGGGTGTCGACAACGAAACCCGCGGCCTCACGGTTCTCATCTTCATCGTTGACGATTACATTTTTTTCATCGTCGATTTCATCAACGAATCAACAGTTTTTCGAACAAAAATTAATCCGAGAAACTATTCGATAACGATAGAAATTTAATCAATGATCGTCAATTAAGAGGGCTGAAAAAATTATTAAGATAAAATAAAAAATCATTAAATTAGATAGACCAATATTTTTTAATAATTTGTCGAGTGAATAAATAGAAAAATTAATTATTTAATAAATTGATAAATAACCGAATAAATATGTATGGATAATTGATGGTCCATTTTGACCCAATCCGAGACATTAATAAATTCATGAATTCGTCAATTGAGAATCGCTGTATCCTCGAGGCCTATAGGTACTAATACAGATCTCACGCACGTCCCCTCGATATAAACCATTCTCCCTCCCCCCTCGCCCCTCGATCCAATCCCTCGGATCCTTCGTCTCGCTCGCTCTTTCTCGCGTTCCAAACGAACGCGCGGCGTGCTGCCATTCAGATTTAAATCGCCGGTGAACAAAAAGAAGAAACGAACCATGGCGCGACCGAAGCAAGACAAGCCAGAGACCAATATGAATCTCACCCCCTCTGCCTCCTCTCCCCTTTCCCCTTCCACACGCCCCTCGCAACCCACCCCCTGATCCCTTTTTGCAGCGGCACGGAACGCTGTTACAATCTCCTTTCTCTCGTTCACGAGCCTCCCATACAACGATAAACACCAACGAAAAAGAAAAAGCATAATAAAAGAAAAAAAAAAGAAAGTGATACATCGGTGGCTTACAGCACGAGCTGGGCTCCCGGATTTGTTTTTTTTTTTTGTTGCACACCCGGTATCTTCTTCTGGATATCAGAACTCTCTGGGAGTCTCTCCGGCATCCGTATTACCCATAAACCCATGGCTGCTAGCCATGAACCATGGAACTTTCCGACGCTCTTCCAATTTCTATATAAATGTATATATTTTTTTTCATTTGACTTTTCGTTTGCTAGAGAATTTAATTTGAATAAATTAATCGAATCGTTCCGAATTCAGTCCGAGAAATATATGACCTGAAATAAAATTGTTGATCATTGATTTTATAAACATTTTTCAACGATAAGAAGGATTTGTGGATTTTTCGAAAGGTTGGGAGAATTAAGAATTGTGCGACAACGATTTAAGGAGAATTTTGTTATCATATTTATTATCTCTTGTGGCTCCCTTCATTCTTCTATATTATGTATGATCATCTCTCCCTCGCGTTAAATTATATCTCTGGCTTATAAATAATTGCAATATTTCTCTTTCTCTCTCTCTCGTTCGTTTTTTTTTTTTTTTCGGTATTTACAGTCCCACGCACGCAAAGATTCACACGTACACAGTCTCTTACTCTCCCCCTCGTCGTACCATTTTTCCATTTATATTCAATCATATCAATAATGATGACAATATAAATAATAATGAAAAAAAAAAAAAAACAATAAATCGTCGTGGTTCCATTTTTTTTCTACAAATTATTGTCCGATCGACTAAAATTCATCCGCGCTTATGTACAAAATTATTATTTTTTTCTTTTCCAATCGTCGTCGAAACGACGAAAATTCTTGCGGTTTCAATTATTTACAATTTTTTGTACAATAAGTTTTTTTTATGTACAATTGTTATTTTTCTCCGTAAATGGTCGTTTTTTCGAGTATTTACACTTAAATACGAGAGGCCAGACGGACATTCATAGTGCGAAACGTGACCACGAACGCTTTGCACAATTTTTGTATTTTTTTTTCAGCATACCCAGTTGGGCCCTCGTCGTAGATTTTTTTTTTGGTTCCATTCTCGGCTCGTCTTCCATCGTTTTCCTCGAAGATATCTCGACCCGGGCGATTTTCCCGATTATCAAAACCGAAAGAAAATCGTCGCTCGGTCGGATTGAGGAAGCGGATGTAGCGGGAGGACGGAGCGGGGAGGGCAGGGCAAGAGAGGGGGGGTCGAAAGACCGGTACCTGTTCAATCCTTCCAGGGACGAACGAAGATGGATGAATTATATATATATATATATTCATATATATGCGTATAAATTATGTAGTCACTAGCCTTCCAACGGTATTACCTTTTTTTTTTGTCTCGATCAGATTGAAGGTGATTTTGAGATCATTCATTCACGAATGTCTTTTTTCGTTTGTATTATTTTTTTTTTTTTTTGATTATTTTTTTTTTCTCAATAAGGCCTCCATACCGGTTTTGCAGCTGGTGTCGAAGATATTTTCGTCGGCGATGGACTTCTCTTGTCATCGTTGTTCATGGCTGTCGTGATTCTTTGTGATATCAATGATGTCGGAGCTTTTAATTCGCATTTAACGCCCTCGCTGGGTTTTCTCGTTATCGGTCGTCCGGGTGACGACGACGAGGGTGTGACGGCAGCGCCGCTCGTCGGCAGGGTGTTGCTGCCGTTCAATCTTATCGGCACGAAAGCACTGCGTACTTCTTCGGCGGCCGATTCGCTTTCGCTATCGCTTGGACTGCGCGGTGGCGTTCTCGACGGACTATTCGGTATCGTCGGTCCGTTTGTCGTGGTTATGTTCGTTGTACCGGGGATTTTTGTGTTCGTCATACCCGGAAAATCTGAGGTTCCGTATTTTATATGTTGATCGTTGAAACCGTAGGACGGAAGAACCGTCGGACCGAACTGAGGCGTGAATAGATCCGCTGGTGGCATTGGCATGGTTCCTGATTGGACAAATTAAAAAAAAAAAACAATGGAAATTAATTTCGGGTTTTTTAGGGTTTGCACGAATTTGTTGGGTAGTTTTTGTTTTATTTTGGAGGAAAAATTTCGTTTGGATCGGAATATGAGGCGAAGAAATCTGGTTGAACAATGTAAGAGCGAATAAACTTTTTTGCGAAAAAATCGTCGGAGGGATGATTTTTATCCGAGGCATGTGATTCGAGGGTGCTAGGCGGGTGAGGGGGCTGCTAGGCGCGTTTAAGACATTGGGCTATTGTATCTGGGGGATGCAGCGGGAGTTCGTTCGACGGGGAGAGAAGGGTGAATTTCTGTATACGGGTTTGTCCATGATTGTGGGAAGGGGAGAACTGAATAGCTCACCCCTCGGTCCAGCGATGTATGAATCATCGCACGTACCTCGGATAACTCGACGAATCGATACTCTACCAACCGAAAAAAAAACACAAGTGCCGGATCTCTCATTCGGTATTGCGGAAAAAAAAATTTGATAATAAAAAAATTATATGTAGAAGAGAATTTAGAAAATCAATGGGAACCCAAACGTAATTTTTTTCTCTCGAAAGAAATGCATTCAAATTTGTTGAATATTGTAAACCTGTTGAATTGAGGGAGAGGAAAAATAAAATATCGATTCTTACCTTTTATGAGAGCAGGATGAGGCAAGTGCCAAGCGTGACCAAGATACGCCGCGTCCAGCCATGGGTTCAACAGTCCCAAGCCGTGGAAACCAGGTCCGTACTGATAATCTGCAAAAATACAAGAAGAAAAAAAACATTAATCATCGAAATAAACTTTTGGCTATGTTCAATTCATGTTCTTTTAGTTTCAAGATAATTATATAGAATAAATCTCGACTCGACGATAAAGGAACAATGATAATATTTATTATTTATTATATTATATGTTTTCCTATTCGGATTGAAATAAATTTTTCGATGACCGAGGTTAGATTCGCGAACCTGAGCAAATTTTCTAGCTCGACTAAAAATAAAATTTTCCGCGACGACGATGACTCGAAAGACGACACAAAAAAAAACATTGTGAGAATGAGGACAGCAGTTACAGACAAACACCAAAAAAAAAAACAAAAGAAAACAAATAAAGTAGGGTAAAAAAATTTTTAAAAAATCATCTTAACGAGATCGTAAAAGATGGAATAACGATGTACCAAGCTCGCGTGTGTTTCTATCCTCGTCGGTGTTATTACGATTTTCGTTTCGAGTCTATGTGTATTAAAGCTTCGACGATTCCGGCCAAACGCGAGTCTTGTAAAATTGTTCTCGGTCGCTCTTAGTTGCGTTTTGCGGCGCCACATGTGCCACCGCCACATGCGGAAAAGACATAAACAAAAGCTTCCACGATTAAAATCCGTACGACGAGCAGAACGCAAAAGCGCGAGCGTATACGAGCGCGGCTTTCCTTTGCTCTTCGAGTTTGCTTGCGCACGAATCTACCGACTCCGAAGGCCTCAATAAACACCATTTCGAAACGATTTAATCGACGTTCGACCAATCGACGGCGAATGAAGATTTTTCTCCGTCTCTCGGTCGGATAACCGACCGGATTGTAATTTTATTAAGAACGCCGCTTCAACGATACGAAGATTCGTATTACGTAAAATTTTGTTTTCATCCTCAAGGTTGTTTTTGTGAAAATATTGGGGGTGCTTTTTTTAATTTTAAATTTAATATTAAAAAATATATATATTTAATTTTTTTTTGGGGAGGGGTGGTCAACTGTAGGAATAAAAAATTTCGATTTTTGACCGTCTGCCAAGTTTCGAGAATTTCGTATGTGAGCCAAAATTCGTCTGAATTATGTTGAAAAAAAAAATTCGCACGATTTCCACGGAAATTTTCGCGACAATCGGGGTCGTCGCGATATAAGCGGGCGGTTTTGCTATGGCCCCGAGAACACACACGAGCGACGAGCGAGCGTCGAGGACTCGTGTGTGCGACCGCCGTCGCGGTTTGAGGTCCGCCAGAAGCTTGCCAGATACGTACGACCGGGATTATTAAACGGCTCTCGCGCAACCGAAATTTCCCTCAACATCCGTGATCTCGCGACGTACACTATCGACGCCGTTCTCTCATCGAATCACCGACAAAATATTTCACGGAGGAAAATATCGCGACTTGTCGCGATTATTCAAGAAAATAAAATAAAATAAATAATTAAATAATCTCCTGGATTTCGATATTTATTCTGATTTTAATGTTGAATATAGTACTATTTTATTTTATTTTTCATTTTTCTCAAATTTCTGGAGGCTTTTTCCCGCAATTTTGTGGTATTAATATCTTAGAAAAAAATGATGATTTGTTTCAAAATGTAAAACGAAAGGATCCTGAAAATTGGCCTGTCAAATTAATTTTGTTGTTTCTTCGTTCGTGACAACGTCGATGAATTTCGGAGCAGCATTTACGTTAATACCCGACGTACGTGCGAATGTATAAACAGACGTATGATGATATGATCGTTAGTTTAGCTCGTGATATCATCGCAGATTTAGGACGAGACTAATCCCCAATATGTACGGAATATTCTTCATTATATTTATCATTTGCTCCGAAAATTTTCGAGACATCTTCGTATGATAAATTTAGAAAGTAATCTCTAAGACGAATTGGTTTGATGAACGACAGAAGAATGATCGGCAGATTTTTTTCGTATAAAGCTGAATTCAGTATCGCAGAATAAATAGGAATGAATTATTGTCTATGATCTTATTGATTGCAGAATTATTGAACGAATCGATTGGAAGCTAATACCGATTTTGGTTCGTACCGATTTTTCTTCTGCTTTCAATTTTTTTCCCTTTGATTGATAAATGTGAATCGTGATACTTACTTGACTTTGATCGTGGTTCCCGGGGTCCGTCGACGGTGACTTTGATAGCTTTTGTGTAAGTCGCAACTTGAAAGGGCACCGAGCTTATTTGGATCGTCAGCGAGAACGATTTTCCTGAAACAACAACAAAATATTACAATTTCATTCTAATTAGTTTTTTGTTAACAAAGAAAGTCAACAAAAAAGCAACCAATATAATAAATAAATTCCTTTCTAATCTATCAATTCGTTATTCATCAATCTATATTTTTTTGTCCTAACAATTAAATTTCAATTAATCTTCTTACCTCTCCCGCTGCGTCCGACGAATCTAAGATCGTTGAATTTGGCAACTTGATTTTTCATAACCGCCGTACAATTTCTCAATTCGCCGCAACAATTTTCATCGTTTCCGGCTCTTATGGTCACGAGGGTGCCGTCGCTAACGTCATCAAGAGCGACGACTTTGAAAGCAATCGGCAACGATTTGTTCGATCTCCAATGCGTCGGCAAAGCGGTACACAATATCGCCGGACTTCCGGTCTGCACGAGATCACCGTGACAGGCGCTCAACGTATCGTGTATAGCGCTGAAGCTCTCCATGCCAAGTGGTCCCTCCGGTAAATGCATTTTCACCTTATTCACTTCTTCTACGAGTCCTTTTCTCCCGTCCCTTATCTTTTTCGCAACAAACTCCACTTCACCAAATCAAAAAACCAAAAAAAAAAAATAAAAAAATAAAATAGCAAAATTTTCTTCACTATATTTACTTTTTTTTTTCGTTTCCAGAAAAATATATTTTCCGCGCACTTTATCCAAATCTCGTTCGACACTTATTTATCTTTTACACGTAAACATATATTGATCAATCGATATATCTATATATATATCTCGATATATACATATAAATATACATATATATATATATATGAATGTATACAGATTTGTATTTCGTTTTATCCGAAATTGTTGTTGTCACTAAAACGTACGTACTGAACGTTTTAAACAAAAGTCCAAGACCCGTGTATTCGGTCTGAGGGGGTTTGTGTGTGCTTTGAAGCGCGTGAAAATATTAATTTTGCGAGTTTCGCCGAGACGCGCACTCGATGCCAGCCGAGCGGATTCTAGTTTTTCGACTCCGGTTCAGGAGCTATTTAGAGGGGGATTTTTATCCCCACCACGATTTTTCCGTCGAGCCCCACCCAGCCAAAGCGCGTCGACCAATGAGGACGGCGGTCGTGTTTGTGGCCTCAGCGGCTCGCCGCCTTCGGGAGCCCCTAACCAGGCTTAAGGGTTGCTCTCTCGCGCGCGCTTCTGGCAAACGAAAGCCCCCCCTCGAGGGGTTGCTTCGGGCCGCGTGCCTTCGGCTCGTATACCGGCTTAGCTTGGTACGGACGAGGCCGAGGCATCGTGGACCCCCTCGAGGGCCACCCCCTATATAACTATAGTTATATATCCGTGTGTAAGTCTATATAGATATATTTTATTGGTTGGCTTTCTTTATAGCTTCGATGCTGTCTTGCTACGTCGACGTCTCTTCGGTCCCACGCGCAACTGATTCTTACCACCGATCGACTCTCGTATCTGTCGTAATTGAAAGGAAAAATTTGTTTTTTGGATTAATGAGAGTTAATTTATATGTTTGATATATGTAGGGAATTTTTGGAAATTGAATCAAATCAAAATGAAAATGAGATAATGATGAATGAATTTATAGTTATTTTCCTTACATGTGCATCTATGCATAAATTTTCGAAATTATTTTTATAATTGTATTTATAAATATGAATAGTGTCTTTAATTATATATATATCTACATCATGTATATAAATATAGGCATAAATTAATTTTTCTAAGCTGGGAAGGAACAAGTTTCGAAATTCTTTCAGACTCTTCGGGCTCGCAGGGAACTCACTTTGGTAAAATTACGGTTTTTTAAACTTTTTCTTTAATGATTCTCATAAAAATGTCAATAGTCGGTACTTTAAAATGAATCACCCTCCTGATGTCAATGTCTATGAAAACAAAATTGACAATGCGAAACTGCATGCTTTGACTATGCACCCTTCGACCGAGCATAATTTTGCTAACGTGAGAAAAACACTTAAAAAAAAGGAATGCTCCTTAATGATTTGTTATTGTAATAGCTTTTTTCAGCTACCATAAATCGTTCTACCCACGTGGTCACTTCACAATAGAATCGACCAAACTCAACCGCAAATGAGTCGTCGTCGTTTTTAATTCCGATAGACAATTTCTTTGTCACAAGATATTTCACATGTCGCCACAAATCCTACGAAAAAATAGTGAACTGTAGATAACGAATTACTCGATTGCGTCAATGATGACGCAATAGCCGGAAAATCCGGTCAAACACATTCGCCACGTTTGGTGACTATTACACCAACGTTTCGTAATACTAATCCTTCATTGCCTCCCTCTCCTGCCCTTCGTACTGGTACTTTTCACGACTGTTGACAATTCACGCCCACGTTGACGATTATGAACCTTTCTTCGGTTAAATCTCGTTAAATTAACCACGTTGAGCCGTTGTCAACCCTTTTCGTCTTGCCGAACCGGCGGATTATTTCGAAGTTTGTAAAAGGGTTGCGATGAGGGTATCGTTTACCGTGAACGAGAGAGCGGGGGAGGGAGAGATTAAGTCGTTCGTGGTTACGATACTTTTGTTGAAAGTTGGAAATAACGGACGGACCAGTGAAATAATCGGGGCGAAAAGTGGGTGGAGTAGTTTCGACTTTTCTTGTTAAATACCGCGCTTTTGAAGATAAGACTAAGCGAGGCTGAGTATAATCCGGGGAAAATATTTGGACAGTTCGAGAGGATCGAGACGTCGGTTATGGTGACCGAGGGTCGTGGGGGGTCCCTTTTTGACGATTTTCCGTTTTCATATTCTCGGACCTTCTTCTCTTTTCCGCTCCCTTCTCTTTCTCACTTGCGGTGGAGTTCAGTGATTTCTTAGTCTTAATTCATTTTTATACTTAAGATTAATGTTTTTTTTTTTTTGCAAAATGTTCTATTCATATGTTTTATTCGTTATCTTCCTTAATTGTTATTTTTCTCTTTCTTCCTCCCAGACGATTTTGGCAAATTTTTGTTTCATTTTCTGTTTTGGAGCACATCTATCCATACATATATTTATAGAAGTACATGATACATATTCCTTTCTTTTATTCTCTTCATATTCCATCCATGTTTATTAGCGACACGACTCTCCAGTCTCCATCAAAATACGGTATCTCGATAAAAAAAAAATCTGGCAGAATGACAAAAACATTTTCATCTCTAAAGTCAAAGTCAGCTTCAAAGTGAGAGCAGCCTCGATGGATATCGTACAGCCACGCGACGCAACGATCGTCTCGTTATAGGAAATCACACGGGCGTTCGGTGGAGAGACGTTGAAAAAGAAAGAATCCAAGGGCTCGGGGCTTGGGGCGAAGGGGGGGAGGGGGTCCGTGGCTGTTGGGCACCGTACTAAGGGCCAAATCGGTATGACATGGGCGAAACCAGCGGTAACAGCAACAGCAGCAGCAACTGCAACAGCAGCAGCGGCCACTCACTCAGCCGTAGAACTAAACAGAGATTTATTGCACCCTTCTCGAACGTTTCCACCGATTTTCGCGCAAAAGAGTATTTTGCCAATTTCGTTTCAGTCCAAGCAAACAGGGTGAAAGACAGAGAGGCAGATCGGACGGTGCCTGGCATTGCCTTCGTACGCCCCGTTGTCCAAAGGGACGTGAGCAGTAAAAGTCGATACTGTTCGCCGAGAGGGCGAGGGGGTGAGTGGGGGGAGGAGGGGGGCAATGGGGGCATCCCCCGAACCGACGACGGGCGTCGTATGTTGGCGATACCGCGTTGCACCGATCGCTTGACGCGGCTATTTTTCACTGTTTTAGTCGTACTTATACCCTCGTAACGGTCCACGCAATGCAACGAGTTCATTTTTTTTTCTCTCGATACCATGGAAAAAAATTGTTGATCAATTGTTTTACGCTAATTTTATTAATCGATCTCCAGGGACCGAATTGGGACTCATATTGGTTATAATTTGAAAATGAATTATATTTAATATTACTAATGGTATAAATGTATATAGATGTAGATTAAGCTGGAATTAATAAATGTAGAATGACGTCAATGATATAAAAGTGTCAATACGTCAGCGAAAGTGCCGTTCTTTATGTCAATGTCAATGAAGAAAGAATCGTTACATAATTTACATACTGTTGCATACTTCAAGTGGCCATAATTCGACTCATCCTCGTCACACTCACGTAATTCTTCAATTTTTGCCGAAAACAATAATAAAAATAATTGTTCATCGATTGTTTAACACTGAATATTATTTATTGTTTGGTTTCAGTTACTTCGGTACAACTATGACAGTGCGGTGAAAAATTTGACGGGAAAAAATTGAATATAAAAATATATATCATTCGTGTAATTACGCAGTAAAATATCAGGTCAAAACCTTGGATTTTTAGGTCAGTCAACGAGCGGTCGACCCCCCGTGGCTACCTTCGAGACCCATTTGCGACCCTTTTTTTTCTTCTTCTTTTTTTTTTAATCCATATCTCGTAGAAATAAGTATTTCGAAATTTCGTTACACTTGACTCGAAACTGCGGGCTTACTGTTTTTATTTGTAAACGTGACTGGTCGTATTGCCTTATTGCATCTCGTGTTTGGATGTGGAACAATGCGAGGGCGTCTCCATTATTCTCTTTTGTTTTGATCGTCGTCGTGCATCAATATCAGTGTTTCGAATGGTTATACGACGGGGCAATCGAGACCTTACGATTTCCCGACCTCCTTCGGGCGAAGGGGTTCACATTTCGTAGATTTATAGCCAAAAGGGCTGGGCCAGGACAATATTCGCAACGAAATTTCGCACGAGTTCGTCCTTCACCCATTAGAAATTTGATAAAACATCGTAAACTCGCTCTGTGGATTATCCCACGCCGCATGTTTTACGATATTACAATTGGCTATATTTTACGTCTTACAATGCAAACGAGAAAACAAATTTTCTAAAGTTTTTCCTGATTCATGAAAAAAAAATAATAATAAATTGGTCACTGCTTTTAAAGGATTTCATTCAAGAGTGTGAAAAAGGAAAAAAGATTCATTTTTAGGGATTTGTGATTCATTGAGCGAACGGTGAATGGAATTTTGAATTTGCTCAATGAAATTTTGATGCTGATTTAATGTGTTGAATAAGATAATTTTTTAACGGAATTTATTTGGATATTGAATTTACTATTCTATTTAATTCTCGATTATTAAATATGTAATTATATTTGTTTATTCGTTGAACATTCAAATCGAATAAATATTTCAACAGACTCTATCAATTCAATACTCTATAGAATATTCATCTAAATGTACTTTTATATTCCTCGAATTTATTTATTTCTTACATTCCATCCAAAATTTTCATTCCAAAATTCTTTTTTCCCTTCGTCTTCCATTTAATACAGTAAAATATATCGGGATTAGGGAAGTCGGGATGAACAAATTTATCGGATTACGTCGCGGTAAAGCCGGAAGTCATGGAACTTAATCGCCATTTTTTAATTCTTTGGCTCGCCGGGGAAAAAATGAGTAGAAAAAAAAAGAAAAAAACATTTTCGTGGCTTCGAATGAAAATCGAATGATAATAAAAGGATCGATTTGAATTGATCCCCGGTTTCCATTTCACTATTGTATTTTTCTGGATATCTTTCACGACAATCGGTTCTCCTGGACGTTCTCCCTGTTACGCGGACGAACGTCCGGTCCGATGCCGGTCGAAGGGGCAAGAGGGGTAGCCGGTCGAGCGAACCCTGCTCCTGCTCGTACTCCTGCTGCTGCTTCGTCGCCCCACCGAATTATTCAAGCGACGGCTCATAAAGGTCGAGCTTCGTAAATTTCGCTACCACGCGGCAGCACCGAGTGGACGTCGAGACTTTGAGTAAACTTCACATGAAAGACAGAACCACTATGCAACGATTCTTGCCAGGTGAAATTTTTTTTAATAAAAAAAATAAAATGAAAATTCACAGTTAAACCATTGCACGATTTTTAACAATTATTTTGCATTCTTACAAGAACCTTCATAGCCAACTATTTCGAACGAATTTAGAATTCGTCCTTAAAATTTAATTCATCTTAAACTTAAATCATCCTCCCGTCTCCAAAAATTCGGATTTATCAAATTTTTTGGAACGAACAAATGTCAAAGTGCTCCGTCCTCCTGGCTTCGACCGCAAAATAGTCTCGACCATAGTTGCGGAAGCTGTGGAGAACGAGAAGAAGAAGAAGCTGGAGAAAGCAGCGTCCTAGGGTGCTTTCTCACAACCGAATCCAGTCGGAAGGACGACCGCTCGTATTTACCGCGTTTTCCGCGCCGCGTGTCCTCCTCGAGTCCTTGACGGCGATGTTTTCACGAGTTTTACGAGCGCCCGGGGGCGTTCGGGGATTATCGCGAGATTAACCCCATTTTTTGTTGCGTCTTTGGCCTCAACGCCGGTGTGGCCCGGGGTCGCATACCCTGCCGGTAGCCGACGACGAAAAACGCACGGAGAACGAGCCCAACGAGCAGCTTTCTTTCTTTCTTTCATCCTCGTTCAACTCGCTTTCACCGGCACGACGGCCACGCGACCGAACCCGCCATTTGCACAGTCGCCACCGATGACCTTGAACGACCGAAATCCACCGTCAACAATTTTTCTTACCCTCGTCTCTCGAATTTCACGACAAACTCGTCCGAACTCCGCGTGCCACGCGGTCATTAGATGTAATAAAAACCGATTACGAAGGTCATCGAAAGCTCCGACGGTGACCTCGACGTTCGTCGGATGAATTGTTTCTCTCTTCTTCGGAGAATATTTACGATTATTATGATTTTCATGGGAACACAGTGAGAGGAAATATTTTTGTGTGAAAGTCGAAGGTACGATGAAATTGAGGGGAACAATTTTTTTTTCGTCCACGGATTGTTTGACCGGCAATGGTCGCACGGGGTCCAGATGACCTCGTGACACAGTTGCGTTCGAATTTGTGGAATACGTGCAAAGGTAATGAAAGATAATTCAATTTCTTTCCATTATTCAGTCGATGATCAGAATTTAAAGTTTTCTTCATCCTAGTTCGAAATAAATCTCATTTTTGAATCGAACACTATCGCGACAATTATTATCTCAATGAACAATACCTCAACACCACACAACTCAAAAATTTTGAAAAAAAATCTTTCATATTAGATTTCACTATGTGTAATTTTTATATTTTATAATTTTTTTTTTAATAAAGAGTTTCGAAAAAAATAGAATCAGTCAATCAAATAAGTGCGAGGCTTAAGGCGTCGTTTAATAAGTCTCCTATTTCTTGATTCACGTTGAAAAATATAATGAGGCAATCAACTTGATTGCATTTTGAATTTTCTTCGAGTCCACGAGGCTTCCATCCGGTAGGACTAATTTTTTTAAAATGCAACGCAATGGCCATTGCACAACGTCGGGGCATCGCCTGAATGTCGCGAAAGGCGACAGACGAGCTTCGAGCATAATGAAGACACCAGTCGGCGGGGAAGTGACGGAGGGGAGGGGGATGAGGTGATAGCGGATATGGAAGGTAGAGACAATCTGGGCTAGCTTCCGTTTCCTCGTCACTGGTTGCCAAAGCATTTTTTTCCCACCGTCACACCGGAACCTAACCTATCTTTTCGAACACGAGGGCACAACGGCGCCCTTCTCCCTCCCGCTCGCCCCCACCCCCGAGCTTTTTTAATATCTAGTAGTGCGCGGCTCGTTGTTTGAGGACAAAGGGTATAAAGGGCCTTGGACATGCGGGAGACACAAGAGAGACGACGGGTTCTCGGTCGGCTAGTGCACGAGCCGACGGAGCGATCGTGCATGCGCCGTAGATGCAAGTACGACGGCGTGCACACGTCGTCAGCACAATGGCAAAGCGCGATGAGCACATTGATAGAGGGAGAGAAGTACGATGAGGAAAGCTTGAGGTGAAACGGAAAACGAGTGCCCGACGACGATGCATGGATACGCTTTTACGTATTTTTTTGTTTTTTTGGGGCCAATACAGTCGGCAATCACTCCGATACGAGACGCTGTATCGAAACAACGTTTTAGAATGTTGAGAGCTTGAGGAAATAGCGGGATAAACTTTTTTTTCCCGGCAGCGGTCGTTTTGCTTGGATTGGGTTGTCTGACCTCACGCTTGTCGATGGTCCCAGGGGTTGGAAAAAGGGTTGGTCAATGTAATTTTGTGACTTCCATTGTGGGAGCTGGTTGGCGAGCTTGTGGAGAAAATAATTATGTTTGCGAATAGGGGAATGGAAGATGGGATTGTGACTATCGTGGTGGGACATAGATTAAAATGTTGGACAATGATTAAGGAATCTCGTAGTACAATAGGTGGAACATCAGCATCAATGAGAAACAAAAAATAAATAAATACATTTTTTTTTAATGTTTCAAATAGAAACATTAGTAGAAACGCATAAGGGTGTTGGAGGGTGTACGACGAAGCGAGTATAAACGATGAGGACTGACGAGAAGACGGAAAGAATGGATTCAAAGAGGGGTGCAGGGGGGTGGGGGTGGGAGAGCGGGGGTGGAGGTTACGAGCAAATGTGCGTGAAAGTGAAAAGAGGAGCCTCAAGTTTTGCAAAACACGGAGGAACGCGAGAGTACAAGGGGGTTGGAAAGGAAGATAGGTGAAAAGGGCTGCACACACGATGCACACAGGAGTTAACACGACGCGGGGCCATTGTGTGCGGTGAGCGAACCGGAAGCGACGGCATACTGCAAATGCTACGCAAAGTACACGGTATCTCGCCCCCTTTTGTTTCTCTTCTTCCGCCGCACAACCCCCTAAACCCTCTCGGCCTATGCACCCTTGATCACTTTCCCCGTTCCGCGAAATGTTTCTTTATCTCGCCGCTTTTATGTCTTTGCTGCTTTTTTCGTTTGTTAATTTTTGTTTTCTTTACCTTTTTCTTTCTTCTTTGCCACCGTTCAGCGCCGTCTCTGGCTCGCGCTGGTAACAAATTTTTGTTCGTTTTTTATTTCTGTTTTATTTTTCGTGAATCAACGTCGAGGGATGGAGGAGCTTCGGCAAAAAGGGTGAATGCTGTGTGTGACACGCTGTTACGCG
Source organism: Sussaba pulchella (assembly GCA_963971145.1). NCBI lineage: Eukaryota > Metazoa > Arthropoda > Insecta > Hymenoptera > Ichneumonidae > Sussaba > Sussaba pulchella. The sequence continues at coordinate 13,615,181 of OZ020172.1, forward strand.
CCGACACCCAAGTTATTAATACACCCGAAATACGATCTCTACTCGAACCCCTCAAGTGCGGCACTCGAAATTGGGATACAAATAAATTTACACGTCAAGAAAATATTTAAAAATGAGAAAAAAAATTAAATAAAAATGGTAATGTATTTATTATTATTGTCAAATAAATAATAACATTATCTGAAATTGAATAATCTTATATTCTCTGTTTAATAATAATTAATAATAATAAGTCAATCGGATATTAAATAACTGTGGTTTTTTCTAAATTCCTCGGAAAAAAAAGAAAAATTTCAGAATTTCAGAATTGTAGAGATAAGAAACAATAGTAGAGTTCCTGTTTTCCCTTCGTGACTCCTTCGCGATCATACCAACAATCCGTCACAAGTCGAAAACGATGACACATGGCGTTGACGTAAAATTGTTCAATTAAGATTTGTCACGTAGAGAGACATCGGGATTTTGTTGCGATTACGACGTTTTCGATGTGTTACAGAAAGCGTCACGTGCTATTTCTCGTGCTGCCACGCACTTAAGGGGACGATTCTCGCTAGGTTGCCGTTCCGTCGTCTGAGTAATAATGGCCGGAGGCATCGATCATGCCGCGCGAGTGTGCCTTCGTGACTCGGTGTCCACACCCTTCCCTTCGCCCCATCCCTACGGTTATCCATTTCGGATAAATTCTCCAACATCAGGATCCAAAATTTCGCTACAAATGACTGTTCCATTTTCACCCTCCAGACTCTCAACATTCCTACTCGTGCCTCGATTTCCATCTCACGAAAATAAATAAATAAACCAATAATTCTCTAACGATTACAAATAATCAACATTTTCATTACTTCTGGTATCATTTCTATGATTAATTAAATCTGCATTGAAATACTTAGTTGAAGGAAGTAATTGCAAATTGCAGAGAAATAATTTGAAAAATGCGAAAAAATGTTCAAAGGCAATAAACGCAAACACAAGTGAAAAAATAATGTTATCCGATGCAGTAGCGAAGAATCGTGGGAATGTGTGCTGCGAGCTGCAAAATAGTGGCGTTGAATCGATGAAAACTTTGCGTGGAAACTGTACCACTGTATCGGGGGTGGTGACCGGGGGGGTGCAAAGCGGTTCGAGAGGGTGTGAGGTCGGAACGGCGCGAAAGGGGGGTAGTGGGTGGTCCTCCGGTCCCATCCCCCGCTGTGATCAGAGCCGAACAGTGAGAACTCGTGTGCACAACGTAGGTACGTCTAGTACCCAACTACTACGAGCTGTATATATATTGTCCGCTGTTACGTTACAGCGGTGGTAACGTGTCCGAGGGGTGCGTCCCGAACATGTGACGCCTGATTCATATACAGACTGCTACGGAATCAATTTGTAATCTTGACTCGAATTAAGGACCGTACACGAGGGTGGGAAAACGGAGTGGTCGGGGGAGAGGGACGGTGAGGGGTGAAGTGGGAGGGCTTGTTGGGTGGCGATGGTGTGCCGTTTATTGGTAAGCTTAGCCTCGAATGCTTTCGGTTGTGTAACACCCTCCACCGAAACGCTTCGATCGCCTTCTGCACTCGGGTTTTCGACGATACACTATCGACGTAATACACTTTCGCGATGTAGCAATTTTTTTTCTCCGTAACTCAGTTAAAGGATTTTTCACAAACGAAAGTTAATCGAATATCTTTGTCGTATTGTTATTTTTGTTCGTCTGTACTGTTTGAGATCTATGAATAATCGGCGATGAATTTTTATTGATTATTGGATTGCGACAAATTTGATTAGATCTACGGCGAGAATGAATGAAATATTTCATTTATTATTGGCTATCGGCTTTGACTAATATAAGAATATTCGTCGGTTAGTCATTGTCTATCGTGTGTTCCATGATCCCGGGTGCACGGCTAGTTACAGCGAACGGAGGCTAATCCCGAGACACCGACGTGGAATCCTGCGAGGACAAGGTTGAAATCCATCTGGGATAGCTACTGTCTTCCGAACCCTAGGGCTCGACGCCCTGGTAAGCGGGAACATCTGAAGGGAAGCGAATTGAGCTCGGGGTAGCATTAAATATTCAGACGTTCTTAGAGGGTAAGTTCGAAGCGAGAGGTTAAAATGGAATTAACACCAGCGGTGCCGGGGCCCCGTCACAGCCGGAGGGGCAAATGGAATCGGCGAATCGTCGCCCGTTCGTAGGAGCTTCGCGAACGATAGATCCGTTAGCGAAGAGCTGACGACTATGATCCCTCCATCGTCGAAGCAAAGAGGGGCCTCCGAAGATTCCGTAGTTGGCGTAGTTTCGCTACGGAGGGGTCCTTTTGGATTTGATGTTAATGGCGGTGCGAGAATCCCCGCCAAGAAAGTTAACCCACCTCGTCCTTCCTCGCCGGGGGTGCATACGAGGTTGGAAACGAGTGACGAAACTAAAAAAGGCATTCATCGATGAGAGGGAGGCTGGAATGGGATACGAAAATGACGAGAAATGATCCGACCGTCGCCTGAAATCCGTGACAACGTTATTTCGGAATTTCCACGAACGGATTTGGGAACACAGCTGGCTCAGCGGCGATAATGTTCCGGGATCAATAATGGCGGTAGCACCTATTCCGGATCATCGTTGGACAAAATTGAAAGCTATCAAAGTTTGATTAGGAATAGTTTCCTGCTGAGGTTGACGTCAAAACTTAAACCTTGATGTTTCGTTTGATATTTCAGAATCAATGTCATCCATGATTCTTTTTTTTGTACCGTAGAGAACCCACGGATGGATCAGCGAAAACGTCGTCAGCTGTACAATCCATATTACCTCTCGATGCGCCCCTTTCTCACACAGCTTTCTCCAACCCTTGAAGGCCCCGTGAAAAATTTCTCGGGTCAAGATGACTACCGGAAATTGCCATCTGGTGACCTTAGCTCGAAGTTGAATCGTGAAGCAAACTAACCCTTCGACCTCGTCGAAAACCGCTTCTGTTTTCAGCGTACGGAGGGTCGAATCGACGGTCGGGTTATCAAGGATGGGGTCGAGATATCGTCCGAGAAGGAAAACGGGGTTGCTGGGCGTGAAGGGACAACACGGTATCCTACAAACCAGCCGAGAGGCATTAATGAGGCAATAGAGCGTCCATATACATACATACTCGGCTCTTACGTCTTCGGTCCAACTCGCCATCCAATCCTGGCTTGATGACCCGTTCCCAATGACACTGGGCGCTATGACGACCGACGTAATATCCTTAGCCGTGTCCTCTAACCCCTTTGCACGAGCTATTATTCTCCTTTATGGTCTGCACTTTGCTACCCAAACTCCAATCCCTCGATTCTACACCCGAAAACATTGACGCCGGGGAAAATCCTGCCGTGATTAACGTTCCTATCCCGATCCTCTCACACGGACTCAACGGATCGATAATCGATCCAAAATACTATTCATCCAATTTTAACAAAATCATGTCACAGACGTTATTCACCAAACCAAATATTTTCTATACAACAGATGTGCTCGACCGGAATTCGACAAACACCCTCGAAAAAATTTCGATTCATCGAAATCTGATTTTTCCACTAAGCTCAACCATCAACAGATAGAAAGACGCAGGGAAAAAAAATTGTCGGATAAACCTGGCACGCCTTCGGAGTACGGAAGAAAAATAATAATAGACAAACTTTTATCCCACTGTTGTCGTTATTCTTAAGAGGATAACGATAGACTCGAGATGTAGTGCAGTGTTTGATACACAACCAAGACGACTTAATCCCACTCTTGGTGGAATCTGCTGTTACACGATCTCTCTTCAGCCTCGACAAAAAAATTCGGATGAACTGCGAGACGGGCAATGAAAGCCGACGACTACCCGTGGATCATCGACTTCGTCACTCACGTTTTTTTCTTCGTCCACCGCGTCCACAGTCCCATGGATAAACACGGTTGTGAGTGCAAACATAACTTCACCCCTCGAGCAGTCTTTCTCGACGAGTGGGGATTCACGCGTTGGGGGACGACAAACGTGGCTTACAACAAAAAAATCATTCTCGTAACATACCTCGACCAGACGTCTTTGTAACCGTGACGTATTAATCGTACAGGTAATGCCAGAAGCCTCGTGTTTCGGTTGACTACGAAAAAAATTTTTTTTTTTACACAAAACACACACTCGAAGAGCAGATGTGTGCGTATTTATTGATTTCGAATTTTATTATTGATTTTTCATATTGAAATCTCGTTTAACGAAATCGTGGAAATATTTTTAATGAGCGAAAGAGAAAATATGTATTCTTTTTTGCATGTGCTATTTTTTGAGACGTGAATTTTAGTGGAGAGAAGTTGGATTGTTTGGATATTACTGGATGAAAGAATTTGCCGGTGGCGGCTCGGAGTGTCATGTATACATGGGGCAACACGGCTTATCGTGACGGATTTGAAGAGGATCCCTTGAAAATCGGATTTAGTCGAAGATTGTTGAAAAGCGATACACCATTTTACCACATCGTGCTCCACCGAGTACTCGAGGCCTTCACTAATCTGTTTGTCCAACGTATTTGAGGGAAAATGGCTCGCCGCTCGGGGCATCGTCGAGGCCAGAAGAAAAGCACTAGCTCGAGCTATTGTACTCCGCTGAGTTATAGTTATTGAGTATTTATCGTCCCATTCATTGGATAATTTTCAAATCTCTGATGAATAATTTTTATTTTATCTTCAATAATTTAATCTTGACCAATTTCAACTCATCAACAGCAATGAAATTATTGGAATGATTAATTTATAAATAATTCGGAACGATATAGAAATAATTTTCAAAGACCTCGATAAGTGAATTAAATAATTCACATTTTTTTAATAATTAAAAATAATGTAAAAAAATTCCAAATATCCGAATAATTCATCAAATCATTTTTAACGAAAGTCGAGCAACCCACTGAATTCGTAATACAATTTCTCCCGTAATTCCCTACAAAGATCCGAAAGTTTCTCAAGAACTGAGACAACTCGGGCCATCTATAACCTCCGACAGGAAACATATTGACCCATTCCGAGGCATCTCGCAGGTGAGGTGAAGGCACGTGAATACATAAGCGGCGCAATCGTTGAAAATGAAAGAAACAACAGGAAGAAAGAACATCGGACCGGCAAAGATTACGATTTTCGAGAGCGAGCAAAGATTAGCCGCCGCATCCTCGGCAACTGATCCTCCGAATCCCATTCGCAAGAATCATCACTCGTGCGTCCAAGCGCTATGAGTCTATTCTTCTTTATCCCTTGCCCCATGCACCTTCCGCACCCCCCTCTCCCCATTTTCTCTTGTGCACGCTCGTGGAGTCGTGCGCGTTCGCGATCCGCGTGGCTGCACGGTGGGTAGCCCATGCGGCAAGACCTTTTTTTTTCTTTCCGGAATTCCCATCGAGTATTTTTTTTTTTTTCAATTTTTTTTCAGACGCAATTTTTCAGCATTGACGAATTTTTTTTTTTTTTTGTCGGAAAGAAAAAAAATGAATGAAACGACGCGGACGACGGGCTCTTGAGGAAGACCGGAGGGGAAGGGGGGTGTAAAAAATGAATGTGAGAAGGGAAAGCGATCTCATGAAACGCTTGAGCCACTAGATCACTCCGTTAAAGTCCAACCATTGTTCGATACTTCGTCGTTCACCTGATTTAACGCAAACACTGGCCGAGGGAGTGATACCCCGACAGATGTTTTCTTCACCACGACGATGGCTGTTACGACATGAAGCACAGCTCCCCATAGCATTTCCTTGCAACGACCTCGCTGGGTTTTCATTCTTCCCTATTACATGATCTATGATCCATGATTTTTTTTTGTTTGAAAATTCAATTTGTTTCACGAGTGAGCGAGATAATCAATCATTCGATAAATCGATTAATTATGTTTGCACGTCCACGCGGATTTTCACGAAGAATAAGATTTTCGTTCGGCATTACGAAAAGAACAGAAAAATTCAAGACTATAGAAAAATTCAGTAAAAATAAAATATTCCGTTATTCGAATTTAACACGATCGTAAAATAATTGCAGCAATCAGATAATCGAAACATCTCACACAATCCGATAATGACGGGGGCAAGGCGCAATGGTGATCGACGAGATAAGCAACGCAGCACGAAATTTCCATCACGTGAAAAGACCCGAAAATGTCTCTGTCTAAATCCCATGAAAATAAAAAATGCCCAGTAATTGAAAAGAAGAACCAAACAAAACGATAATGACGAAAAAAAGGTTCGACGACGATCGCCGATATTTTCAATGCAGCACGAAATTTGTACAGACGAGGTTGTCGGGGGGGATTCAGTGGGAGGTATTACGTTGGCGAGCGTGGTGAAGGATAATTCGATAGGCTCGATAAGGATATTGGATTGAACGCGATTAGCATTGGCCCGCGTGGTTCGCTCTCAACTATGTGCCTCTGTATCGCCCTGTGGGGTACTTTCTATCGGATATGCCGTACGCTCTATCGCCGCGTGGCTACAATCCACCGGTGTGTGTGCGAGTGCGCGTTCGTATGATCTACATGTACGAAGTTACGTGTGCGGACGTACGAGCGAGAGGAAAACGCGTATACAGGCACCGCGTGGGATGCAGTGGCGCGTGAAACGGTAATTCCGTTGCGTATGAATTGCAAACCCCTCGGATGGCAATAGAGAAAGCCAGAGGGAGATGGAAAGCTTTGAGCTTGCGCCACCACCGTTGTCGCCCGGTAACGAGCGCCTCGGCCTATCGTCCGACCGTCCACTTCGAGCCCTCCCCCGCCCCTTTGCCCCCTGACCGTCGCTGGCCAACCTCATACCCCCCGCGCTTCAGCCCTTTCCACCCTTCCTTCGCAAGAGTTATCGAGTAATCAGCCGCGTATTGTTTTACGAGTCGCTGAATCGGAACGGCGATTGGACTGCGATCCTCGGTCTGCAGTCATCACCGGCTCGCGAATCAGAAACTGTATCAGGAATGGATTTGCCATGGCGTGTCAAAGGGGCGGAGGGGCTGGGATTTCGAGGTTTTGGGTCGCGTCGTACATGCTTCGAGGGGCGAGCAACAATGGAATTTTAATTATCGTCGGGAAAAATAAATAAAATTGACGGGAAATTGAATGAAGGCCGAGAAGATGGTAGAAAAATAAAAATCAATATTTTTGGGAATGATATCGGAATCATTGAGAGATCTATCGAGAAAAAAACTTTAATGAAAATGGTTTAAATATAATTTGCGATTTTCGATAAGGACAGGGTAATTATTTTTGTTAATTAATTGTGAATATTATTTATTTTGCTTGTGCCATGGAAAATTACGTCCTCACCATTTCGTACAATTAATATTGTGTAAATAGCCCTGTATGTGTTCGAAGAAGGATCACAATAGCCCCCTCCCCCCTATTTGTTTCAGCTCTTCCGTTCCCATTACAGCTATATCCCCCAGCAGCTCCGGTTACAAACAAACCCTGTTATCACTTCCCCTGCCTCCGATCCCTCGCGGCTCTGATGCATCGACTCTCCTCAGGTGATCACAAAGTATCAACGAAACATTTTCCGTGATACGTAATTCGCGTTTGGCGAAAATAAAAGTATCCCGTTGCCCCATACTTGACGACTGTTCCACCCTCAATTTCCCCATCGCTTTGTTTCCGATTGCTCGCGCAAAACATTCTTTTTGATCATGACATTCGTTTCATTTTATTTTATTTTATTTTCCTGGATACTTTTATACTAGAATTGAACCATAAGTGGAAAACAAAATTTGCTAATCGAATTTCAATTTGAAATTCTTTGATTGAATAAGTTTCCATGTGAAACTTCATCTCGTACGATAATCAAAAATTGGTTTTTTACTTCGTCCGTGGACCAGATACGCCACCAAGTTACGAATAAGCCTTTTCGATTTCACGCCCCTAAAAGTATGATAAAAAAAGAGATACCGAGGCCAATGTATGCATATATCGGTAGCATCATCATACCGGTTCACCACTGCTTCACGATCCAAACCCAAGCAACCATGCATGCGTGCAACCAGGCATGGGCAAGCGCGGATTCGCGTTAGCGTCCCTCGTACATCCGTCGGTCCATCCATTCGTTCGTTGGTCCGCGGACGCGCATACCTACCCGTGTTAGCAACCCCCATTGATCTGGCGCTGCGGTGGCCGGGGTGCCGTTGGATGCGGGGCAAAAACGAAACCCGTGGGGGCCAAAGGGGGTCGCGGGGAGGGACGACGGTGGAGCCGGGGAAGGGAAAGCAGAGCCGCTTGAAAATTTGCGGAGAGTACGTTGAGCCACACGAGAACCTCATCCACCTCTGTTGCCCCGTCGTTCTTCCGTCCTCCGCGCGGTCCAACCGCTCGTTCGTTCGTTCTCTTCATGGTCCTTGCATCCCCCGCGTCCGCTCGACCATACGAGCATGGAAGCGTCGGTGACGACGCGCGGCGTTTCGTTCCCAACGAAACGTCGCCTCGACAAGCGTGAGTTTTCGTCGAACGAGCTCTCTTTTCTCGCTGCACTATTCTGGATAACCATTTCCTCGTCGTTCATCGTTGGGTCTTCGTCGCTCTCGCGGGTCACCCTGGACAACACGGATGCGCGGGCGTCCCGGGTACGAGTGAGAAAGTTGGACATTGAAGAGGATTGAAGAGAGTGAAGTCAACGAGTGGATGGCTGGCAATGTTGAAAATGGCCATTCGCACTGACGTAGAGAGTCCGTCGGTTTGTTGGACCCACGATCTATGGATTCTACATCGCTCTGGTAATGCCACTGGTTCCCATTGCCACGCAACGCACACCAAGTCGAAAATGCTCACGCAGACAATCCCCGGTCGCTCATCCATGTACCCCCGAGGCTTCAACCCTTTGGCGATGAACCCTTTCCACCTATTCTCCGCGTTCTTGCGGTCCTCCAGAACAGCCTATCCGTGCTGACCACTCCACTGACCCCCAACATCACCACCATCGCCGCACTCGCTACCCGCGACCCCCGCTATATATACTCCTCAACTACCTTCCGGACACTCGTACTCCTGACGCTAACTATCTATATCACTGGGTTAGCGTGGCGTTGCGCGAGGGTCGTTACCGACAACGACCTTTCGTCCCTTATCCGTGATTACCGGATTTTCGGACCTCGTTTGGGCATCATTGGTTCAGTGGGAAATTGACCCTCATTCGTTTCATGAATGCAGCTGCTTGGGGGAAGAAGTAAATATTTTTAGCAATCATTTTCTGGGAATAATCATTAACTCATCGAAGCCAGATAGATTGAATGGGACATTTACCGTCTATGGGATTATTCATGGAAACGTGAAGGTGCAAGACGAAAATACGATGTTTCGAATCTCGATTCAGCTGAAACAGAAATGATGCCTACTCGTGCACAGTAGTCGATGCGGTGGGCTATGGGATCAATGTTGAACGAGAACGAAAAGGAAAAACAACAAAAAATGGGCAAAAAAGAACGCAGCAGTGGTGATGAGTGCGGCAGCGAGAAAGCCCTGGGGGAACAGTAATCGAAACACAGAAAATAAAAAAAAAACATATACCGGCTGAAAAAAAATAGCACATACGGAAGAGGAGACCGGGAGTGAAGTTCGGTGGAAAGAGGGCAAAAGCGAAAAGCGAGTGGAAAGAGCGTCCTGTTCGTATTATAAAAATCCACAAAATAACCGAGCAGGGCCATTAGCGATGCTCTTTTAACCCTCGGCATTCAGCAGCATCGCCGGGTGACCGAGCGGCCCCTCGTGATGCGTGTAAATTTTCCACCGGCGGTTGAATTCCTCCCTTCCTACGCCTCTCTCCCCCGCACGTCTCGCGACTCTTGCCTCGCGAGCACATCGTCCCATACCCCTCTTCCGGGCGTCCAGTGCAACCCCCTCGGCCCTCACTGTTCTGGCTACAATTTTTCGTCGAGTATATAGGCAGCAACACCACGGTGTGTCACGCCGCTCCGATGGATATGGCAGCCGCAGCTCTGGTCCGCTGGGTGGCGCGTCATTCGCCGCCACTACTTTCCGCCCGTTCTGTCTCTCGAATTTCGTGCCACGATCATCTATCCGTCCCGCTTGCTATCGCACCGCGTTGGGGATGTACAATCTCCTCCCCCCTCTCGAACGCTACGCCGAGGGCCTCTGGCGTCGTCCAACGCTGATACTCGGTTACACTCTTTCCTACAGTTTTGGTTTTCGTTCGCGCCTTCTTCCTCCGTCATTCACTCGCTCGATCTCGCTCACGAGCGGCGACCTCAACCTCTCGCCCTCATCTGGTGGGATGTTGGAGTACTACTGCACCCTCGGACCCCCTCCCCTGCTGCTTCACTGCGACCCACCCCCGGCGCCCGGCGCTCATGCCGCGTAACCCCGCGCGGTGGTAATCCGACTGGCTAGCCACTCGCGCCAACAAATACCCTCACCGTCGCGGCTCGCGGCCACCCACCCTTCATCCCGCTTCTGGCTGCCTAGCTTCACCCCCCCTCCCCCCCGGCTTGAGTCCTCCACGGCGCAGCCCCCGCGCGTGTACCCCTACACCCCAACGCTCGTTGTCGAGCACCCTCACCCCTTGCCGCACCGGGCCCCGCTCTCGCGGTACACTCTGGTGAACCACCCCCGACACCCCGAGCACCGCGAAATGCTCGCTACCGCGTTCTCGACTCGCTGTATACAACCATAGCTCGTGTATCTGTTCTACACGCGACTCGGCACTCACACACGCGTGCTCGCGGGATCGGTCGCAAGGCGGGGAGCGGAACACGGCCGCGCCTCACTTCGTCCTCGTCCGTGTGTGGCCTTCTCACTGGAAGGCTCGTCGACGCCGAAATTAGTTGTCACATAGCTGGGCGAATTTCGGAGAATCGCGTGGGTGAGAAAGCTCGGTGTTGGATCTCGAGTGTATTCATTTTCCTGGCACCGGTGGACAAAAGGGTTGTCGAATGAGTGAAGTACCATTTTTTTCTGAAAGTTCGGAATTGAGGCAGAACATTTATATCGATGTATCACTTTCGAATGCATTGCAGCGCTGTCGATCGGATTTTCTCAATAATCTCCCAACAGGGTTGAAACAAAAATATCTACCTCAGGTGCTATTCAACTGCTGATTATATATCAGTCTTGGCAATCAGCTGTCAATGATGGATCCAGTAATGATAAATATATCTCCGGTCTGAGGATCGCGAGTTCTTCAGCCGGCGATTTTCCATCGAGGTCTCGTCATGCCGATCGCGAGATTCCAGCAACCCCATAAGCCCACCAGACACAATAGAGTGTTCGTAGGCCATTGTCTCTCTTTGTGATACAGCTCAGCCTGTGTTCAGGATGGGCTGTGTTCTACAAGCTCTGTTGGTGGATGCATCGCACCGGCGGTCTGTGGACTCTACAGAGTGACGGAGAGCGATATAGTAAATTCCAAACCCCCCCGGTCAACCCCCGGGCCGCATATGTCTTTCTCACTCTGTCGAACGGGCCGACCGACGACGCCGGCGAGAACGACGAGTCTGCTGCTAGCCTGACAAAATGAGGCGAGCCGGACGCTCGGTTACCACTGACGCCGAGCTCTATACGAGGGGATGATGGACAGGGTGGCCATTTTCCACCCCCGTGGAGCTCCGCACCGAGCCACCCCCTGACCCCCGACCTATCCTTTCCCGAAACCAGTTTATCGTCTCGCTTCCACCCACGTCGCTCGCGGGCACTCTCTGCCGCCGCTAGTGGACACTGCCCCCCACCTTCACCCCTCCCGAACCACCCCTTCGTCAACCCTCGTTTACACTGTACACTTATACGAACGCCCCCGGAGCTCACCTATCGTTCGTACGTCGAAACGAGGTCCCCGCGTCCACGCAGGACCTGTCACAGTGTTCTACCAACCCTTTACTCACCCTCATCGAGTACACCGGCAACCCTCCGCAACATCCCTCTCGCTCTCGCGCTCGCTGTGCTTTCCGCGCCTCACCCCCTCGGTCCTCGTTAAATTCTCTGCCTCCCACCCTCCCGTGACCCATCCCCCGGCACACCGAGCTTGACCGAACGCAGTGTGCCGCTGCCGGGTATACGCGAGATAAAGCATCGTCGAGCGCTGGGCTCGGTAGTTCGGTTTTTAGTTAATACCCACCACCGCTGGCCACGAGCGCGCGCGCGCGCCCCGCGCGTTCTGCCGCACGTTCCAAGCCCAGACCCGCGGTCTGGCCGACCCGCGCTTTACGTCCAAAGCCAATGTCGACGTATAAAACCCTTTCTACTCTCTATCTCCGATGCTCCACACCCTCGGTTCACAGCGAAATCTATGCAAACTCGACTTCCTCATTATTACTATTTTTTCCCATACCAATATCGCTATGAGAAATTAAACGATGACACAAGTATTGCTGAGGGTTGGGTAAACATTTTGAAAATTGCATAAAAATGTTAAATTAACTCTAGGAACAGTTAATTCTTGTCACCCCGAAGTTCTCTCAAGTTTTGTCGACTCGAGTAGTTGGTGGCGAAAAACAAAAGTCCATTCTAATCGGGCGATTAAATAATTGGTCAGAGCGATGGTCGGATTTATTATTATTTTACGTTGAGTAACACACCCCCTCCGTTAAACTTGTCCCGAAGTACCATCGAGAAAAGTGGCGTTTAAAACGTTCTCACGGAAACGTTTCGAAAAAAAGAACGAGAAAGAAAAAAAAACCGATCGTCGAATAGCGTGAAACGAGCACATTGCGTGGTGTCTGGCGGTGGCTGGCAGTGGCTGGGCCTATATAACCCTCCACCTCCTCTTCTTAATGGTATACCGAGTGCGGCCAACCGGTTAACCGGTAATTAGCCGATCTGTGCGGGGGCCGTGAGCCTCGTGAATGTAAATTAAGCAGCGCGCGCGCTTCGAGTTCGGCTGTGCAGGCTATGGCGCACCGTACGAATTTTGCGCGGTGCGGTGGGTCGTGCGGGGTGGAGGGAGGGGTGGTAAACGAGGACGAATTAGTATCGGAGAGGACGAGGGTGAGGGAAACACGTGGAACGACGAGTCGTAGCCAGGTGCAACGGATACATGAGTTCAGAAGTTCAGTTTTCCCCCTTCGAGGAACTTGGACATAAGTCTGGACGAGAGCGAACGACTTCTTCGCTCCCCTCGAGTTTCGTAACATACCGGTTCCGGTTGTCACGTGGGAGGTACGAGCGGTTCCGGGGGTTCGGTCAAGCCCTTACGACCGTGCTTGCGGAGTTTAATTGACCGTTTAACCCGAAAATGTATTTTAATCGAGAGAAATGAAAATAAAATGTGTCGGGGATGTATTATATAATTTATGTACCTTGCATGAATTATTTGTAATATATTATGCATCTAATAACTGATACGAAATGTATTTTATTGGATGTAGAATAGGCAACATATAGTTGATGCGTACTCGTAAGATAAGGATTATAGAATTATTTTAAAATTATAATTTATATACCTTACAATAAGTATATATAATCTACAACGATATCTGATAAATTATGAGACATAAATATATTTCATATAAAAATAGTAGAAGCACCGAGACGAGAGTACAGAGGTTTCCGGATAATGAACGAAGTGCTGAGAAATACCAAGTGGTGAAACCACTTGGCGCAATGTTCAAGGGAGTAATTTTTTTTCCTTGATTTTTTTTTACTACTCGATTCTAACAAAGGACGATGTAGAAAGTACATCGGCGTTTCCTTTACCAAAGCGGGTGTATCCTCGCGTACTCGAAACCTTCGACGTACCCTCGAGCTCTCGTGGAAAGCGAACCTCGCGGAGATTCTTTGCCGCAGCGAGGATCACGAGGATCAACGATGGCGTCGATGCTCGTCGAACATATCCGTTCGGCTGTGATGCCATTCGACCTCAGCCTCCGGGGACGGTCCTCGCAACGTCCTCGTTGCCTTTGTCATCGAGCACCGTGTAATCACCCTGCCAAAGCCTTCTGGACTCTGTATCGCTGTCTATCCTCGGCGTTATTGGGACGTTCTTGCAATACCTTTGGCCTCACTCGTTTCGTTTTACATCTAACGAACGAGCAAAATATCAATTAAATAGCAACATCGTCGATTTTTTTTCCTGACACAGGAAAAAGATCTTTCTACCCCATAATTACTACTTCAGCTGGATTGTTTTTTTAAGAAACTTCGTATTTTGGAGGACGATCGGTGAAGAATCAGAGAAAAATTATTTCTCACCGGATTATTCACTAAATTGCAAAGATTTAAAAAAAAATCTTTTCTCTTCTTTCCCTTCTGGAGGCACGAAAAAAAAAAACGAAAATACTCGTGGGATTGTCTCCTCCGGTCTATCCATTCACCGCAAATCGTTACAACGCCCTTTCGGCTCTCGAGCTCATTGTCCGTGTCTCTTTTGCTTTATTTCTTCTCTTCCATACGTTCTTTCATTCCCGTTTTCACGCCGTGTATACTTGGACCTCCGGCTCGCGAGAGCTGACGACGGCAAAGATCCCGAGGCACTGATAGCAAACTTCCGGACACTTCCGGCTGCTGACCCATCCGGAGAATCGCACTTTTGTTTCCTTCCACCAACGCTCGTTCTTCTTCTTCTTCTTCGCCGCTCCTCCCCTATACGTACTTCATCTCGAGTATCTCGCCAATCGTTTCCCATCTCGATTATTTTTCATCCCTATTCTCACTTTTTGGGCAGACGATCACCGAACAAATATATTTATATTTACATATAAAATAAATACAAATGAAAAATAAATTTGTTATAATAATAACAATATAATTTCTCTCAACTCACGAAATAAAATTGTAGCCATGCTTCAAGCAATGTTTCATATTTTTGTACGGTTTATTGGAAATTCTCGAAATTTTATGTTTTTTACTCGTTTTTGGATAATTTTATTTTTAAGTGCAATTATTCGAGATCGGTGATCAAACGTGACGAATAGTTTGTTTCTTTTGACTTTGTGCCTTCCATGCGAAATTCACCTGCGCCGGATTGTCGTTATTAATTCCCTGAGAGAGCACGGAATGCGCCCGTAAGTATACCATACACCGTCCACGCCATATGCCAGCCGGGCGCGCTTTCGTCTGGGATTCCACGTTCAATTAACCTCGCAGCGAGGGGGAGGAGGTTGCAAAGGCTCTTAATCAATGGTTCCTCGCAGTTGAGTAATTTGCCCCGATGCTCGCGTCACTCTTGCCCATCGTTTTGTGCATTGTTTTTTTTTTCATCAAACACATTTCCGTCAAACACCTGCAGCCATGTTGCAATTTGTTTCCAAAGTGATCAGTATTTTTTTCCATAGAATGATCGTCTTATAGAATGACGACGGCACGTGTGGATGTATCGGTCTATTTTTTTTGGTCAGTAAAGAATTCATTTTCATAGACTGCGAGAGTGTAACAAAATGGGATTTCAAACAAAAAAAAAAGGCAATTGACAAAATAATCGACAGCCCTCCGGAAAACCCTCAAAGCGTGCTCTATTACAGATTTTCGATTCACGTCAAACCCAACGCAGTGTCACGATTCATCGAATACCGCGCAAACTTAATTCCTACAGAAAAAAAATCGCGAAAAAAAATGAAATTCGTACTTTTTATGGAAAAAGCTCGTAACGCTCGCTTTATCGAACTCTCATTAGTAGTACGCGAAGAGGGTGGTTTTTGCGGGGTTGGACTGTGAAGGGTGGTAGTGGCGAATGTGTTTTTCGGGCAGCCAGTGTGGTTGGCTGCCCTTTCCCCCAGACCCCCCGCCGCCCCACCCACTTCCACGTCAACGTTGCCACCGCTGCTGCTGCGGCCTGTGCAACCCCTTCACCCTTTTCGCCTTTTACACTGCACACCCTGCTCGTCGCAATAATAAACAAGCATCGGTTGCTATGGCGACCCGTCGCCCGCCCATGTACCGCCGCCAGTACCAGCAAAATACCGAGTCAGAAACAACGTTTTCGCTGGTTTCGTGCCCTCGTTCACTCGTCAACGCCTTCTTCGTTTCTATGATGTTTTATAAACGCTAGACTTTGTCACACACACACGCATGCACATGGGCGATTCTGAGCCAACGCATAATCCCGGCCAGTAGCTACGGATAGCTTCCGGCTTGTCCGGTTTACATTCAATCCGACGCACCGACGACGATACGACGAGCCATTTTCCAATTGAATTCTAATTCTAAGTTTTTCGTGCTCGGGAAATTCGCGAATTCGAGTCGTTCGGAATAAATTTATCGGATAATTGTTGGAGGGGAAATTATTTTGAAAAAAAAATTATTTATTTGATAATGACAATAATCATTTAAACTTTGATGATTTTTGATGGGTGGATTTAATATTGTTTGTATGTTAAATTTCTTCCGTACCTTGATTTTTTCCTTGACTTTCAGTGATACCAGTTTATTCCACGGTCAGACCAAAGCAGGGCTGGTCGATAGCCTCGGTGTCGCCCTCTGTGAGGAAAAGACCGAAGGCGCACGTGAAAACGTCGCGCGTTTCCCCTCGATCGCTGTGTGAGGAAACTGCAAAATTTTCTCTGATCGATATGTTCTCTTCCTGAAAAAAAAATCAGTCGTTCCTAATTAATTTTTATTTGTAAATAACAATACTAAAATTTTAATTTCTGACAAATTTTATCAAAAATGAACAGCTATAAAAATAAAATTCATCCAAAAATACAAAAGAGAACATGTTTTATTCCGATCAATTTTCCATCATCGTTCTCATCGTTTATTCATTAACCACAATTTTGATTTATTCGATTAAATTTTTTTCTATCGAAATAAGACTGATTTTTTTCTTTCGTTCAATTACAGTCACCATTATTCAATGTTGTATTTAAATATCTTGACTCAGAGCGTACGTTCCCGGTTGCCAGAGCCTCCCAAAGTTTTTTCCATCTACTTCGATCCCCGTCACCCGGTATATATCCGTCTCCGTCCGCCTAGTTGCCGACCGTATCTACTGCGCGCGGCTTGTGGGTGTTCACCTTTCTACTTTTACGTTCCGCTCACCCGCTCTTTCACGAAACCGCAGCCTCCCTCCGACTGCTCACAAATCCCACGACTACCAGGTTTCCCCGTGGACCACTGTACTAACCGTTCACTGTACATTGGCCCCAAAATTTTACAATTCATAATTTTTTTTCTACCGCAAATTAATAAATCCTCGAACTACCGAATTCTCGATATTCCGAACAGCAAGATTTGCAAATTGTATAAATAATTTCGAATCTTAATATTTGCAATATCATTGCAATTTGCAATATAATTCAGTTGAAAAAAATATTCATACATTGTTCTTATTTTTTGTTTTTTTTTAGAGTAAAAATCGCCAAATGAATTTTAAATAACATTAAGGCTAATGTTTTCGTTCACGACAGTTCCGAGTGACTCTAGCGTCTTAGAGGGTGGTGGTAAAGTGGGCGCGAAGAACGAGCCGGCAGAGGATGCGCGTTTCGGTGGGGGCTGGTCCGTGCACCAGCGCCGCCCTCCTTCAACGACGGCAGCGACGTTCGGCGCCGTCGCTGCCGGTTACTTTTGCCATCTTGCTTCCGCGATTATGCGGTTAGCCCCACTTCGACCAGAAACCGGGAAAGCCCCGGTTTCTCAGCCACCCGGCTCGAGGGCCGCCGCGGCGGCGTTGATGGCGGTGGTCGTGGCGGTATCCAGACTCACCACCGGTCTCAATTCGGTTATCACGGGGTCGTCTCCACGTCAGCCACCCTCGAAAGAGTCAATTCACGATCCCCATCGCTGCAAACGAAATAATTTTCACGGAATTAAATATTCTTGATCGTCGACCCCTTAAACTCGTTCAAATTAGGATACAAAATATTCCTTCTCGGTATCAGGATCTTCGAGCTTGCGGGTAGCAGCCTACTCAACCTCGAATAATCGAGCAGATTCTGCAATTCAAATTGAAAAAATACATCCGAAAAAATTGAACACGGGCGCATTTTTTTTTTTCAATCGTAGAATCGTTTAAATAATTTTTTCAATGAATTGCAGCTTGGATCACAAGGCTCTGGACAATTCCGCTGATCCTAAAAAATGTACGGCTAAAAAAACCTATAAGATTGATCCAACTCAGTCAGATGGTAATAGGCGAGAAAAAAACATAGCAGCAGAGTCTTCAGGAGCAATCGAAGAGCCCTAGAAAAGGTAGAATTAAAAGCTTATGCTTGCAATGAGAACATAAAAATTCCGTATGAATGGAAAAGTAGATATACGAGTGCACGTCGTATAACTCGATGTAGCACACTGTAGATAGATCCAACCGGAGCGTCGGTAAGGACGGGGTTAAAAAAAAGTCGACCAACGATTTTCCCTCGATCCGTGAAGTGGTGGTTGGTGGTCGTAGTCGTCCGTTGACTCTGCCCGGCTTACCGACGGTCGGCGGACACGTGCTGCTGATGCATCAGCACACCCCGCGTTTCGGTGTCGGAAAATCCTCTCTGTGGCCGACGAGCGCCGGGAATCACGAGAGAGGCTTGAAAAAAAAAATAAACGAAAAATAAAAGAATGTAAATTGTGTAGCCGACCGAGTGAGAGACCAGGCGGGTGAGCGCGAGCTTTCGCTCAACAATGGAAATGGAATAAAAAAGCTTCCGTAGCCTTGTGAATACGTGTTTGATGGCAGTGATTTAAAATCTAGCAAATAATTTTTGCTCTCCTCGATTATTTAATAAAATCATCATTATACATTCGTTGAACCTTTTTGAAATGTATTTTCTATGAAGTCGTCATTTTATATCCCTTGAAATAATTTGAAAGCCATGTTTCGATTGAAACTTATTCATGATTGTCTTCGAAGCTTTTTCCGTTGAGTAAAAAAAATTGGGATTGAAAAAAATTGAAACATTGATAAATTTATAAATAAAAGAAATGTGAAGTATAAAGAAAAGTTAGGATTCTCAGCTAGTAATTTCCACGAGGTTCGCGGCGATGATAATAATTTTTACAAGCCCGGTTGTGCAATCAAGGCAGCGGCGTTACACATGTTCCTGCCTGGTTGGGGATAGCGATAGCCAGCCGGCCAGTGCCCCTACCACACTTGGTATAACCCTTTTGACCCCTCAACCCAAGGGTAGCGACGGAGGCGAAGGCGTTCGTTCGCGTGGAGGGGGCAACGTTGCGTTGCGAAGCCGCGGTAGGGATACTCGCCTCAACCGCTTGAGGGGAATGAATGGATTCGTATCCCGTCTTCGTGTCTACCACAACGGCGGGCTTTCTCCGAACCAACACGTGTAAACGGAACCGAGCAAGTGGGCAGAGGGGAAGATGAAAGAACGAAGAAGTGGAGGAAGCACCGGTTGGTAGCGACGGAGGAAGAGGTCGTCAGGGGCAACAGCAACGTTAGAAGGATGAAAAAGACAACGAAGACCGTGGATGAAGGAGCAGAAGCGAAGCCATTGTCGAAAGACGAAGAAGCTTTGGCCATGCAGGTGTCTCAAACGTTAACAAAATTGGCTGACGTTTTTTTTTTACGCTAATGTTGGCTCTGTGAATCGATCGCGGAAGGATCTTTGACGCGTCTGAGGATATACAGTTGTTGTATCGACATTTTTCCGAGATAAGTGCTCGAGGGTCGACAATATTTCCGGAAAAGCGGCGGACGTCAACGGAATCAAGGTGACATTGTGCGTGTTGTTGATGGACAAATGTGTGACAGTGTTTAGAAAGTGATGACAACTGACGGTTGTCAATGTGTGTTATTGTCATAAATCGTGGAGCCATGGCTAAGGTCATTCTCCAATGTCAAAGGTAACGTTGTGTCCATAAGTATCTTATGCAAAATTCAAGTGTCAACAACAATCCGTCCTTCTAGTGTTATCCATTCTCTTACGTCGTTGAATCACGACTGAGATGATTTTTTGGCAAGGCTCAAGGTGACCTTGTGTGCGTATACGTCCGAGGCAGATATCGTTCGCGCGTTTGGAACACCCGCGATAGGCCCGACGAACCCAGTTTCGTAGCAGTTACGGAACGTGGTTGCAAACCATCCCGAATCACAACCTCGCAATACCCGTCTGTCGTCGAGGCACCCGTTGATCGAAGCGTGACGAGCAGTAATTGAATGTAGCTACGGCATTTGCATTGACAAGCTCCAACAGAGATAATTCGAATCTCGTCGAATGCGACGGTCCACGAGCTGCATAGGGCACGCGGGGTAGCGCGTTCCCTATGTTAGGTCGTTTGTCAATACGGTATATCCGCGCCCCTCCCGCCACTGCCCCCCCCCCCCTGCTACCCCATCTCCACAATCGTGAACATCAGTCTCTCATCAATTGCACTGTTTCAACTAGCTCGCGGATTTCTCTGTGTACAGCTGTTTCAATATTTTTTTTCTACGACGTTTGTCAATCTCATGACTGTGAAATCCCAGGACGCTTGAAAAAAGCCTGGCTGTAAAGAATTTAGGATTTTTTGGCTCTCGTGGGTTAAATTTCGTTTATACGGTCAAGGTCTCACTGTTCCGGGCGATACTCTTCATTACTTCGATGAGTCGATAAGTTTGAAACTAAACATAATCAATTGATCCAAAATCTTAATCATTAAATTTTTCCAGAATTTACGGCGATTTTGTTCCATTCGTTTCGCAATCATCAACGTCTTCAGAAGCTGTTTTCCCATGAGCGCCCGTGTTTCATTCATTAATTTATAACTTAATTACTGGTAAAAAATTGTTATAAAATACATCATGTATCATTATTCTATCAAGAATTATCACCCCTCAAATTTTCAAGAAGTTTTGTGATTCTTCAATATCAATTCAGTCAGACCTTAAAGGGTTGAGATTTTTTAAATATTACTATACATATGTACATGAAAATATGAATGTCGAAGCAGTGTGTTAATCCGGAAGTTCGAATGAACGGATGTAGCGTTGACATGAAAAGAGTCAACCCCGCGAACGATCAAGGACAGAGCCGATCGATCGATCCCGGACTCCGACGAGCGTGAGGGCGAGGGTATCCGGCACGCACCGCAAAAGGGGTTGATGCTCGATAGAGAGAAAAGGAATGGCAAAAGGGAGATCGAACGATACCGTGCAAACGTGAATTGGCAAAAGACAGAACGCAGGCTGGACGTTGGTAACGAAAACGGGCGCAGGAACC
The DNA here is from genome assembly GCA_963971145.1 of Sussaba pulchella. Taxonomy (NCBI): domain Eukaryota; kingdom Metazoa; phylum Arthropoda; class Insecta; order Hymenoptera; family Ichneumonidae; genus Sussaba; species Sussaba pulchella. The sequence continues at coordinate 13,636,212 of OZ020172.1, forward strand.
GTCAGTGCGGGTTTCAGTTCGGGTCTGGCGCCAGCCGGACAAAGAGGTTACCCAACGAGTAGGGCCAGTCGTCGAGGGGAAAAGGACACGATAGAAATTCACGGATGCACGATGAACAGGGACGGAAAATTTCGACTCGCCAACGCACCGACACACGCGCGATCGCGAAGCTTTCAAACACCCTGCAGTGGTGGTAGTGTTGGTACATGTAGCATTGACGGTGGGGCGAGTTGGGGAGGGTGACACGGAGGGAAACGTTGTTCTGCGGCAGATAAAACGGCAAATTGGCGCTGTAGGTGCGAGGGAGAGGGCAACAGTGAAGCCCGAAGGTATTCGCGATCAAAAAGCTCGCGAATGTAACAAATACAACAAAGGGACAACTTATTGTGGGAATGTAATGTCAATGTCATTGCTGTGCATGCAACAGCACACGCAGGAGTCAAAGAAAAATGGATGCAGATTCGAGGAATTCATATAGAAACGAGTGACAGAGTCTGAGGATTGAAAAGAACGAAGGGAGGACATGTTCAAAAATATGTAGTTCGCATTGGAGTGATCAGATACTGTACTTCGTCGCCCTTATCATCTTGACGGATCACTGCAAATTTTCGGAAGATTGTCTCCCAGCAGTTAACTCTTCACGCAAGTCGGTACACGGTCCCCCAACCGAGTACCGGGCGCCAGAAAAGCTCGTCAACTCCGGGAGAAGCCCCAGGCTGACCGCACATTTATCGCTATCACTGCGAAGAAAGAAAATACAATAAAAACAAGATAAAAAAATTTCCAAAAAACGCGAAGGAAGGGAAGGGATAAGGTTGGATGGGAAGGGGAAGATTGGTGAATATAGTATCTCGTGCAACAGCCCAAGTGTGTAGCTATGTTAAAAAACTCGAGTGAACGAGCGAATGTGTAACGTGATAAAACGTGAGACGGTGTTCGTTGGTAGAGCAAGCGCGAGAGAAAATCGGGAAGCGGGAAAGAGAACGAGTTAGTAGAATAGTGACAGTGTGTGGGTAAGGTCGGTGGCGGTGGTAGAGAGTTGGGGGGTGGCGGAAGCGGAAGGGAAGGGGGGGGGGGAGCGGCTGCGGTTCCGTAGAGAGGGGTGTGAGGATGAGGGAGAGGCGGAGGTAGTGGAAGAGGAAGAGGTGGAGGACGAGGAAACGCGGGGGAGGGGAGGAATCCGCGGGAACAGAGGACGAGGGAAAGGAAAACGAGGGGGAAGGGGACGGATGCTGCTGTGCTGCGTGTGTAGGCATGGACCAGTGCGTCAACGGCTGTTGCCTCACACGTACCGCCCCAAAATTATAGTTAGTGGCCCCACCGGGCATTCCGAGATACCGGCGGCAACTCTCTCGATCCCCCCTATCGTGCACAATCACACTCGAAAATTTAACCAAGCTAACAAACAATTATTATTCACAACGGTTGAGTTTAGAATTTTTTAAAATTTTTTCCTGCTTTTTTTATAATTTTTTTTGTCCCTGTCGATTTGAGAGATCATTCGCTTTTTGGGGGAGCGTTCGGAGCAGTGACGGAAGGTTACATTGAGATTACGAGAAGACATTCATTTTTGGAGAAGCAATTAATATCGGCCAAATCGGGTGTGCCACGATGATTATGTAAGTGCGAGTGATAATGCGATTGTGTCCTCTCGGTGGTGGTTTGATTCCTGTGATTTTTTTTATCCGTCGAGGATGTAAGAAACATGTCGTGTAAATTCGAGAATCGTTTTGTCAAAAGTGAATTTGTGGGTTCGCAGTGACGTCAGTTCTTTTTATGATAAAGGTTGTCTGGAATTTTTTCTGTTTGCTCAGGGCCAGTCGTTAGAACAATCCTTATGATATCTAAAATGCTGCTACTGTCTTCTAACATCCGTTCCGGTTTCATTCTAGTCCGTTTTTGACAATCGCAGAATCTCGCTGAAAAAAAAATAATAGCACTAGATGTAAAAATAATTGCAAGTGATTTTCATTCGTGGCTAAAATTTCGCACAGGAAGGAAATAGGCGATTAATAAATCTACATTGTCAAGGTTATTTTTTCCATGAGATTGGGAAACGTGGAACAGGTTTTTCTGTGGAGCAACGACTCTTCTTTATAAAACTTTTGTATTGAAGAAAGTAAGGGACTCGCGTGAGGTAGAGATTTGAATGCAAAGTTAAGCGAGAATCTTAGTCGTCCTGACGACGGTCTTCCGTAAGAAGACGCCCTTGGCGTAGCTCTCGAATTCATCTTGAATTTTCTGTAAAACGTCGTCGTTAGAAAAAAAAAATCTAATACCAATGGACTGACCGTCGGCCGTCGGTAATTTTCCGTCCATCTAATTCCAACCCTGCAATCGATCACCATCCTCAAACCAATCCTCTCATAATTTCCCTCTTCTTTTTCCTCCGCAAAAATAAACGATCGATATATCGATCTCCCGACAGTGAACTATACTTGAATTAAAATTATTCCATTCTAAATCTGCCGCGAGAAACCTTTTTTACAACGCTCCAAACGCTTTGCGTGTCGTTCATTCAAGGTCGCGAATAAAAGCGCGCATGTTGTGTTTTTTCATTCTTTTATTATTTTTTTTCGCGGCCGCAACGTGGTTCCATTGCGGACGAGTGAGACGGAGAATCGAGGCCACGTGTGCACGTAGAGTTTGACACGCGGTATACGTGCGTAGGAGTAGGAGACCAGTGGAAGCGGTCGGAAGAGCGTGGAGGAGGCCTCGGGGGTGCAGTGTCAGAGCTTTATCCCGTTGGACGACCCCGCTCGTCGTCACGTTTTTTTCCCCTATTTTTTTTCACCACGTCCCCCACCACCATTGACGAATACGTCGAACGCGATACCCTCACTCTTTTTCCGCGTCTCTCGCTTCGCATCCTTTTCCACCCTTTCGTTTCGCTGCCTCTTTCATCCCTCTCGCTCGTTCGAATTCCGGGGTTTTTCGCACGTCCCCACTTTTTTCCGGTTCTCGTTCACGATTCTCGCGGCGAGTCACCCCTTTTTCGCTTTTCCATGTGATGCTACAACCACCCTCTTCACTCCCCGCTCGTTCTCCACGCCAGTCTGCCGGGGGCGAGCGTAAAACGTGGCGTGTCAGCACACGTTTGCAACACCCCGGTACACCCCGGCTGACGTACGCAAAAATTGTTGAATGAACGTCGACGTCACTCGGTCTCCGACGGGGGCACGAGATTCGCGTTCACGCGGCCCAGCATCAAAAGTCCATGAATCGTTTTTCGCTTCCTATGTTTGTCATGTTCGTAACGCTCGAGTGAAATCTTCTGCAGCTCTTCTACACGATTCGTGCGCTTTGCCTTTTCGTCCAAGGTTTTCGTAGTCTTGAGGAATTGGTGAAAATGTGACTCGTCGTGATAAATCGTCGTAGGGGGTGAGAAGGGATAGGGCGCTTGCCCCTCAAAATGCTGCAGACACGAACCACCCTCGTAGAGCAACGTTCTGTGAGGAAGAGGCACGCGATAGTCGTCCGATAGGCAATCCTTTCAGGAAGATCGAGATTAACGCCGAAGGGGTTGCTACCCCTAGAGGGTATCGAGTGAAAGGGTGGATTGGAACAATGTTCTTGCAACTCTGTTGACGGATTAAGATTCGTTAGGGGCAGAAAGCAAATTTTGCGATTATTTTCCTTTGAAGTAATCTGCAGTTTTTTTCGAGATTCTCAACCCTCGACGGTCACACATCGGTAGAATTTTATAATTGTTACAGGGAGTTCTCTCTCGAAATTGATAAGATCAATCTGACGTCCTCTCCAATTTTGGTAGCAAGACGAATCTTCTTCGAGCTCTCAGACTGTAGGAACCCCAAGAAACGATCGAGAAACCCAATCCAACAATATATTACTCGCCCTAAAATACTAGTTCCGGCTTGTCATTCAGCATCGTTGTGGTTTTGCAATTTCCAGCCCGTCGCGACAAATCACAGGAATTCTCAGCCGATAGAACAATCATGTCTTGTGAAGAATTCTTCGCGAATGAAACTATCAACAACAACACAGTTACATCATAATGAAGATGGCACAGTCTTAACGTCTTCACAAGGTCGCAAGTGTCATGTTACCTCGAGCTACATTCGACTTCAAAGTCATTGACAGACCCTAAGACAAACTTCGAGATCAAGTCGTCACAGAACTTTCGACGCTTTTTCCAAAAATTGGTCGGTGAGAAGACGCCTAGAACCTTGTTGTAAAAAATTCAAAGCAATTGGATGCTGGGTTAAAAAATTGTCGGGTCATTTCTGGCCTGACCCGTGAAAGTGTCCAACACATCGTCCGGCGGAAAAAAACGTTCGGCTCTAGAGGATAAAAGTGAAAATTGTTTTAAGTGGATGTCGTTGACCCAACAATTTTTACTGTCGAGTGAAACAACGAAAATCGAGGATCTTGAGAAATAAAATCCGTCAAGGCGGAGGACAATGACGAAGTAATTAAGACGAAGGTGATGTTATACCCGATGTTCTGACTGCCTATGGATATATTCGGTCGTTGCAACGGCCTTGGAGGTGACACCTCGGTAGCTGGTAACATTGTCGGACCCGGTAATCTTGCGAGCGTGGGTAGACTGTTGGTTGGAACCGGTAACGGAACCGGAACGATAACCAACACCGGAACTGGAAGCGGCAACGAGACGGCGGTGGCGGAGAGCGCCGGCGGCGGCCCCGGAGCCGGTAGTGGTCCAGGCAGCGGCGGAGGAGGCGGTGCCGGTAACGGAACGTCGTCCACCAGGATGCAGTTGACCGGTGCATCGGCACCAGGTGCCGCGGCGTCCCCCGAATCAGGGGTATCGCCCCTCGCCGATGCCTATACCAAGATGACGAGCGACATACTCACCGAAAGAACCCTTGGAGATTTTGTCAGCGAACATCCCGGCGAGCTCGTTAAAACGGGTGAGTTTGAAATGTTTTTGCTGGTCTTCAATCGGTTCAGCTTTGGGGGTAATTATTGTTTCTTCTGATAATAATACCGAGAGTTAGGTATCGCTACTTTTACTGGTATTTACGTTCGCAATTAGAATAACCTACACATTTATGGATTATATAATTTTATTTGATTCCATTGAAATTCTTTCCATCAATCGTTATCTTTTTATTTATATATGATCAAATTTTTTATATATAAAACTAAAAGAAGATGAATAGAGGCATTTTGGGCAAAAGATATTTAGTTCACCGACCAAATAAATGTCAAGATGGAATGAAGATAGCTTGAGGATTGAATATTTAAGATTTGGAATTTTTCCTTGAAGTGTCTTGGTCCATAAAAAGATTTGAGTATTGTCAGGATGGATTCACATTGTCACGAAAATTGACAGGTTCGCCGCACCTCGTCTGCACGGTTTTGCCACCTCACTGGAGGTCCAACAAGACCCTTCCGGTTGCGTTCAAGGTTGTTGCTTTGGGCGACGTCGGTGACGGGACTCTGGTCACTGTAAGAGCCGGAAATGACGAAAATTGCTGCGCCGAGCTGAGAAATTCGACGGCGTTGATGAAGAACCAAGTCGCTAAATTCAACGACCTCAGGTTTGTCGGCAGAAGTGGCAGAGGTAAGTTTCTTTCTACTCGTTTCAATATCTCTCAGTCGATTAATGTTTCAATTTGAGTCGTTGACATCGAGTGAAGTCAAGTGCTGAGTAAATTGCGGCTTTCAATGTCTTTCGTGTTCTTGAAATGCTAGGAACGAGATTTCCGGTAATTCATTCATAAAACTTTCTCGGGTCGGACGTTGACAGAGATCCGCTACAAGAAATCTGCGGTGACGCGAAACGGGGGTTCTTAAGATTCTTGGTTACGCCTGTATGTGTGTGTGCATTCACGAAAGAGGGTGAAAATTGAAACGACGTTGGAACGTAGCTGAAGGAAAGGGACGAAAAGACGAAGGGTGGGATGAAGGGGGAGGAAATGTTGTGACTTCTCGAGACGAAGAATGCTTCCCTCGTTCACGATGGTAGTAAAGACGGGCGTATAGTAAGGGTAGGTCGTGAACGGTCTTCGAGACACCCTTATTTTTCCTCCGGCCACCCTTCTTCCCGTTCTTTCGTCTCCCTTTCTGTTCCATCGTTGTTCCCACGGTGAAGAAAAGTCGTTCGCGGGACTTTGCTGGGGTGGCTCTTGCCGCTTGTCTCGATGGAAAGCGCGGAGAAAGGGGCTTGTGTCTCGCGGCCCGATCGTTTTCCAAGGGCCACGTGGAAAAGGGATGAAAACGTTTTCCCGAATCTCACACCCCTTTCTCGTCTCGTTTTCCGGGTGTGGGTAATGGGTTTTATTTGTAAACCGCAAACGACGCCTTCTTGCCAACCGTATCGTCTTAAACGAAGACGTTTTCGGTTGTCGATTTTCCGCAGCTGACGACGTGTCTCTCTTATCGACGATTTTTCCCAACATTCCTTTTCCCCATGATTCAACAATTATTTTTTATTTTTATTATCATTTGCATTTATTTTTCGGTCGAATGAAATTAAGAATTGTCTGCATTTTTCTTATAATTTTTCAAAATTTTTTGTTCTTATTTATTGATTCATTTTTTTTTATGTTACCGTTCAACAGTGTCTGCGAGTAAAAATATTTCATCGCTGGGTTATATCTCTAGCAAAGGCTTCTTCCACTGCTTCCGCGAATTCACAGACGAGGGGAGAAACTTCTATGCTTCTGAACGATAGGGCGATGATTGTGTAATTGATAATAATTCCAGATTCTCATGGATTTTAATTAAGGTTATTCATTTCCCTACGTCTTCACCAGTGAACATTTTCTCACTCCCAGAATGCTCTCTTACACGAGATGCCATTGCTCGGTAATTAATACGATTAATTCATCAGCAAAGAATTAATATTAAGACCCCTATGAATAAAATATCAAATGGCAACCAATGAATTTCAATTTCTCTGAGAGAAATCATTCCTAAATTCGGTGAAACACGAGAGCATAAAATATATTCGCAGGTAACTGTTTTAGCGCTCACAATAATCGAGGACCTGGAATTTCAAATGTTTCTACACTTGACGACTCCCCTCTTCGAGCTCCCTTCCCTTTCCCCGTTGCTACATCCTTCATCCAAGCTTATGTTAATTCTCCGCGTCTGGAGATTCGCGAAAACAATTGAGAGCTAATCCCAGACAAATGACGGACTCGCTATTTCGACGGAGACTCTCACACGCTGAGGAGGGAGCAAGGGATGGGGCGGATTCGCATCCCCTAACCATCGTCAACGGCTTCGCCCTACTCCCTCCTTCCTCACTTTCTTCCTCGCGAATCTGCCGAGTCCTCAGATTTCACGCATACGATTAATCGGCCAAGCTCTTTCCTTCACCTTACCCCCCTGCGCTTCATTCTCCCGCAACCCCTTTGCTTTACGTTATCGATTTTCAACCGCTCGTCATTTCACTTTGTTCTCACGATTCTTCGTGCCTGGTGAACCTATTGCCGAATTTTTTTATCGTGTCCTGTCAACCTTGAGATGTCCTTGGATTGCCGTATCCCGACCTCCAATACTCCACCTTGACCGTAGACATTTTTTTCCGTTGATGCGAACCTTCCATTGGCGTTCGAATCGATACCGAAGTCAAATCCTTTCAATAAAATTTAGGTTGAGGTATTTGATGAGTTTCATGGGCTTCTGCACTTTCTCCGCTTAGTCTACGAAGCCATGGAATGCCTACAAGACGTGTAGCGAGTCCTTATCTCCGATCCTCCCGTCCTGGAACGAACTTTATAATATCGATGATAAGCTCCTCCCTGTTCCGTCGAATCCCTCTCCCATGTTCAAACATAATGCCTGCCTCCATCATGCCGACAAAGTCTCGGGACTTTCCCGAAGGGCAAATGGCTCGCTTTCACCCTTTCAACCCTTCGAGCCCTTTAACGAGGTAGATCATTTAAAACGCTCCCGGTAAATCAACCTCATATCTCGCTTCACCCGCACGTTTGTTACACCACTCTAGTCATTCGCAATTATTTATCAATTCCAAAAAATCACACAGTCACGATTCAACCCCCTACGCAATTTTTTTCTATGAAAATTAATATAAGTAGCTAATTTTCCCCACTGTTCAATCCAATTCGAATCGAAATCCTCGCGAAAACTTATTTCCTGAAATCGTAAAAGCAAATCCCAACCCCATTGCTTGCCAAGCAGAAGAAGCACGACGTGCTAGTCCTTGAAAGATTTATGCCCTCTCGGTCGTACAATTGGGTTTCGTGCCACGAAACGAAGCTCGCTGGGCGGTGAGATATTTAAAACAAGTCGTTCGACATGCAACCGTTGTGATAGTAAATGTCGTACACCAACGTGTTTCGCGGGCGAGCCAGGAGGGAGGGTTGGCGGTAACGTCGGTGTTGCTCGTTGGCGGAGGGTAAAAAACGACGGAAAGGTAAACCGACGAGAAAAATAAGGGTTGAGAGGGAGGGGGGGAGAGGATTGTGTTCGTCGTTGTTGAACGAAACCGGGGAGGATGCGGAAGAGGGCAAACCTATTGTGTTCCACGTGCGACGATCACGACAACGTAGAATACGGTGTTGGGACAGTGGTAGTAGCGAAAATGTGGTTGTCAGGGGGTGAGTTGATGTGTGTCGCGGAGTGGGTAGCACGCGTTACGGGAAACGTTTAAAAACGCGTGGGCGTTGGTTGCGTCGGTAAAAGTGACGTGTTAGAGGGTGATGCTAAGGCTCGTACGACTTTTAATGTTTTTCGGTGACTGGCACCGATGGTGATTACTCCACCTCTCGTGGCCTACCCCTAACCCACTTATCAGACACTAAAATAAATCTCTAATGAATATCAAAACATTAAAAGATAAAAAAATTATACAATTATCATGATAATAATTCACAAGGTCATAAAAAAAAGTTCACCGCCGTGATACAGTAAATAATTGACGAAACGTGATAAATTTCGAAAAATAAGTAATAAAAAAAAAAAAATATCGGTTCGGAGTCGGTGGGGGAGGTGGGTGGGTTTGCGGGAGGGGAAGGCACGATGAGTATACGGCTCGTGGGGTTGCGAGGATGGCGTGACTGGTTTTCGCGAAACCGTCGGCTTAACGGTTACCCCACTGCGGCTCAACAGTGGTGGAGCCAGTGGCGGCAGTCGCGGCGGCGGAATAGCACACGGAAGGGGCATGGGCGAGGGAAAACAAGAGTACCCCGCGTGGCGAACCGCCGTGTGGCCGCGCTCGACACTCACCGATATTCCCACTATTCTCACTGTCTCTCTTTCGCTCTCTCTTTATACATCTCTCTTTTTTTTCTTCCTCTCTCTCACGCTCTGTCTCTCTTTGTGCCAGTCGTCATTTACGTGCATATGCACGTCTTTCTTTCCGGTCTTTAAACCGAGTCGCGTTATTGAACCTGTCCGTTCTTTACAACTTTGTTATCCATTCGTTTCAACTTTGTTCGTTAGATCTTATTTTTTGTTTTGGTTTCGTCTACAGTGCAGAGTAAAATATTCTTGCTTGAATATTCGTGTCTGGAATTTATTTAATGAAATTCCATTGAATTAATGAACATTGAATGAATAAGAATTTTATTTTTATTCAACGAATAATTATTTTAATTTTTTGATTATATTTATTTACCGATGAATTATTCAGAATACGAAAAAAAACACTCATTGAGCAGCTCATCAAGAGCAGCAAATCAATTTTGAATTTTTTTCATATATCTTTATTGTAGAATTAATCTCCAACAATTGTTGAAGGATTTTCGCAGTGTAACACATTATATTTTATAACATAATTATATCATATCGTATTATGTATATTATACTTCATAATAACAACAATAATAACATTAATGATGGCAATATCTATGTGCGAGACGTGACATGATTGCATAGTTATTTTAAGTCGACCTGTACAATCGCCCCATACTCCCCAGAAACGCGGTGTTTCGTTTCCACGCTCGTTGAGTACGAGAGGAAAAGGATTCTAGGTGGGTTGAATTCGCTGGTCTATCTGCCTCGCCGCATTTTGGGGGAAAGAGGAAAAACCGAGGGAGAGCGAGAGAGAAGGAGAGTGAGTGAGTGAGTGAGTTAAATGGAGAATATGGGGGTGTAGGAGAGGAAGCGAAGTTCCGTGGTGGGGATTCGGGATCCGGTAGCTTCGTGTGCAGCTGAATATGTCGGCGGGGGTGGGGTAGTTTGCCGGGGAGCGATGGGCCAGTGGGCGGAATTGCGGTGAACCTCCGCGTGTACCACTGCCGCCCACGTAACATTTTCCGACGGGACACATCGAATTCACCCCCTTTCCCTACACCCACCCGCGATTTTTTTTTTGTATCCTATTTTTCGGGCTTCATCGACGTGCTCGGTCACCCGCTTTACGACACTTTATACACAAACCCGAAAAACCTATTCGGGGACTCTTCACAGATTACCGAATGATTGCTGACCTCGGAAAATGACGTAACAATTTTTTTTTCAGTTGATTTATGGTGGAATACTTATTTTATATTTCTAATAATATTTTGGACTTCGTTGCGGAGGTTTCTTTATTCAAGGAATATTTGAGATTAGTTCTAGCATTTTACTAATATTATTTTGAACGTATCAAACTTTATAAATATAATTACTAATATAATATTAATTTCCTGGAACGCGATTTTTTTTTCTTTGTAAGGAGAAAAATCAGCTGTGCCAATAAAACCTATATCTATCAATCCACCAAATAATATTATGTATTTCATAATATCTGATTTAAAAAACATGAAAGTCAGAATATTGATTCTTCCAAAAATTATTTGGAAATGTAAATTAAAACAATTTTTGGCTTGATCATTTTCTTAATTTCGTCCCCGAATCGTCATCTCGACGTTATTCAATTCGCCAGTCGTCCTAATTTTTTACGAGGCTCTTTATCACGATGATTATGACGGTGCAATCGTGTGGGAGTACCCAGCCGGAAGTAGCGGGCGAAGATGAGAAACCCGACGAATTTTGGGGCCACCGCTGGGGCAAGCGAGTTGCACAGACTCGTGGCTATGCACAATCGCTAACATCGCCGCAAACCATGCGCACCCTCTCGATACATTACCACCTTTAATTTCGTTATCTACAGTTTCCGCTTGGATAATCGGATTTTCCCAAACTTTTGTCGCCCCCCTTTCGCCTCCTCCCCTCCGAGGGCGTGTTACGACAACGTACCTGTGTCGTCGTCGATTGTGTCCTCATTCGATGAATATTTTACCACGAGAAGCCTTAATGGCCACGTTACGGAGGTAGAGGGTGGGGTCGCTTGTCTATTTAACATTTACGAATTCAACACAAGAAAATTTAACACATACCAATAAAAGACAAGCATATTCAACGTTGATTAAAAACAGTTTTTTTCGTTACTGATTTTCGTGTTTCAGGCAAGAGTTTTACTCTGACGATAACAGTATCGACGACTCCTCCCCAAGTGGCGACTTACACGAAGGCGATAAAGGTGACGGTGGACGGGCCGAGGGAGCCCAGATCCAAGACCAGTGAGTATCACTGTAAGCATTTATATCAATTACTTACATACTCCTAGTTAAGCCACAATAATTCTACCCAAATTAAAATCATCCCCTACTATATCTCTCAACTTTATTCCTAGTGCGAAACAATTCAGTAGAATATAATATATATATTTTCCCGGGTTAGCAGTCAAATAAAAATATAAATTTGGTAGCCGATCATTGCAATCTATTGAAAAAATTCTTCACAATCTTATTCATTACTTCATTTATTTATTAATTTAATGTCTTGACCTATGCCAAAATTCTCCAACGCAATTGCAATTTATTTATAACTGCGGTGCCCAAACCAGTCGCCGCAGTTTCGTCGACGACCAGAAAGGAGGGCTCGAGAGCGGGGGTAGGGGATGACGAGGAACGAAAGGAGAGCGTTGAAATGAGGGGGAGGGGGCAAACGCGATACCGGTGCAATGGTGCGAGAAGCTTGAGGCGCTAGAGGCACGAGAGAGCGGAGGGGGAGGCGGAGGGGGTGTTTATAACGTTGATAAAGGGTTGCGGCTACGGCAACGGGGTTGCTATCGTTGTACCAACCGCCTACAAACTTTGCGCACCAAGGCAGAGCAAGCAGCACCACGAGGCTCGTGAATGAGACAGTCTAGTGTAACGCCTTAAACCGTGCGACAACAACGACGACGCAACAACGTACAATGGGCCACGGCCCTTATTCGAGACGTACAATTACCACTGGAGCTGAAACCACCCCTTTGCCTTACCCTTCTCCCTCTCCCCCGCCAACCCCTTAAGACGTCGTTCTCGTTCTAATGTATTCCTTCCTTGTTTTACTCGGAGTTCGCGTTACGTGCAACGAAAATCTTGCTGGCTTTCGCTTGCGACCATCTCGTTCCTTGCAACGAGAAACTACCCCAGCTTTTCACCCATTGTTTCATCCCCCCATCCATGACTCGCGGTACAATCGTGCAAGTCGCGTCGGGAGTCCGTCGCGCGTTAACGTGGAGCATCGTCGGGGTAAATGTATTGCGGACCTACGTGGCTTCCGTCGCTCGCATCGGGTCCACGAGAATTCCTATGAATTTCCGGTTCACGAATGCCATATTGCGCAATAGCGTCGCGAGACTCCGGAGTGCAGATATTAATGCTGTATATTAAGGACCGCAGGGTTGTGGATCTTCGAATGCCAAGATTATTATTGTTATCTTGGAGAAGCGTTATTTTGATACTTATTCGGAAGAATTATTATTTCATTATTGTTTTACTATATTGTGAAATAATATTATACTCTATAATTATATATATATAGTTTTGTTTTAATTCTATTCATGACCTCGAAGCGATATAGGAAAAAAAAAATTTTTCCTCGTTTGACGTTCGATTTTCTGAATTCGGAGGCTTTCATTGTTTGTCGTGGACCGAGCGAGGAGGATGGGCGTATAGCTGCCCCATAAGGCGAACGAGCTCGTCACTTTGACGTACGCCGCGCTACGCACGGCCAGCCTCACTACTGCTCCGCATAACCCCGAAATAACTAGGATCACGGGAGTCTACGAGGGTCTTGTTTATTCTCCGTACGCGGGGCGTTTGACCACATCCGCCGGCTCGGTCGCATCTGTCGGGCCACCCGTTCGAGTTACGCTACAAAAAAGTAATAATAATATAAAAACGAATAAAGTATGCATATAGATTTTTTAAATTTTCACACCAGCTATTTTTCACTGTTACATGAAAATATAAATTCGATGACTTTTTATTTCAATCTCTTTGATAAATTGTCCACAGTTTTGAAATTATTATGTTATTTAATTAAATTATTTGACATTTTATTTATTCATTCATTTATTTATTTAATTTTTGGCATGAAATGCAAAGTTAATAAAATCGTTTAATTCGAGAAGACAAATTTCGTAAAATGAAAAAATTATACGTACGAACGTTCTCCAATTGTCACGAATTATATTTTGAAAGCGAGAAAACGTTCGTCGAAAGCTCGGTAACGAAAGCGTCGAGGTTCACCGGGTATACAGCGTGGAAAACAAGAAAGCGGCGGAGATGAAAGGATTCCAACACGCGCCGGAGGACACTTGGGTGGTCTCGTCGCTGCTTTGTCACCGATATAGTTCATCGTCCGCTCACCCCTTCCTCCTCTTCCGTACAATATTCTCGTGCAGTACGTTCTCTCCTCCCATACCGAAACACGTAACAGAATCTACAGAATTTTTTTCTTTTTTAAACTAAACTATTTAAATGAAAAAAAAATTTAATTTCTATACATATTTATTCAATATTTTTGGAATAAAATCACAAAGTAATCAGAAGTTTTTTTTTTTGAATAATCGAATATTTATTTTCAATTTTGATAAATGAACAAATTTGCAAAGAATTTTCTAGCTCATCCAGAATAACTTCAACCCTTTAGAGACAAGCCGATGCCAATTCTTTTCGACCCAAAAATAATACACACGAGCGTGCATGCTTTGACACGACGATAAATGAGTCCCAGCCCGGGCTGGTGCCTCCGAGGCTAGTCCCTCACGTTCTTCCTCTTCCTCATTGTCTCGTCTCCCTCCCACATCTCCGTCATTCACCCCGCCCCACTGCTCCTTCGCCCAGCCACACAGTACGGTTGTAATTAATTAAACAAGCAATTCATTACACATTCAACCCTTCGCTCGCTCGCTCTCGCGCCCTCCAAGGTGAAACCCCCCCGTGGCGTTGCGCTGCTGCAACCCAGAAGGAAGGACGCCTCAGGACCAAGGAAATTGATTGAGAAGGGTTGGGCAAAGGGTTTCGGCCCCGAATGAATACCCGTTCGCGAATGTTTCGAAGCTCTTCGGACGCTTCGGACGTCTATTCGCCGTCCATCGCTGAAGCACAATGTAACCCAATGTGTTCTATGGACGAGCTTTTAACCCCTACCGCCTCCCCTCGAAAAGCTCGAGATAGGAACGATATGAATGAGGATAAAACGAGGATTTAGGGGGTCTCGATGACGCGGTGCCAAAAACTTTTTACGAAACTTTTCGCTAACAGCCGAATGTCATGAGGCAAACGTACGTCGCGGATTTTGCAGTGAACATGGATTCGGATTTTTTTTTTCACGATGTGTGACAAAATTAAAAAATTATTTTGGACAGATGACCATTGTGACACGAGTCCGGAACTTTTAATATATATTTTCTTTATTTTCATAGCGCATCATCGGTATTTTCATTATTATTATCATTTTTCAGTTATTCTTGATGTTAACGATAATTAATAATGATAACAAGGATAATATTTTTTTGGCTCTATCGTGTCTCGCTATTTCAAAGTTACTTTCTCGTTTTGGATCGAGTAAGTTATTGTGACGCAGGGTCGTGGGATTTTCGCAGGCACCCTCTTGAACGACGAAACCCGAGAGTCCTTTAATGAAATACACGCTAGGGTTCTGAGTCGGGACTGTGGGGAGATATATAACATTCTCGTCGATGGCCTCGGTGATAAATTCGAGGATCCTGAATCCGGATGATTTATTCGATTTATCAAAACCGACTCTGCGGCAAGAACCATTGAACCGTCGTTTTCCAGAACGAGCCAGAATTATCCTACCTCAAAAATGACAAATATATTGTCTAGTAAAAAAAAAGAAATCAATGACGTAACATCTTCTCACGAAGTCAAACGTCGACATTATTTTGATCAACGAGAATCGAGTCAGCTATTTCCTTCGTCTCATGAATGACCTTCCGATGACCTTCCCGGATGTTCGATAATTTGCTCGATTCCGTCGCAACCCTCGAATCCACGAAGCTCGGACTTCCGTTACCTGACGATGTTACCCAGCTACGTGCAACGTTCACCTGGAGACTACGGTCCTCCGGTATTTCCATGGTGTTCCATTGTGCGCCCCTCTTTCCTCTCCCTTCGCCCCTTACCCTCGTTCCGTCGAGGCTAACGCTATTCAGCAAACTGGTCGGAATTTCGGGTCTGCCGAGTTAGAATTAGAGCTTCGATTGGATTATCGGTACGGTGCGGCATCGGGTTCCCGGAGTTTCCGTCTATCCAGCACCGACCAACCCCCGAGAGCGTTGGACGACCCGGTACGTTGGTACAGTCGTCGAGGCCTCCCCCCGTCCACGAAACGTCCCACACGACGGATACCGGCCACCGGTGGCGTCCCTGGTGTCTCTCCGGATGCCTTCAACACCGGGTGACTCCATGGATCAACGAGATTCGACACTCGCACATCCACCCTTTGCACGGGGCGGAGAAGGGGAGTTGGATCCTGGAATACGGAGACTCCGGACTAAACGGAGGATGAGAATGACGAGGAAAAGGTTAAAACCATTCGGTTCGGCACCAATGACACTGGCACAGCTTGCGCCGAGGACTTTGGATCCCGACAGCGATACCGAACCCCAACGGGGGCTTTGCCAGGGATGTCTTTAATTGGGTTTAGCGACAACCCAGAACGGCCGGAAACGTAGCAGGGCAAGTGAAACGTATCGACGTACGTTCCGGCCATCGGTGCTTTTTTGTTTTGTTTTTTTTTGTTCTGTTTCGAGACCCGACCAATGAGGGTACGGACTTTTCTGGTTGTCGACGAACGTGGACAAGTCGGAAACGTTGAATTCTTCGGTTCCCTTGAGGGAATTGTCGTGCTTTATCGAATTTTTTTTTACGGAAATGAATTTGAGAAGATGGAGGGTATATTTATAACTGCAAGTTATTTTTCTATAATTTTCTGGTCGATGGATAATTTTATAGAAATTCGATGAATGGAAATTTTGATTTTTTATTGATGTGATTGGAGATTGTTTTATCGACCAACGTGTGTAAGTAGAAAGCATCGAATTCTTCGTTCCCCCTTGGACCCTTTTTTGTCTACATCAAAACGTCGCTAGAAAAATAAGTTTTAGATAAAAATTATAGCTGCAAAATCCATTTACCAGCATTTTTTTATCAATGAACGATATTTTGATACAATAAAAACCTTGATTTTTTTTTAATTTTTTCATTGATACAAAAATGGGATTGCAGATTTTTTTTCCGTCGACGAAACGATTATATTGGGCCTTGCGAACAGGCGCACGGTTGATCGCAGTGTTGTCTTTTTTAGGGCACCAACAGCAGTTTCACGCTTTTGCGTTCGCATCCCAACGTGGCACGCCGTTTTTCGCTTCGCCACTCGTCGATTCGCTGCAACCGATACCAAATCCACTTCAGCCGCTTCCGAATCCACTACAATCGAGGGATCCACTGTCGTCGTTCAGGCACGCGATGCCCGGCAACTGTCAGAGTGAGTATAAAACTCTGCTGGATCGAATAAAAATTATACATATTCACTGAATCAATCAATAGGAACATTTTAATCAACGACATTCGATGCACGACATTAAAGATAAAATTTTCAAGCGCAGCAAAAGAAACTGTCAATTCCATAATTATACGAATTGAGAATAGATAATGTTTCCGAAAGGATCGGCTTCTGCAAAATAAAAAACGAACAATTTTTTATACTTTTTAAAATATTTTTATTTCATTAAAATCAATAAAAATTATAAAAGCAATTCACGTACACGTGTATCCGTCGCCGAAGGCACGAGACAAGACCACGAGGATGCTAAAACAAGAACGAGGGCCGGAGAATGCACCGAGAGCTTGTAAGCCCTCTGTACAAAAAAAACCAAAAAAAAAAACACAGCACGAAAAACGTAGATAGAGAATAAAAAAAGTGTGCAACGAAACCCCCTCGAGGCGATTCGTACGTCCGGACGCAAATTATCGAACCGTTCACATAATCCTGCGGCTACGTTTACCACCCCCGCCCCACCCCCTCGTCCCATACCTCTCCGCCCTCGTCGATTCTCCCGGCGTCACACTATCCTTCGTCTATCTCAACAACCCCCGCGGCAACCCTTCACTCGCCGATGGACGTATCACGTTGACCAACGACCTAACCCCCTGACCGTATCGTTTTCGTGTAACGTTAACGCTTTAAATATTAATAAGTGAAATATTCCCCCGAACGTTCCACGCTTTATCGGGGAATGTTCGCAAGCTCTCTCGTGGCTTCGCCCGTGTGTGTATGTGTTTCGGGTTACAGGGTGGAAAAAAATGCGAGAGGGGCGAATGAGCGACCGAACGAGTTGGACCAACGAACGCATCGACCATCTCAGCTAATTTGTAATTTAGTCCGAGGATCCGTGGACAGCATCCAGAAGTTACTAGATAATAAAAATTTATTAATTACTATTCTTTTAATCTCAGAACTTTCATCGAAAATAGATAATAATAATAATCGTAGTTATAGTGGGAGTTATAATGATAGCCAGTCACGGTATGTGAAGAATTCAACGAGATTTGGAAGCGCAGCTGCGAGCCAAAGGAAAACGCACGAGGAAACTCGACGACCCGGAGAAACTCGTCGAAAGGGTTTTGGAAAAGAGCATTGCGGGAAGAAGGAGAGCGAGGTCGGGTGGAGCAGGGTGGGGAGTAGTGGTGATGAAGGATCGTGTTTTACGTGAATTTTCGACGTCTAGGAAACGCGTAGTCGTTTCGAAGAGACGAAACGGAAGAGATCCGAAAGCCAAAGTAGGAGCGGGATAATGGTCGGGCGAAGGGCACACCAAGAGGCGAAGAAGGATGAGGAGGACGTGGGGAAATCAGTAGCAGCAGCGGTGGTAGCAAAAGCCTGGAGGCCTCGAAACCTCTGGAGCAACGATACCGCGTCTGCAAGCCAGCGTTACCCGTGGCAGGCCCCTTTAATATAATATTTAATCTAGCTTTGAACGGGGCTTGCGGTTACCGCCTCTGCCTCTCTGGTACTCTCACCAACCGTGTATAGAACCCCAGCTACGTAACTAACGTTGATGCCATCCCTCTTTCTCTCTCCCCTAGCCCTCTCTCTGTCTCGGTGCTTTTGCATTTCTCTTCACTTTTGTGCCGCGGCTTGCATCCTATCTACGGCAGACTAGGAGGAGGGTGTGGGGGGTGTTCCTGCGTCTCAGAACTACCTCTGGAGCTTGCTTCGACGGAGGCAGTTGTCGGCGCGAATATTTGAGACTCAGCAATTGGGAAAATTTGAGCAAACGATGAACGTCTGAGGGATGACTCGTTGGATGGGTGAAAAAAATCGAGGATAAAGGGGTACAATGGGATAAGAATCGGGGGACCACAAAAACCCTGTCAAAATTCACATACACAACTTTATATAATCGTCATATCCTCCAAATCTTTTTTATTTCCAATTGCCAAGCACAAAACTGGTTGAATTGTCGTAAGAGCAAGCAATGTACGGTACGGATAACATGTGGGCGATGAGAACGAAAATCTGAATCACGTAGGAGACAAAGCGAGGGAGATGGGGATCACGGGTATTAAGGGTTATGTATTCCGACTGGGGAAAGGGTCGTAAGCGCGCGAGCGCTATCTGGTGGCCGCAGCGCGGGGCCAGTGACGCTTGCCGGGGCCAAAGTCGGTTATTTGAGTTGGCCGAAGCTTCTCTCCGGGTAGCACGCGCGAGAGACCACGCGGTAGCATCAACCCTTTGATCTCTGCATCATCCCCTTATTCCCTTCTCTCCGCACCCTTCGCTCACTTCGCGTTTTCAACGCTTCGTCCTTCTCCCTATTTTTTTTTGTTTTTTCTTGTTCGTCCCGTCTCAGTCCGGACCACGGGACGTATTCGCCCTCCGTCGCGATCCAACTCCATCCCCCCACTGCCCCTCGCGCGTGAGCTTTCTCTGAAACTAGCGAAGCTGCGAATCGGCGCCCCCTCGTGGTTCAAAACGCGGTTCCGCCTGTCCGTTTCTCGTATCAGCCGACGGGAGCTTTCTGTCTTTATTCGCTCTACGGCTGCTACGCCGTTCGGTGGAGCGAGTTTTTTTTTTTTTGGTTCATCCGTCGGTCGAGAGCTTCATCGGTGGTAGACCATGGTATTCCGTGGAAATAGGGGCTTGAGCCATTTTTTTACTCGTCGGACGTTCCCCAGCTATTCGTCTGTATCTCTGGGCTTGGTCCATCTGTCACTTTGGTGAGTACGATGGGTTTGTCGATATGGAAATCGTTTCGGAACAATAAAAATTCGTCTGTGGACTCTGACCATCCACGGTTTTCATGTGGTTGCCAGATTTGTCCCTTTTACCATTGAGCGAGTTTACCCTTTTGCGACGGAAGCGCCAGACAATTATACTGGACTTTTAACCTTCATTTATTGAAGTAAGCAAATAAATAAACGAATTAATGTATAAATAAACCGGACAGGACGAAATTCAGACTTCGACTTCGCAAAATTTTTACATCTCACTTATCTCAAAATGTTACCCTCTCGATGTTTTGGTAATTTATTTTCCAGACATGTCGCAGTTTGGGTTGACACCCGGAAATTCTTGGGGATACGGAAGCACCGCCGGTTACGCGGGTTATCTTCCGGGGCCTCTCTCGTCCTGCGCGGCCCAGGCGCCCTTCGCGCCACCTCCACCGCCACCGCCTCCACCGCCGTCGGCAGCCTCGGCGTCGCTCGCGAGCTTCGCCGGTACCGCTGCCATGTCCACCCCCGCAGCACCGGATTCCACAGCGGGTCCAACCGTAGCACCGGCCACGACCGGAAGGACGCCTCAGCAGGACGCGTTTTCCGCTGTTTCTTCCCGTAAGCGAACGAATTCAATGTCTCGAACGATCTGTCGATCGATTGTTTTGTATTCTTGAATCAATGTCCGCCATTTGCAATGAGAGATCGAATGAAGCGAGAAACAAAATGGCGCTTTTGCAATGATAATTGAATATACAGATAAATAATGATTTTTCCAAACTAATTAATTATTTGAATTCTAAATGTTAGGTCTAATTTTTCGATATATTTTTTCTTCATTCTAATTTTTATAGTCCGCATGTCGGTTGTACACGAATCGTATATAAATTCTCTACAGCATGTACCATGAATCTATACGTCCGAATCCACAAATCGAACAGTATACATCGTTCTCACACTCTACAGATATATTTCTGTCTTCACTCGCGACAACAAAACGTCGTTGTACGACCTTTGCCAATTTTTTTTGTATTTTTTTTTGTTTCCCATACGCAGTCGTACCGGACACAACGACACCGGGCCAACCGGATCCTTTGGATCCTCTGAGCACCCTCATGTCCGGAACGACGAGTCAGAGGTATCAGGAATACGTTTCACCCAGATCATTGTCCACGGATTCAAACACAACCGACAGTCCGGTTCACGAAGAAGGATTCGGTCAAAATTATGGAAATTATTTTCCAACACCCGGAGTTTTGCCGAGCATATTGTATTCGCAGATTTATGGAAATCAATTTCAAAATTCCGAAAGTCCGGAGCAAACGGCCGTCGCGGAGAGTTGCAACGTTCGACAGGAAGAAGTGAGACCGGATAACAATGTTTGGCGACCTTACTGAGTGTCGGAGAATTTTTCAGCGCTCAGTCTGGAGTCTGTGCTTCGAGGAGATGACGAGGAACGATTGGGAAGTCTTCGACATGTATTGTGATTTATCGATTGACAATTTTTTCTTGGAGTGGCGGCGGGGGCGGGAGTGAATTCGGGGGAATGACGTTTTGGGAAGCATCACGAGGACAGTCGATTGTAAAATCTGGTGCAACAAAGTTCCGTTGGAAACGTCGCTGTTCCGAGGACGCAATATAGTGAGAAAAAAAAATTAAAAAATTGAATAAAAAGTGCGCCGTGTCGTTGACCGCAGGACATTATACAAGGACACGTTGACTCTCGAAATTATAACGCGATGTAAATGAACTCGCAAAAATAATCGAACGAATAAAATCGTTCGAGCTTTTGGGCATTAAATAAACTCGAGGATGTGTTTTTTTATCATTTTGTTTCTTTAGATTTTGAAGCCTCGAGGGTTGGTTGACGCGATGCAGTTAACGCAGAGGTGGAATAATTTTTGACGTACTTGCAACCAAGCGGTAATCGTGATCGTCTATTTATTTATTTATTTTTTATTGGTTGTGTCACGGTAATCAACGAATCTTATCGAATCAAGTGGAAGGTAAATAGAAAATTGTAATAAGACTAAAATGGGAAGTGAGAAGAAAATAATGGTGAAAGTGTGCAATTGATGGCTGAGGGGAGAGTGCAATGGAATGAATTACGCGAATATGAGTATAAATCAATGAATTTAAATTACAAAAATTCGATGAAATGGTGTATGAAAATATGATTGAAAAAAATGAGGGATTTGCGTCACTTGTTTAGATACAGTGAGAGACTGGGAGCTAAGTAGCTAAGAAAAATATAAATAAATGAAATAAATAAATAAAGATGCTATGGTAGTTACGATACGGGCTTAACGACGAATGTAAATTATTGTAAATAGCGAATCGAACGCGAATAATTCATTCGTTTCGTCTGATTATCGAAGATAATTAAAAAGGGAGCAGCTGGATGACGAATTATTCGCGAGATTAATTATGTTTCTTTGTGTTTCATAGTATAAAAATGGAAACTGCGTTAATGGTACACGTACGGAAGCAGTTTTCCATTTATCTTCGGTTTTACAGATGAAACAAGGTAAAAATAAAATTGTCTGGATAATCAAAATTTATTCGTCCAATTTTTGTTGTCCGAAAATCGTGTAATATAAATGATTTGTTATTATTATTTTTTGATTAATATTGATTATTATTAAGCATAGATTTTTTGATATACGTTGATTATGCGGGTCCGTGCAATATTTCACGAAGTTTCGTAAATAAACATCACATTTTGGACTCTGTTGCTATGACGAGCTCATTATTTTTCATTAACACTCCGTATTTCAGCAGCAGCACATTCGGACGCTTGACCACAAAATTCACCTTATGATGAAAAATTTCAAAAAAATAATAAAAGATGACACGAAACCTTGTTTGATATTTTCATTTTCCGCCAAACACATATCTTACCGAACTATTGTTATCGTAGTTTTTGACCGAGTCGAAATAAAGTGTATTTAAAAATATTGAAATTTGTGTCCCCACTATTTATTTCTAAATCACAAAAAAAAATTCTTCCAACCGAAGCTCCAAATTAATGTCGTTAAAAATGGACGATGCAGCTGATCAAATCGTCAAAAATCAGTATATCGTGAAAGTTCCGACACAGGGTCGTCGTTTGGCCGCAGCGACGTTGACGAAAGGCGCGAAATCCTTTAACAAGCATCACGAGCACGACGTGTAGCTCCCGGAAGGATGAACACCTCGACTCTAATTGCCCTTCCATCCTCGTCACAAATTTTCCCGCACCTTTGGCCCTCGCAATTCTCAACGGTAACACACAACCTCGTCTCACAGTTTTGCCGAGATGATAGTAAAACGAAATTCCCGTAGGGACGAACCTATCTCACTCTACAGGGATCCCGCCGTCGGACCATCGCGCGAATAGACCCTCGGTGCTTGCTCATCACCCTATAATACATGTATACGAATTTCCACAAAGGATTTTCCATCCGGCTTTGGTTGTAACATCCAAAGCGGAAGCTCGTGCAGGACAACGACGGACGGCGAGGAGAGGAAGGGCCGTGGAGGAGGCGAGGAGGTCGAAATGCAGAATAACGAACCCCACGCGGTTCTGAAGGGTCCTGAAGGATTCTCAACGATGAACTGGCAAGTTGTACCGTGTACATATGTTCGTTGTGGATGTAAATTCGTATGAGATTTAATTAGACTGTGGTCCGTGTCTCGAGCTGGGATGTGCTTTCATGTCAGAAGCTTTTTCACTTGGCAGAACCTTTTTTTTTAGCCGTTTTATTTTTATTGTACGAAGCGTTGGACTTTTTTTTTTACTCGCGTCTTTGATTCGACTTTTTTTGCGGAGAATTTTTCTGATTCAAGATTTTGAGCAAATTGTTATTTTCCATTTTTTAAATTCTTTTCAATTGCTTATGTCGACGATCCTTCGAACGTTTATTTTGCCAGTCCGATGATTCACACAGTCCGGGAAGCTTTCGATCGGCAAAAGGCCTGCGGATGACCACACGAATGTTAAGGGTGGGTCCGGGAGCCATCTCGTTGATCCGCGGTCTCGACATATAATGGCGCAGAGTGGAGCGGAGTAGAGTAGAGTAACGGAGATAATGGAGTGCGGAGAATAGAGCGTTGTGGAGAATTGAGAGGATAGCGAAAGCCTGCATGTATATATATGCATGATTCGGAATAGTTGCATCGTTGCTTCCATCGCCCAGTCATGGAACGTGACGACGCGTGAATGGCTCCTCAACAGGGCACTCAAAACCGGACACGGCTCGTTGAATTTCGAAAACTTCAAATATCTCGATGGATCGCACGAAGGGCGCTGCCGTCCCTCGGTGGCACACCAGCAAACACATCGCGAGATAATTAGCTAATCGGATTTTTTTTCGACTGCAAATAGTTTCGCAGGCCGACAAGAACAAATCTCAATGACCCTTCAAAAGTGTTAATGCAAATGGCTATTAAAATTTAGCGGTAATGGAAACACCGCGACTCATCACGCAGAAGCATGAGTATCGCCGTAACCGAATGTCAACAACAAAAAAAAAACAAAAAAGTCACCCCTGCAAATACAGAGGACAGGTCGACGTAGGGGAAAAAAATGTCCCACAGCCCTATATACTGTAAAACGACAGTGAGTATGATGTAGCTGTGCATCGCGTATACATGCAGATACCTCATCACCTGCCCCCCTTCACCCTCCCGAGCTACACGATGCACGCATAGAACGCACGTGGTACGAACGTTCAGCCGGTGGATCCACAGTAGCGCGCGGGAAGAGGACGAGAGAGATGAAGAGGTGGAAGTAAAAGAGTGTAAGGGAGGTGGTGGTGGTGGTGGACGATGAACGGGGCGAAAGAAGGGGACAGCGAGAGTATGAAACGGTCGAAAGGAAAGGGTTGCAACGGGGGGAAGAAGGGTGAGATGAGGGTGGACTGATTTGGAGCGGGGGGAAGAGCGAGAGGACGGTGGTGGTAGTCGTTACGCGCACCGGTCACTGCTGCCCCTATGGCTAGCTCGGGACATCGTCGCCCAAAAGGACGGCGCAGACCAACCCCCATACAAAATCACCCTTTGTGTCCGGCAGCAAGCCGCGACGCTCCCTCGACTACCCCCAGCCACCCCCTGGCCGATGGGAAATTACTTTTTGTCCGACGATTACGCGACTGAATTTTGCTGGGCGACCCTATCATTTTGGCTTCGTCCGATACCGAAATGTTCTGACCCCACTTTCGATACACCATCCCCCGTCCCGTCGCGTTTGAACTTATCGGACTTCTGTACCACGGGGGGCGGGTCATGATTTTTTTTTGCCCATCAGTGGCAACGATAACATTCAATTTTCTGGTCGTCTGTAATTCATTTGCCTTTACTCATCGAGCGATGCCAAAGCCAAACAGGTTTCCATCGTTTAGCACGATGAAAAAATGGGTTGCTGCTCGTGCGAGGGTTTGGAAATTCAGGGATAAACGTGGAAAATTGGCGGTACAGAAGAGCGCCGAATGAGAATCTTCGTTAAAATGTTCTTCGGGTGAAATAAGTGAGACTTGACGAAGTGGGCCCTCGGGGCTTGGCCCCCGGGCCTCCGAGAACGCCTTTGATTACCAAGATCTTCATCTACATGCTAAGCATTCGTTTCCTCGCGCAAAAGCACGAGGAACCTCGTGCAAAGCGGGATGAGTTGAGATACGTGCAAGAAAGTGAGGTTAAGTTGGATGGAGATGAAGGGAGACAACCGAAACACTGCTGGGCGAGGAAAAGCTATACACGAGCGTTGAATATTCTTGTTACTTACGTATGTATCTAGATCTAAGGTCCGCATCGTCCCCCTATACTTCCGTTGTGGAAATGGGGAGAAGGAGGAGGGTAGAAGGAAATGGAAACGTAGGAAGAGCAAGATGGGAAAACGCACTTCGCATACTCCGACACTCGGCCTTCTTCAGACAACACCGGAGTCTTAACGATCCCCCAAACTACCCTCGCGGCTCTTTCCACGAGACCTTCAACCCCTTCCCCCTCTTTTACTTCGCCACCTATCTCCATTTCACATTGAGTCTACATATTCTCCTCAACTTACATCTATGTGATGTTTGCTTAGATTAAATTAACCGAGCGTGAGCCACCTACTCGTCCCTCTTTCTCACGTTCGTTCTTCTTCCATCTTCCACCCTTCAAAGTCATCATCCCGATTGCAATCTTCCGGCATGATATTCCCTTGTTGTGGTTGTGGAAAAATCGCAAAGCAATGTGAAATTAATTCCTGTGTGTGCCCTTCAGGCAAAACATTCCACCGAGACGAGAAGTTAATTAAGTTGACCCTTAAAATTGATGCTCTTGCAATTTCTTTTAAACCAAACTTTTTTGGAAACAGATACTGTTTCAAACCAAAACTTTTTTTTAAAATCTAAAGATACGTTTGTCAATAGTTTCCCAGTCAATCGCTACGAAAAATTAACATTGTACTAAAAAATTATAAAAAGTCGAATCATAATTTTTATCCATAATTAATTTTAATCGTGCACGTTAATGCTGGGTTTAATCTACTGGAGCAACTTCGTGATTCCCAAATTTCATGGGCAGCGCTATCCTTTACCCTCGTGGTTTCATTTCGCACCACGAAAAGGTAGCTGTTTCTTATTTCGTCCCTCCAGACGTTGCGGCGCCACTTCTTTAAGATCCTACATTCTTACTCGTAGCTCTGAATTTCTTTTCCGCTTTTACCGACTCAAGGCGCGTGCGGGACGCGCGAATTTCTTCTCAAGGAACGGAGCGAGATTTCACACTCGGGGTTTAGGTATCGTCCGCGACGTCCTTACCGAGATAAGAAAATTTTAAGAATTTTGCCGACCTCCATTGGAAAACAAAGTAAATGCATTTTTTATAGATTTATTTTCTTTAACCCCTCTCAGACATTTATTTATTTCTCTGTATATTTTGTAAGCGAGAGAAAAAATTATAATTGAGATTTTTTTCAACAATTTTTGTTTCTTTCGCGCTTTCAAGCGAGTTCTTACCGACACGGTCGGCTCGTTGTCGTTCGCTTCTCGTTCTCAAGCGATACGTTACCGCCTCGGCTACGCGGGGAGGGTTGGGAAGCTTTCCGTTTCTTAGCGTCGTCGCCGGAAAGAGGGTCGCACGAAAGTTTGCCCCTCGCACTTTCTTAAAGACGACTGCTCTGACGTCTTGGCCGTCCGAGGGCGACACTTGTGTCGGGAACCAGAAAATATTACTCAATTTTTTCAAATTTTTATTGCTGTAACTTAATTTTTTTTTCGTCCCAATAATTTCGGTAACAACGATTCTATCGAAAATAACTATTATGACGTAGAACATGAGACAATTCATATAATTTCAATTGAGCAATAATAAATATAATGAAAATTAATTCGACTGTTCGTGAATAAATATAATGCAGCTATTCGCCTCGGCTGGGAATTATTTTCGGCAGATTAGAATGTCTATCAATAAAAAATATAAGACCTAAGTTATAGTAGTTGTACGAATAGTTAAAATATCTATTATATCTAAAATATTCATTTCATTTGTTCCCTTCTCCACGACATTTTTTTTATTCTTTAGAAAACTACCCCTAAATCGTCGATATATATACATTACTATTTTTCCGTTATTATTATTGTCATTATTACTATTGTCCATCAATGGAATGCATTTGAGTTTCGCGATGAAGCCATGCGGCTAATCTGGTCCAGCATTCTTTCAATAAATATCGTCGGGGCGTATTATGTTTCACTGTCCAGTTCTCGGTGGCCAGAACCGGTGACCCAGGTGAACCTTCGGCCCTAGAACGAGGAAGGACGCCATGAAAAGGTGAAGGAAAGGAGGAAGAGGTGAGGTTAAAGCCAAAACGAGATCTCGGGGTATCTTGGCCGGGTCTCGTCGGTAGCTAGGCAACCTCCACCCCCTTCTCTAGCTTCGTATATACTCCTCAAGCATCCCAGGCGCCGTGTACCCCCCTCCCCCCTTCGGAACTCTCTCGCACATAGCGTAGAGAGACCAGCAGCATCAGGACCTAACCCAACCTCACCTCTTTCTCAGTCCCTCACCAACACCACACGCGCCACACCGCGTCGCCGCCGTCGCCACCACCATCGCCACCACCACCACACCGCCTTTTCCTCCTCACCTCCGACCGCCAACCCTCTTTCAAAAACCCCTTCCAGAGTCATCGCGTGGCTGGGTCGCGGCGGGAACCCAGCCGCGTCGCAACGCGGCGACGTTGGCCCACCTCAGAGCCCAGGTTACGGCTTGTTGCTGCACCTCACTCTCGATGACGGAGAACCCCGAGATGGCCACCTCCGAGCCTCCTTCCCTCTGCCTTTGAGACGACCTCCTTGCGCCCCCGCCACCCCCAACTCCCACCCCCGCGATGAACGCCCGGCCGACATTGCCGTTTCTGCATCGACTTCTCATCACGAGCAAGAATTCTGGTTCTCACTGGTCGCTTCCGGGAGTCCCCGTGGGTGTCTGCGGCACCTTCGTCGACGGCAACCATTCTTAGATTGTTTATCGAGATCTCAGAATTAAATTGACAATTCATTTTTTTTTAATTTTTAATGACTGCGATTTTTTTGTCAAGGGAATGAAAAATGTATAGGTTAAGTGATGAATAAAATTGCTCAATGATTTTAATTCAACTAGGTAGTAATAGTATATTTATCGTCAATGTCTGACAGATGCCAGCTTTGAAGATATTAACGATGGCTTTGTATGGGATTTTATGTTGCCAAAAAAAATCTATCGAGGACCTTCAGAACTTAATTCATATATCGAAGACCGCTTAACTATTTTTTAGTTCGAGAAAGTCATTTGCAAAATTCTTATGAATTCTGTAAAACTTTTGAAGGAATAAGCGAAGACCGACGACCGGGGGATGATTCGCACCATTTTGTTTTTGCGGTCGCTGGCTGTGCGTGTTGTGCTTCGCTGGACGTGTACGGAGGTGCGTTCTGCGCATCGTCTTGCGGTTGGTTTGCGGTCTGGGGGCGGCTAGGCCCGATCATTGGCCGCCGGGGGTATCGAGGGAGGTTTTTGGGGGTGTGGTGGCACCTTGCGGTTTGCGGGCTGATCTGACGCCAGGACCACGAGGGTGTGGACCTCTTATTGAGCTACCATTGGCTCCGCGGGTACGACACCAAGCCGAAAAGTCGAATCATCCCTCTTAAATACCCACCCTTAACGTCATCGAACTTCGAAATCTGGGAAACCATTTTTCTCCCCGTCCTCTGTGGCATGCTTGACTGCGAATTCGTTTAATCACCCCTGAGCTAAATATAGAATGTTTTGCCGAATTTCTTTTGTATTCTTGATATGTGAAAGATGTGATCGAATCATTTTATCAAAATTACAATCAATCGGAGCTCGAATAAATAGCAATTAATTAAAATTTCAGATAAGACAAGGCTTCATATCAAGGCGAAACATGGTATATCGTAGTGTGAAGGAAGAACGGTTGAACAGTAGGATAACCCTCCGGACGAGGGTGAATTCTCCTCTTGCTGTTTAATTACGCATCCCTCGGCGAAACCCTCTCGCTCCCTTTCATTAAGGCAATAATTTTAATAATTTTTATCTTTCGGTATAATCTGGCTAATTAAAATTATGCTTTGATCGTGGGGGTGTACCTCTTAAGCCATGAGCATGGCGACCCCTCTTATTAAGGGTTCACGGTTCGGAGACGCGGCCAAGGGGAGGGGGGTCCATTCCCGTCGCCACCAGCATGGGAGTCTTGATTTACGTTCATGTCGGTACCGCCATGAGCGTAGCATTTTCAGACACGGCGAAACCTCCCTCGCTCAAGACTTACAATCACTCGGCAAAGCCGGCAAAACGAACTGCACAATGAGCACTAATTCCTAGACCTTCGTAGGGCAATTCGTGTGCCCCTTAAGTGCCCCACGAATTACGTGAATCATAGAAATATTTTAGTACTGCGACTCCCGCTCGAATGAATCGTCGTAGTCATTTGGAAAATTGTCAAGATACCTGCTTGTCCTTTCGGTCGATTCTCGATATTCTCAATCTTGAATTTTCAATTGTTACTCATAAATTACACAATATTTAAATCATGCGAAAATTAAATGATAAAAAATGTAGGACTAAAAATGGTATCAATTTTATTATATTGCTTAATGTTATATTCATTTTATCCCATCTTCTATATTACATATTAACATGTTTTTTTCTACTTTTGCTTTAATCCGCGTTTACCAAAGTATCGCATGTATGTTCATCTCACGTCTCGACCGTACTTTGGAAAAAAAAAAGTTTTTCATCCCCCGTCGACGATGTTCTCTCTCTGCGTGATCATCGTGAAAATGGTCGGCCGTGGCTCTTTTCGAGCCGACAGTTCGTGTGCGAGAGGCCGCATAGGCCAAAGGGATGAGAGTTTTCGACATCGGTGTGGGACTTGGGTTGGATGGTTTTCAACGGAGTTAGCAAAGGATGGGGGATGCCGTTCGGACTCGGCTCGAATCCTGGGAAATCACTTCTTTTCTCACTCGCTCTTGGTCTCGTACATTCACATTCTCGCTTTCTCAGTCTTTAAACCTTCCTTCCTCCCCCTACCTCCTCCACATAGACCTAACGTTCGCAGTGGCACGAGGATGCTCGTATTCAAATGTTGATGAAATTGACCAGACGGGCTTTGATCTGGCCTCTTCAAATATTCTCCAAGAGATTGGAAGTGAACATCTGAGAAGAGCGAGACTGACTAACGAAAGAAGAGATCGACGGAGACGGGGCTGAAAGAGCGATGCAAAAAGCCCATCGTCGGAAGCGAAAATTATCTTGCCGAATGGATACCGGATGAAAAGTCGTCCGACTCTCATTCACAATCGAACTGCAGATATCGAAGTCCAAAAAGAGCCATCGAGTCAAAATAAACTAATCTCGAATTCGATATTATTATTTTTTTTATTTATCTTTAATTGACAATTTTATTATTTGAATTTATATTATTCAAAATAAAGAGTCGATAGTCATGAAGAAATGTGAATATTTCGAAAATTCGAATTGTTTTCTCCAACTGCGAAACACGAATATATTTCGGTGGTGTTCAACTGGCTTTCGGGGGGGCGTTGAATTTCGTGCGGCTGGAGGGTGCTCGAGAGGCATGAATTCCACGAGCTTCCCGAGAGCATTTAATATTTAAAAGGCGCATCTGAAATATGTCGATTCTCGAACATAAATAGCAAGGGCCATCCAGTGGTACGCGAAATAACAACCCCTGGATCTCTCGTACACGCAGACTTTGCCCGCGACGCGGGGGAGTCCTCTTTGCCCGCTCTGTTTCACTTTATGCGAAATCCTCGTGCCACTCGTTTCCACGTCCCCACTATCTCATTCAACAAATGATTTATTTGTCGCGTTTCTACCTCGGCCGCCAGGTTTACCATCGAAGATTTGCATTTTCTAAGAACCCTCCAACATTGCTATCGCATCTGCAAAGAGACCTCTCGACGTACTCGTGCATTCAAATAAAAAAAATCTAAGCTGCAACGGACGAATCTCAAGGATTCCTTCAACCTTTCTCGCAACGAAATCATTTTGACTCCAGTTTAAACCTTCAACGATATATTGAGGTACTAAAATTTCCGTACAATATACAAAAATTATTTTATCATCAAAATGTTTTTGGTACCCCAAGCGTAAGATAAATAAAACTACTAAATGTTGAATACATTATTCGAAAATAATTTTTGTTTGCAACCCCAAGGCCGATCGAATTTTAAACACCGAAACTTCAATACAATTTCCAGAAAATAATTTCGATATTAAAATATTTTTACTACCCCAAACTTTCACTGGGTAAAAAAAATTATAGTTTACAATGATTCCTTTTGGACCTCTTCTTACAGACTGAATGTGCAGAATTATACACAAGGGGTCGAAGGAAACCCTCTGGCTTTCCACGGATCCTTAAACGGAATTTCATATTCGTAAATCTCCGTGCCGGTTTCGATAAATCAAAACTACACCCTGGCCCCGCTGGTGCGTGATTCCTGGTGGAGGCTAACACGTGGGGATCGTAAGGGCACTTTTATTCGGAAGTGAGAAAAAGAAAGAAATAGAATTACGACATGAGCGAACAAAGAAAAAAGTCACCCCACCGTTCCTGCCGCACAGGCCGACGTCACCCATCCGACCCCCCTGGACCGTGCAGCGCCGCCTGCAACATCCGCTCGACATCTTCCAGCTCAAAAATTGATTCTCACCCTCTCACCGGCTCTTCGCACGACCCCGTCGTCGTCCCTAAAGAAACCCGGTCTTCTTTCCAGACGTTGTGAGTATATTATAAGTTTCTCGAAACGCAAAATCACCGAACGAACAAAAATCCCAGTTTCAACCCTTTCGGGCACGTCCATCGTTTTAATGGTTCTTTCGATTGAAACGTTGCGGCAAGTCACCGCAACCGGGAATGGAATAGACGGGGATAAATTAGCCGAATTAGATAAAGTACGATTCGCATGTGCGTTGAGCCATTTTCCACGAAATAATGTCTGAAAGCAATAGGGGGAAGGAGGACGATCGCGGTGTGAGACTCGAAATTTCGAATTCGGAAAACAAGACCGAAGTGGCACCTTAAGGGGTGAAAGAAACGCATGTGTATATGTGTATGTATAACCGAGTCCGAGAAGTGGAAACGTTGACCAGTCCCTGGGCTCTCCGGCATCGAATCGACTGGAGGGTTAATTTTCTGGTCAGTTGGTCGCTTCTGGCTCTATCCAGGGTTATAGCCTGGCGATCTCGAGCTCCGTAACAGCTTCTACTTTAACTCTCCTACCCCTTCTACTTCTGCCCCTACATAAATATCCGGGATTAGCCATTTCTCGTACACGCTCTGTCTCCTCCTTCGTC
This sequence comes from Sussaba pulchella, assembly GCA_963971145.1. Taxonomy (NCBI): domain Eukaryota; kingdom Metazoa; phylum Arthropoda; class Insecta; order Hymenoptera; family Ichneumonidae; genus Sussaba; species Sussaba pulchella. The sequence continues at coordinate 13,668,515 of OZ020172.1, forward strand.
GATTTTATTCTACCCCCTCTATTCGATCCTTAGACTGACTCTACCCACTGGGTTTCAACTAATTCGCATCTGTTAAGCCTTGCCCTACTATTTCTGCATCGAGTGAAAAAGCCAAATATTTTTGATATTCGGATATTATATCATTATAATATAAATATGAAATAATCAATAATTATTTGTATATACTATAGAATATCATTCTGTTGGTACGTATACTATGTATACACCCAGCTCAACCAATTTTCCAAAATCTCTACATCCAGAATAATTCAAATTTTATGCAAGACTCGCAGCTCGAGAAGGACTGAAGCAGTAAAATTTTTTCTGGATTTCTCTCGCTGGGTCCTTGTATTACCGTCCGTAATGTATCGGCCCGATATTGCCATCCAGTTGTAGACCTACATGGTGGTTTTCCGAGCTGCTATCTTCTGCCCACGACCCTCCGTGTAACGGTGAACGCAGAGAGACATCGCCGGTAGAAACTGCTGTTTCGAAACGGCCCCACGGGGTGCGGGGGGATGATTCTACGATCACTTGACCGATTAAGGACTTTGGCCGAGGGCTTCGAGAGCCACGGCGGTGCTTCGGTCCGTCGGTACTTTACGCAGTCTCCCCGAGGAGGGTCCGGAGTGGATTGACGTAATTGAGAAGAAAACATGATCTGCAAACCGTCATCTCGTGGAAACATATCCGATCTCGGAGGGTTCGCGTCTTTCCCCGGCGAGCTTATCATCAATTACCCGCAATGGGCTTTTTCTTGATAAAAACCCACTTGGGGAATTTATCGTCGACGAAATTCGCTTTACGTCGGATAACTCGTCGTCACGGAAATCGTTGATATTTTTTTCTTCGTCGTTTCCTCACTGGCTTTCCGATTAGGCGCTTTCGACCTTTCGACCCTGAGCCGAGGACAGTGCGTAAAGCAAGACTTTTGCTGGTGTCGGGCTAATCATCAAGAAAACGATATGCATCTGGGGGCTGATCTCTTGATAAATAACGTCCTAGTGCAAAGCTCGAGAATGGATGGAAAAGGAATCGTTGGATTGGTAAGGAGGAAAATGCAGAAGAGAAGATCGATCGAGTCGGCATGTAGGGTCAGTCGATAAATCGTGTTTGCTCTATCAAGGAATAAATGGGGTACTGGGTATGTTTGCTCAGCTCCACTGGCGTACAAAAAATTTACCATTCATCGTGCCAAACGCCGATTAAGTCGAAAGACTAGCAATCTCTTTGCAATATCGCAGTTATTGAACTCGGGGGATTGTGAATAAATCGGGCTGATTGTCGAGAGACATCACGAAAAGCTAGTGCGCGTTCCGAATTTGCAGGGACTACTCGCACGGGGATGAAATAATTCTGGGGGCTGATACAACGTCCCCGGGTCATGCGAGCCTCGTCTGGAGTTGGCCGCACTGATCTCCGTCCGCGAGACGAGGGTTACAGCTTCCGTGAATCGTCGAGTCGTTTTTACTGTCGCGGAGGTCCGGGAGCGAAGGATTAAAACAAAGCCGAAAGCTCCTTAAACTGCGGTCCGAAGGCTAAGCCGGATACATGTCCGGGGCTTGCTGCCCAGAGTTTTGCGCATGCATCGTCCCGGACACTCTCTGACCCCACCATTCTGCATCAGCTACGCCGCGTTCAACCGGACCTCTGTGGGATCTCCTCTTTTGTCTGGATCATCGGAATCTCCGACACTTTTCGGACGCGGAGACGGTTCGCCGTGCGAGCTCGACCGAGTCTGAGCGATTCGTCAGCCGGTAGTTGTCGGGATCGTGTATGAATAAATGTTCGCCACCGAGACCTTCCCTACAAACGGGGATGACAATCGCAAAAAGAGGGTAGCAGATAGCTTGAGATCAAGATTATTATATTCATGATTCATGAGAACTATCCTGAAGGGTTAAGATTCTGAAGATCGTATGAATAAACGTGAACGATGACACGCGTTAGTCAATTACGTTGGATTGCCCACATAGGGTGGACGTGCATTATGGTAATGTCGTGACCTAGAACATGCTTATCAGGAACGTCATGCTTGAAGTTCTGCAAATGCTCCCACGAACTAAAGAACTAGCGTTTCTTACGGAAACGAAGATTTTCGGGATGCGGGAAGAATCCGTTTCTGCATACGTTACATGAAACTCCTCTGGTCGAGTAGGTATGTGCCAGACGTTTCGGGATGTTCGCCCGAGCTCACGAAAGCTCCCGTGTGGGAAAATTCACGTCGAACCGCGGCCGGTGAAGGCTACCCCCAGGCCTCTCGAACCCCTTCTCCGCGGTCCTCGGTCCGGACAAGACGAAAAGTTCTTCTTGCCGGGTGGCCGAGGGCCAACGGGGCCCGGGGAGGATTCCCTATATCCGCCCAAGGATGGCAAACGCGCGAACGGGGTTTTCGCGGATCGTAACGGAATCGGGATCAGTATCCGAAGGTCGAAGGATATATATCCTGATCCTCCGTATTTGAATACGACGGCGCCGACCTCTCGAGGGGACTACATGCATTTTAACTAACGTACAGATGCCACCGGTCCCACGCTGTCCCGTCCAACGACGTCGTCGTCGTCGTCGTCGACGTCGTTCGGGGCTTCTAGCATCGCCAAGTTTCTCAACTATCGCTACTTCGGTACTTTGGCATGTGGAGGAAGGGGAATGGAGATTGGGGAACGGTAGCGAGAGATGAGGGATGAGAGGTACGGAGACTGGAGGTAACGGGAAAGAGGGAACGAAGGAGAAGCGAGAAAGGAGGTCCAGTTTGGTGGCGTCTGAGTTACCAGCGGCATAACTCTGGAGAAACATTCACTAGGAGGATTATCCTACTCCACTTGTGAAGGATGATACCTGGCTGCAACGTTTGTGACTGCTCTTTCCAATGGAAATTGAGACGAATGTTCGAGTTCGAATTTTTTTCATCATCCAGGTTATCGTCAATACGACCCAGATTTAATGGATAAAAAGTTTTCAGACATTTTTAATAAGCAATAACGACCAGAAATTCGATCATCCATCTGTTGCTGCTTGTTAGAAATCTCGGATGGAACTCAGCCGCTCAATATAACGACCCAGGAAATCGGAAAACCCGCTCTTCAGGAAGGCCCGTAATACTTGCGAAATTGAGGCTCGAAGTAAATTGTAGAATCATCGTGGCGTACGGTAACGGAGAACATTGAAAACTGGGATGGTGATGAAGGTTCGGGTTTCTAATGTGGAACGGAATGCAAGAACGTGGGTTAAAGAAAGCGTCTTAGCCCGAACACACGTGGAATAGAGCTGGAGTATATAACCTGGACAGTGGGGGCTTAAGAGTTAGCAGGTCCAACGGTGGCTGAAGAAAGAAGAGGCTTGCGAAAGGGGTGCCGAGAAGGGCAAGACAGAGACGCACGGAGGTATCGGAGGAAAAGGAGAAGGTGGTGGAAACTGTAGGCTTGTGGGGCGAGGGAGAAGAGGGGGGTTATAGCTGAGTGGATACCCCCAGAGGTAGGTCTGGTTGGCCGCGGCGTCGGCGTCGGCGGCTACGTCGGCGGCGGCTGTCTTGGACAAAATCAATACTGTGGCCACCCACCCTACGTACCAGCGAAGGAGGAGGAGGAGGCCCTCCACCCCTTCCTTTAGCAGCTACTACCCGACGGCAGCACCACCGCCCCTAAGGTTTCGCCGACGTTAAGGGGCAGGGGAAGACGAGGGTGGAGGTGGAAAGGGACGCCCAAGTCGGTGGCTCGGCTGCTGCCGGTGCTGCTGCTGCTGCTGCTGCAGATGCCGCGTAATTACCACCCTCAAGACACGTGTGGCGCTCGCGCGCTTCCCACCACCCTTCTCCTCCGCGTTCCTTCTCTATTCTCTCTGCTTCCTCGCACTAGGCGCTCTCACACTTTGAATTCCTATCCTTCGCTAGATTCTCCGTTATCCTCTTCTCCTCGTTCTTCTTATTGGTCTTCTTTTTGCATCTATCTTCGTTCGCTCGGTTGAATTTCTACTATATGATCTGTCTAATAACTGGAGCACAAAATCGTAGGGATCGATTATTTGGTGGAAACTGTGTTTTCCGAAGGATTTTGAAATATTTATAAATACATTTATTCTTTTGAATTATTTTTTTCTGTCGTTTTTTTCTTGAAATCTTGTGGTACATTTTTTAAGAATGTTCGCGATGTGGGACCTTCATATTGTTCTTATCTAAATCACCAGAATATAAATTTGCGATAACACCTTCAGTACCGGAATTTTTTCGCTCATACATTATTTAGTCTCGGCTTCGTGGTCGCAATGGTGCTAGTCGTGGTAGTTACTCCCGGGACATCCTTATTCAAAGTATAACTCGCGATATTCTAATGATTATTGCATAAACTTCTCTCAGACTTTTAGCCACTCGATTCCTTTTCCCCAGAGAGATCCCACCAAAAATTTGTACAAAGAATAAATCGCCTTCTCTGCTCCAAATCTACTAGAGTTCAAAAAAGTATATAAAACGTCGATTAGAAATGAAAAGCCTAAGTAAAAAAATTATTCAGCCAGTGGTCAAATTTTCTTGGGATAACATACGAATTGTATGTTATGACGCAATTTTTTTCAAATTCCATTTGCATTTTTTTCTGGTTTACCCAACGGTCCATATCTCTTGCCTTTCTTCTTCGCCAGCATCATGACAAAGCCTCTAATAAATTAGCATTCTCGTTCCTAACAAGATCCAGACTTTGGTCCCTAAGGGCGAACGGTAGTCGGTGGATAGCCACCTACAACATACCGTACCCCCCGCCCACCTTCCCCCTCGGCCGGACATTGCGAGCATAGCTCTTGCCAGACTCGGGATAGCTGGTCGGTCCAACCCTCTCGGCAACCACCCCGAACCCACCCGTCCAGCCCTCGTTCCTCTCTATATCGTACGCCGAGGCGGAAACTACCCTTATTAATATTATAAGACAAACCAGCACTGGCTCGGCCTAGTAGTCAGTCTCTCGTGTGTAAATACGCGAGGAGGATATATTTATACGATGATCGGATTTACCCGCTGGACGGCTTCTTGCAAGCAAAGACCGTGGGTTGCTCTATGGATTCTTTCAATTCTTATCGAGCACAAAATCGACAACAATTTAAAATTAACAACTAATCCTAAACAATTTTGTTACATAATTTTTAAAAAATTCTTATAATTACTTTGTTTCATTCTATAAAAATATCCATGAAAATAAATTATAACTGTAATTAAACTTATGATTATAAAGTACGATAAACAAAAAAAATATTTATTGATGATGCTAGATGTGGAAATATTTATTTTGTCAACTCATATCGTCAATTTTCCGTGCAAGTATCTTCGTCGTAGCTTTGCGGCGAGTACGTTGAGTGAATACGAGGAATCGTGTAAATTTGGGTGAAAACGAAACCCCGGGCACGTACACGACTAATCATACCGCCATTTCCTTTAATATCCGTTCAGGGTGTCCCGTAAGTTCTGCCCGCGAAACAACCAAATCCGAATTCGCCCACACCGGACGATCCTTCGTGGTGGGTTATAACGCTCTCGCCGAATCTTAGGGACTTCCGGTTTGAGGCCGTCTGCTCTGCTCTGAGTGTTGGCTGCAAGAATTACGACGCGAGGGCTTAGCTTCCGGTCTCGCATCCGAACGTTCCACGATATCCTCAAAACTACTAAACTCAATATATTTTTTCCTATATTTTTCCATTTCATTTCATTTATTCGAAACTTCCGGGAAAAAAGTAATTCATCCGACCGTCGTCATTTTCCACACTCACGTGTTTCATTTTTGTAATTCTCGCAACGTGCTTTTCGTCCGGAATTGTAAAAAAAAAAAAAAAATTAATTCAGCACTCGGCTCGGACCGTTTGGGAAACAAAAAATAGGCTTTTTATGCGATTATCACGATCCGCGTGATAAACGTGTCCAGCTGAACGACCATGCGGGAGTTGTAGATAGCGAGCTCGGCCAACTCGGAATATCGATAGTTCGGCTGGGCTCTAACAACGTGCGTGTGCGACCGTTGATTTGGCCAATGAAGATAGGTCCGCTGTGCCAAGGAGCTTTGATTCCAAAACGAAAGGGTGCACGTCTGCTTTTGCTACCAAAGTACTTGACCCTCCGCCCCTCACCCGGATCTACTTGCCGGGAATGAACGAATCCGACAGCGGGCCTGCATGATACAAGGCTCTACTATATTAGTGATATCCTTATTTTCCTATCCTCTTTTCATTTTATTTCCATCCCCGAATTTTGAGAAAGCTCACGTAAGATCGACTATTCTTTCTGTTTTCTTGTTTAAAATTCTTGATTATCGATTGATTGTAATATTGATGAATATGGTTATTAAATCATTTTTATAAAATTGATTGAAAGTATTTTTCTATGAGAAAAAACATGGCTCGTAAAACCACAGCCCAAGAGGAACTGAAAAAGTAGTGAATAGTAAAATCAATCGCAATTCCGGAGGCTGCAAAAATTCGTCCTCCCGAAGAAACGTATCTCTACACGCCAAAACTACCTCCATCAAACCGGAAACAAATTTCCATCGAAATCCATTGATCGTTGATCTTGCACCCACGACGAGCCGTTTAACCGTTCCGAAAGATCGTCGGCTTTCCTTTCATCGTCCTGGAAATCCTCGGAGCCCATGAAAATCAGAACCAAGCTGGGGAGAAAGTGAATGATAACAAAAAAGAAGGGAAGGAAATGGGTGAGAAGGGAGGTGAAAAAAAAGAAACCCACCGAAGAATCGTGGATCTACGAAGGCTCTGCATTGACGTTACGAGCTGGTGTTGGTGGGCGTAAATGTGTGTGACCCCATAGTCTCCCAAGTCTTCGAAGCCTGGGAGTTGGAAAATGTGACGTCGCGTCCCGCTGCCGAGATATTAAACTATAAATCCTTATACCGGCTTGTAGCCAGTGCACCCGTTCACTTGGACCATCCGTAGTTGCTATTCCCGCTCGCTTTCCACCCTCTCATCCCTGCCCCCATCACCCCATAGCTTCTGCGTACGTGTCGGAAGAGCAGGACAGTATCAACCCCCGACGTGTTCTCTCAGCCCTCGGATACACGATGCTGTTCGCACCTTCACCCCTCACAATACTACGGCTTCAATCGTTCACCGTCTATTCCATCCCCTCTCAGCCGCCCCAGTCGTTTGCATCGTCCGTTTCTTCGCCAACTCGAATGTCGTCCTTTTTATTTCATTTTTTCGTGGGATATATATATATTTAGATATATATGCATGTTTTTCACGCAAAACGTGGGTTTTATTAAGAGGCTTGAAAAAGGAATATCCTCCGGGCAACCCGAAACAACCCGAGCGAAATGAAGAGCCACGGTTTCCTGGCGACCATCAAAAGTCCCTTCGTCTCCGTTCACCGCGCCGACATGCCCGACGTTTCGGGACTCTCGCGTTTTCACGCCCAAATAGACGGACGAGTAGCGAGCAGAATTTCCACCCCCGGGCTGAGAGAGGCCGTCGCGCCTCCGCTCCGAGGGATGCCTCGGTCCTCCGCTGCTACTTGGCCTCGCACTCTGTACTTTTATCTCTTTGTGAGTCAAGTTGGCAAGGTCCTCGGGGCAGATCCGGGGTTTTCGCCGATGCTTTGCCCGCGAACTCGACATCCCCCTTCTTCCACCCTGGCTCGCGACAACTTGTCACGCCCAAGCGGTTTGGGATCATGCCGTGAAAGCGAACGAGACCGAATTAGACCCTTTTTTATACGGCGCTTAATTCCGTACCTTGTAATGAAATATCTTTTATCCACGTCACTTTGGTACGACAACGAAGCTCCGAACACGTTGAAAAAGAGATTTTACCAGATTAAATTCGTTATCAGACTGTAACATAAATTGATAAAACAGATTTTTTTTTAAATTGGATTATCGCCTGATACCACGTCAGTCGTGAAATACCGGACGAGGTTTCCCGCGGGTTTGTATCAATATAATCAAGGATCCGAATTTCCTTCAAGAGTCAGTGTGGGGGTTTGCTCGCGCGCTTGAAGTTCGGTCGACACGTTAGAATCCACTTTTCGTGCTCGACGCGGTAAGGAGAACCCGATCTTCTTGGTACGAAAGGCTGGCGAGGCATAAAGGGCGAGAGTCGGGGAGGGAGCGAGGCAGGTGGCTCTGTGCGGAGAGGATACAACACGTATGATCCTCGGGTTCGCGCTCTTCGAGGTCTCGAGGGGTTTCCGTAGTCAGCACCAGTACCACGGAGCCCACTGGAGCATCAGCATCAGGAGAGTAAGAGAGAAGACGACTGAGAGAGAGGGAGTACCCTCCTGCAATTATTAATTAACACTCCCCTCTCAAGGCATTAACGCGGCTAAGAGCAACGGTGGCTCGACCTCACTCCACTTGGCCTCTTTCACGACTCTCCGCAACCTCTGCTGACGCTACCTCCTCGGTCCCCGTTCACCTCCGCCAGTTCAAAGCACTCGCTGCCTGCTGCGTAACGATATACCCTCGAACCATCGAGTGAGACAAGACTCTTTCTCACCATCGACCTTCTATATACGTCGGGAATTATATTCGTTAGGAAAATCGACGAAGGTAATTGACTCGAAGCTCTCAAGAACAAAGGAACATTCTGGACAAGAAAATAGCCGGGTGGAAATCGCTATTTTTTATTTTTTGTTCCAACCTCCGCACGAAATCTGCAAGGATTATTTTCTTCAGTCAACGGAAATCCCGCGGTTGTAAAAAAGAAAGAAGGGGGTTCCGAGGATTCGCCTGCGAGTACGTAAGGTTCGGACAGGCCGAGAACGTGTCTCTCGGCTGGCGTAGGGTGCCGAGGCTAACTGGCAACAGCAGGGAGAGTAAAAGAGCGCGTGCACCCGTGAGGATATACCCGAAGCGCGGCACTCCGCAATGCCTGTGGCCCGAAAAAGACGCGAGGGGTTCTATGGCTGTCAGAGAGATAAATCGGCTCTGGCTTAATTAAATCTTCTTCCGTGGCTGTAGCCCAAGCCAGCTTCGCCAACGAGCCAACTCTAGTCGGCTTCTGCGTCGCCTACGGCTGCCCCGTGAAATCCGATGTACGCTGCTGGACAACTTCGGCCCCCGTCACTTCTCAATTGTTTCAAGGATATTGACCTTGATTCAGGGTCTATTCGGGCATCACGTACTTTGCGCATGAAGCAATCATTACCACCTGATGGTTACCGAATACCTTGGAGATCTCGTTGATCGATTCCGACCATCTCGAACTTAATCGTAAAATCGTAAGATTTGCCATTGTCATATTTTCGCTGCGTTTCCGGAACAATAGTAATTGCAGGCTAATATTGAGACTATCAGGATATTAGGAGCCGGAAAATTCGAATTTTCGGGTAGACGGGTCACTGAGGGGCTGAACGGATGGCGGTGACGTTACCCTACTCACTTTATATACCGATAACAAGTCTGGATGAAAGGGTCCCTCAAAGACGTGATACAGTAGATGTGAAATCGCGTCTCATCCGTGAGTGTGAGACGAAACGTCATGCATCACAGCTTCCACCGAGTCACGCGATGTATTTGGGGATTTTGCATGTGCTCCGAAGATCGTATCTCGATGTCTATCGAAAGACGGGGCGAGTTACTGGTCTGGCCAGATTGCGGGACGCGCGGATGACCGAGAAGGTGACTGCCGGTGGTGAGAGCCGAGCCAGAGGAGGTTGAATGGTTGAAAGGAGATTGCGCTGCCGCACGATCGAGAGGTGTAGTTCCTGGACCGAAAGGAAGACGGGAAATGAAAGCTCCGTTGGGGAAGCAAGGCGAAGGCCCGAGCGAGAAGAAGCCACCGTTCGAGGATGGAGTCGAAGTGAAAAGCAGCGATGAAGGACGGATAGTACGGAGAAGACGGAGAAAGAGAAGAGACCGTGGAGTCGTGGGTGGGTGTACGTCGATAGAGCGGCGCGCCACGGAGGCCAAGATACGACACCGCCGCTACCGCCGTTGGACCCGTAAAGGGGTAAAGCTTGGCATCGAGGACCAGGGGCTGTTCCACCTCTTTCCTTTACTACGTAGAGAACCGTACCAGGGGAAACACCGGGGCAAGGCGAGCGAGGATTTCACTACGCGTGCGGGTGAAACAGAAATCTACGGGTCGAAGCGGATGAGGGAGGAAGAAGGAAAGAGTCGAGATTCCGGTCTGTACGGAAAAACCCGCTTCGTCACGACGTACCGTGAAACGAAGTACTTCTCGCCCTCTTTTTCTCCACCCACTATTTTCTCGCTTGGGAGGCTTCCTTCTCCATTCTTTTTGTTGGAATAGCAGATGTTACACCGGGTACGCTACACGGGCGAGAAAAGAGGGTACCGGTGAACAACTTTTTTTTTTTTTTTGCGGAGGTGGCATTTTATCCATATTGCTGGCTTTGGTACCCTCCTGCCGTAATTATACAAATTTTTTTTTGACGATTCTACTGTCTAGGATCTTATGAGGCTATGAAGTTTAGGCACGTTTGATCAGAATGTTAATCGAACCGCTAATCCATTCCTTTGTTTTTCAAGGTCTCTGGTTAACAGCCACCGGGTTTGGTCTAGACGGCATCGGAGGTCATTGAATTGCAGGATGCTACGACTCTCCCGACGTCCCCTTTGGGTCAAACTATATAATACCGACAGGTTTGGGATCTCTATACCTCACGAGCCAGCCGCGGGTATAACCATACGAACCGACTATATTCCGATTTAGGTGTGAGGAACCGGGAGTTTGGGGGAAGGCAGAATGCCGGATAACGGCACACAATTACGTACGTATGCGAGTTGCGTGTGTCTCACTGCGTATGGAGTGCCGGGGACGTGATGGCTGCACGGCTGATAACAGCAGGTGGAGGTGCGGAGGACTGCGAGGACTGCGTTGGGTTCAGAGGCGCGCGCCCAGAAGCGGTGATCGTTGTTGGACAAGGGGCCGGGAGATGCGAGACGAGGTACGGGCGAGTATCGGTATTCGGTTAATTATGATCCCCCCCTTCGCGGCCCCGCATGAATTCTTGACACGGGGGGTGTCGCTCGTCCCCATGCCGGGCGCGCCTGTCATATCGCACCCGACGTATAAGCAATCCGACCAACGTAACACGCGCGCTACCGGTGTACGCTATTAGGTACCATCCCAACGGAACAGATGTGTGCGGGTACATCGATTTCAACGATTACGAGAGCGACATTCGGGGATGAGCCGATCATCGCATAACTATGGGATATCAAACCGTCGGTCGGTCGGGCGAAGCTACGTTGATTTTTCGGACGGTTATAAATTCGGGCGAATGACGTGATGCAACGAAAAAAACATGTCTGGCTATTGTTCTCAAGCAAAGCGATACGAAATAACGTATAAGAATGGATAAGCTGCTGTTGCTGCCACTGTGGGGATGCTTCGCGGGCTTGGGGGATGTATTTAATTAAAGCCCCAGGGGCTGGTTGATCGTGCGTCAATACTCCATGGTTCTCAACCATTGGCCATGAAGCCTGTGGACTGGAAGATGCGATGGGACTCCTGCCTGCGACTTTTTTTATTTACGTTCCGTCAATCTTCACCGAAGAATGGAAAATATATATGCGGAAAATTAGAATTCCAATCGTGAAGATAGTGATACACCGAATTGCAATTGGCGATCACTACACGAGGGTCCAATGCAGAACTAATCGGAATTACGGAACGCTGATCAAATTAAAATCGAATGAATCAAATGATCGGGGCTTGAGGGATTCTCGGGCTTCGAGCGCTGTAAGACCAATCGAAATGAGAACCAAATACGGAAATTCCGATGACTGGGATGTACGGAGGCTCGGAAGGCCTTATTAGCGCTTCGGGGGAACCGATGGAGCAAGTTCCGGGCGCTACGGGCGGATAAAAAAAGAGAACGATCCGATACCCCAACCCTACATTCGTCTTGGCCTCTCCGGGCGCAATTCTCAGCCCTCCAATATCCCAGCCCTTGTTCTCGTGGCTTCGCCACGATCCGCGAAATTAAAAATCACTAAACTCGGTTATCCGAGCTACTTTGCGTTTCAGCAACCAACACCCCGTGACGTTCTCCCTTCGGTTGATATTTAATTCGATCTATTGCAACCCCCGATTTACTCGGAAACACGAAAAAAATTAGGGATATTTATGGATGGAGGTCAGGCAATCGGTTAGCTTGAAGCAATTGAGATAAGACCGTTTTTAAAAGTATAAATTGCGGAATTCAAGTACGGTCACTCAACCACGCCTTTTGGTCTCGACATGAGTATAGTACATCGCATGAATTTAGCGCCGATGGTTCCATTTCGAACCTAATCCTTCCACTCCTCCGGAGACTATGTTTGCAATTATTAAGGGCACTTGACGGGATCTTCGGGTTCGAAGTGGTTGCCGGCAATTTCACAGCATCCTACCCCAGTAACTTCAGACTCGATTGGCATACACGTCTCTTCCCCTGTCTCCGCACCCATTCATATTAACACTCTTGAAACTAAAAGGACGCGGGGTCGCTACCTACGCTTGCTGCTCGACGCCGCTAGAACTCGTACGCTAATTATCTTCATGGACCTCCTAGGAAACCAACACCCCGACTTCATAGCACCCTAACCAAAGTCCGTATGCCGGATGCCGCCAATTAAACCTTCCGCCACATTTCTTCAGACGCTATGCCGATCGTGTTTTTGTCTTTCGTTCATCCGTGACCCGAACCGTGGGGGAGTCTAACCCCATAAAGAAGACCGAAGACATAACTCATTCTCGTTGACTCCGAGACAGTCGCGTCCGAGTTACAGTAGAACTACCGGACGTGGCGCTATTCAGCCGGGACGGTCCGAATTTGATGTACGACGATCTCGGAACAACCCCTGAACTGGCGGGTGCTCCGGCACGTTAGCGAAAAACGCAAACTTGACAGGGGTTGCGCCCGACAGTCTCGTCCTCTGTTACCTTTCTTCGTAGAGCTTAATAAGCCAAAGTGCACGCGCAACGGTTGCGCAGAGAATTGCGGAATTCGGGGAAAGGTGAGGAGAAAAAAGTGGATGAAGATGATGAACGGCGTTGAAGATTTTTCGGTAAAAAATACAATTATCAAAAAAGAATGATTTCCCTCGTGACGAACGAAATATTATTATTTCACCGCCCAAAATCTGTTCACATACTAAAAAATTACGAATGCGTCGATGATTGAACTTTTTGCCGTCGCGTTGCATCGTTGAAAAATTCTTTTCGACGCTTATACCTCGTTTCATGTGAAACTGCAAATCTTGCGGACAAAGAATCGTCGAAGGACTTTGAGTTATGATCAGAAGCAAAGTTCTCGCCACCCTTCCATGTCGATCGTGTTGCAGACAACAACGAACGAAAAATAATCAAAGGAAGTGGGGAAAAAGGAATGAGCGACAAAAAAAAAGCAACGAAACGAAAATGGCGTGGCTGGACATCGTTGGTTCGGGAGACGAAACCATTTTTTGCATCGGGTGAGTGCCGTTAATCAATGTGAGTCACTTCTATTGTGTTAGTTCTCAGCGAGAGGTTAAGTCGGTGGTAGTAGCAAAGTGCGATTTTCGCTTTGGAACGATTTCCGCACACAAATGCGAAAATAGCGACCCGATACCCTTGCGATTCTTCGGCCGGGATCTATAGGACGTTATATCCGCACCCTTTCCGGGGAACCGAGATGGCTCTACCGTAACCCCTTTTGGCGTCGATGACAAAAAAATTAAAAAAATTCACCGAAGCTACCAAGCCTTGCTTGCAACACGTTTAAAAGTGATAAATGCGACGCTGGAAAATATGACTGAGAAAAATGTTCGAGCGAGGCAGAACTATACGAAGCAAAGAAAGAAAGATAAAAAGTGTTGAGTCGGATGAGGAGGAGGAGGAGGAGGCGAATGAGAAGAGCGAGACGGCTCCTGATTTCACTGCGTTGGCTGGGTTTCGATTCTACGGGGTCGGCTGTACCCGCGTGGTGAGAACGACGAGGTTGTTCCCGGCTCGAGAAATCGAAAAACTAATATCCGCCCTCGGGAACCCGTTTGTTTCGTATTGTTTCGGACGGCGGGAGCGCCTCGAGCTCCCGGCGGGTTATCTTGGGGTGATTGAGTGTCCCCATTCTTCATTAAGTCGAAAAAAAGGGGCGGCGGCCAAACGTTCGTTCAATTTTTCGTTCTTTCCCTAGCTCGCATTTTTTCTTCTCTCATTGTTTATCGATGTAAAATGAATTTTAACAAACTTAAATTGTCGTCATTGCATTTATTGAAACCTCTTCATTAACTTATTTTTCCGAAAAAATAAATTAATACGAGTACAATTTTGTCCCAAGCTTGATTACCGTTGAAAAGAATTGCAATATATTCGTCTCGAGGTTTCGCCCTCGAGCGAGAGATTGCTGACGTGCACGTTGAACTTAATACTCTTTTGTGAACGGAAGAAGCTTCGACGGCAAGGAGATCAGAGTACCAACCCCTCGAAATCCGAAAATCGGCTCCTGGCGTCGCAAGTGTTTGTTGAGGAGGGTCACTTATTAATGCGGACTCAGGAGCTTCCGCTAATTCCTCGGCTGAAACTCCGCCGGGTGGATATAACGTGTTGCCAGCTGTCAGCGGAAGTGGGCTTTGCCAAAGACCGACGGTCTTAGGCGATGTTTAGATCTATTAGCCAATGCCAACAAACCGGTCCGTCGCGTCTCTGGACCTTCGGAAATAATGCCATCAACCCCAACGTTTAATATAATTTCACCATTAAATCAAGAGCTTCTACATTTTGCTCTCCAATAATAACAATATCAGCTAAAAATTTGTTATTTAGTTGTCTTTCTTCCGTCAACATTAAGATTGAGCTATAAATTAGGGCCTTCAAGCTTACCAAAACGTAACAAGTATGACGGGGTAAGAAAATTGATTAAAAAAAACCTAGTTTCTCTACTCAGTGTTTTTTCTTCACTCCCATCTTTAGCTTTAAGATCGCTGCTCGCAAACTCACTGCTTTTTTTGTTTTACCGCGCCCACCCCTCATAATCACCCATAACAGCCCGACGTCTTATAAAAAAACTTCTTCTCGAGTTATTCTCGATCCCCCTTTCCCAGCCTCTTCCAACTTTTCATCCCTCATTTGTTCCAGATAAGTGGGCGAGGGGTATTGGTTGGAAGGTGAGAAAGCAAGACGGAAGGAGCCAAGAGGGATGGAAAGACAACCCCTCTTCGCCACCGCGGACCCCCTTCACCCGTCGCGGCAAGGCGTCCCGACCGAGAAGTTGGTTTACCGCCCCCAGGGGTGGTTAGCGGGTCTAGTTAAGGGGCGTCTTAATTACCCACGGTAATGAACACCTTGTCGTAAAAACTTGCCTCGGTTTAATTATTTCAACGCCGATTCTGCCTACCCTCTCGTACCCCCGTCCATCTTCATCGACCCTCTTATCCCCACCGATATCACTTCCCCTCGACGCTCTTCCGCTAATTTCATTTCCGGTGCATTTACTTCGTTCGACCTCTGTAGAACATACGAATCAAAATACGATTTGCATATTTATTTTTCGTTGGACATTTATTAGGAGAAAAAATCGAAAATAAAGAGTCTCAGAGACGTTTAGCTTATTTCGAATCTAACGCCAAGTGGAAAACATGACCATAGTAGACCTTAATGAGAGCGTAACGAAGAACGATCAGCCGTGTAAAATATTCCGCCCTATTCTGTTCAGATATTTTTCTTTATTCAGCCTGAAACTCCGGGTCGCAGAGGGCAATGGAACTCCATCGTAAAGTATTACACGTGGGTATACGTTGCCAGGGTTGGTGTCCATTGAACGAACAGCAATAGCAACCACTGGGAACACGGTCGCTCGGTTATAAATTCACGGGAATTAAACGAAAGAATGCGGTTTACGTCGACGTACGAGCGGCTCGTTGCCACCCTTAACTCTGCTTCGTCGGAGAAAAGTAGGTGGGCGAGGGGAGATTGCGGCACGTTGGATAGCTGGAGGACGGTTCCATGCTGGGGGGAGGGAGCACCGCGGCAACGCCAGGGCTTGTTGGATTTTTAATTAAGGGCGCAATGACTTCCCCCCGTCCAAGAATTCCGGGCATCGTGCCTTCCGCCCCCCCCCCCCCGCCGCCCATCGGGCTGGCTTGCGGCTGTGGGCCCAACAAAATAAGCTCGTGCAAGCTCTGCATGCACAAGTTATCCAGAGAGACGTCTGCAATGCACGATAGCTGTTCGCTAAACTTTCGATTTTATGTAAACAAATTTATAACTTAACATAATAATTATTTATAATGTATTATATTATTTTATATATTTAAATTTCCATTTATTATATGTATTTATTTATATAGTATGAGTATGGTTCTTTATTATGGAAATTCAATAATCAGACCTTTCAGGACTGGATCAAAGAACCAAGTGATCCCGCGGCCGCAAATCTCAAAAACCGGATGCATGATCTCCGTGCAACGAAACGGGAGCTACCAGAAACTGGCGTCACCGGCGTGCCAAGAGCAACTCGCGTATCCCTCCAATAAAAGTCAACAAAAGACGAACGATTCATCGGGCTAATGGAAAAGTCCGAAAACAGCGACAGAGAGAGACGGAGGCAGCGTGAACGTCACCATTTCCCCCTGGACATATTCTCGCGTTGGGATCCTTCGTTGTCGTTGCTCCGAATCGTCCAAGCTAGCCCCCGATCCCCGCAGTCGCTATCTCCACAGCTCATAATTAAGCACACGGTCTTTTAGCAGATTAGAAATTTTCTCCAACCCCCTCTCGCCCCTCACGAGAGCGAGGATTCGAAGTGGTCGCGACAACTCGACAGTACAAGTTGTGTCAAGTGTTTTTACGATTTTGCAAAAGATCACAACGATGCACAAGACATAATTTCTTTTCGAAATTATGAACAATAAAACTTCTGCATTTCTGCAATAAATAGTAAACAAGTAAATAATTCGAATGATCCATTGTTTGACAATAAATTCTGGCATTACAAAATACAAAGTAACAATCCACAATTAGTTTGGGATGAAAGTATTTTAACCACATCTTCATTGAGTGAATGTCCATTTTTGACTATGATATTGTAAGATTCGAGATGCTGAATGGCACGAATGTGGAGAAGGATGAAGAAGCGTGAGGACGAGTTTCGCGAACGACCAACAACTGGCCCTCGAAGGGGGGGAGTCCGTGCGTTAGCGAAAGATGCCGGGTGGTGTTATAGGTGGTGTTGGTACCAGAGGGCGCGGTAACTCTCACTTCCACCCACTGGATGCGGTGATGGGTGGTATTATTCCAAGCCATTTGTCACTCGGGCATCCTCGAGACGCAACCCCTTTCGCTTCTTGGCTCGAACAACTACGACCAGGGCCTTCCACCCTTTATCGTCCGACCCCTCTCCAGACCTCATCCTGACTTCTATGCGGAACACGAGAGCTTTTTATAGCCGCGAATCGTCGCAATATGCCGACAAGAAGCTTACATTCCCATCCCCTTGGGCATAGATTAAGAGGGTGCAAAAGGATTTCTCGAGTTTTCGTATTTTTATTTTATTTTTTATATTCTTCTTCGTTGCTGTGCGCCCTCGCGAAAATCGTTCCGCGCCTATCTCGGGTAGCTTGCCTCGAGCACAGTTGTTTTTAAGCCTTTCTCAATCGGGAACGCTTTGAATGGGATAAACTTGAGATGTCGAAGGGTGACGAAAATGTCGTCGACCTGCATCCCCGTGAAAAATTTTAACCACCGAATCATTCCAAACTATGAATATATGTATATCTCATTCCTTTGTTTTTCAGGCAATTTTTATTACAGGAACAAACGATTTTTTTCTCCGTTAATTGAGGGTGTCGAATTAAAATCCGGAGAACCGAAAATTCACTTAAACGATGGATAAAGGAAAGCAATTCCGGGTGGCGTATAGCGAAGAAAAATAGGCCACGAAAGAAAGAATGAGAACCGAGGGGGGGGGGGGGGGGGGTGATTGGATGGTACGGGAGGCGTAGGTGGGCGGTGGGGGGTTGCTTCTTTCATCAGAAAATAATTAAGGTTTTCTATGGAGATGATGGATTCGGGAAGCCGGCGTTCGTTCAGTCAACGTCAGAGGTCGACAATGGGCTCAATGGATGGAACGTTCCTTTATTTAAAATAGCTTTGTGTCCTCTCTCGCCGCCCACCCCCACTCCCTCGTCGTCGTCGCGCTCGTCGGCAAAAACTCTTTTCGGTCTTATTTCGCCATCTTTCTCGCAATCTCAATGTCGCCACTCGTTGCACCGAACTGAAATCTGGATCGCGTTGATCGCGATCGCCCGAGCTATTCGCTCGACCCGATAATCCAAAGGGTCGCGGAACGGTCGCGCCATTGCGGGGTATTGTGGGGTGAATTGGGAAGCCCAATGAAAAAATAAAATAAAATACTGTCTCGTCATCCGTGGAAAATCGAATCTTCGGCAGGACCTTGGAAGTCACCGGAACCTTCCACGTCGAGGGAGAATAATTTCGTTTCTCAAGAATTTCCCGGTCATTGACGATCATCAACCCTTGAAAAACATCATAGCTTTACAAAATTCAAACGCAGACATCCTGTGGGCTTTTCTGGACCCCGAGTGACCGTCGAGAGCTTACTAAAAAAATTATATATAAATCGTTATATATGTATATCATTGAATTTATTTTTGTTTTGGCACAAATAAAATTATGTTGTCCAAATACTCCGTGAAACATAAAGTAAAAACAAAAAGTTAAGCCAACGAAAAAAATATGAAGGAGAGACACGGGTGACAATGAGAGAGGGCTCCAAGCCCCTGTCGTGGTTTCCGGTGATTTTTGAATGTAACCCCCCTCCAGCCCCGCACCAACCCTCAGACCAAGATCATATCTCTCGCATCCTTCTGTTTCCGATTCGCCTCAACCCCTAGCCTCCCACCCCTCGTGATTCCCGGTGGACCGAAGCGGACGGAGACTCGAGAGGACGCGGAATAAGAAGGAGCTACGGTTTTTCACCCTTACCGCACGATCTACCCCGTCGCAGTGCGTTTCGTCGTTCCGGCCTGCCACCAAACAAATGACGCTTGAAACAAAACGAAATACGCAAACGGGCGTTTGTCTTTCGTCCGTGTCATTGCGTGCAGGCACGCTTGGAATCTGCCGTCGTGGAGTCGGCCCGTACGATTGAGGCCCCCGGGACGCACCGTGGGGTTGCCCGGGGGAAAAAAAGATTTCCTCACCGCCCAGAATTTTTGTCTCGGTTAGACAAACGTTGCTGTTCAATGGTTTGGGAACGAGTGCTCGAACGATATACATGGTTTTTTTTTACAAGTAATTTGCTACGACGGGTCGCACTGGAGAGGAAGGATTGGAGACAGTCGAAACTATGACTTCACTGATAATTTTCTATTTTTCTTGTGAAATGAATTTTAATTCATTCTAGTTGTCCTGAATGACTTATTTATTCTAGAACCAAATAAATCTCAAGAATTAAATATCATCAATAAATAAAGGCGCTTAATTACTCGAAATGCCCTCTGCGACGTGACGTATGAAATTTGTAGTCGTGGAATTCTCAAAAGCAGCAAAAACCACGCTCGATATAGGAACAATAATAGAAAATATTACAAAAAAATTGGGGCATTAATGCCAGCTGGCGTTACGACCCTTTGTCTCGGTGACAAAAGTGAGAGAAGTAAATAAAGAATAACAGAAGAATGAGAAGCGAGAAAGTGACGAGGAGACTCCGAGTCTCGTCGTCCTTTCCGCACTTCCGATGCAGAGAGATTTTCGCCACTGGCACTACCAACCCCATCATCACCATCCGCACCATACGAACAGTCGAGGGATCAAGCTTTATTTAGCAGATCATATTTACGACTTCCAATTCCTTTTCGCGTATCCTATTTCACGCTGCTATCATATTTTCTTCATTATTTCTCGTTAAGGGGTCATTCTTTATTCTGAAACGCGGTGCGAAATGAATCTTGGAACGCAATAGAACTATTCGGCTGATTCCTCAAAATATTTTCTACTTTATAGAACAACTTTTGGATCAAATCGAATTTTGTTTCGTTGCCAGAAGGGTTTTTGAAGTAAAATACGAAAATAGTCACCCACTATTCATTTCTTCTGTCGATTCTGATATTCATCTGAGAAAAAAAACGTAAGGTACGAAAGGATCACGAGGATTTTCCTATGGCTCGAATATTCGTCATTTCTGGCTTCTAATTATCTTCCACAACCCTTTCAAAAAATTTTGATTTCACGCTATCATCAAGGATTCGGAAGACTGCCTCAAGTTTGCCTCGTTTTCGGTTCTAGCTTTCGTAGCAGCTCGCGATTGGCACGATGAATCACTCGGCGTATGATACGGAAATGGATATATATCGCTCGTAGATGTAACCCTCGATAAGAGAATATACATCCCTATGGCGTGGCACGCACTCGTAAACATCAGGAGCAAACATAATATGACTGATGCCTCGGGCAATGCGATACACTGAAACGGATGGCAGGAGCATCGGTGTAGCACAACCAGCAAACCTCCGCTTCCTCCTCATTCTCGTTCTACAACCCTCCAACCACCCCCGTAACCGCCCCTGCGCCCTCCGTATTCACCGTCAACTTCGGTATCCCGTAGCAATTCCGCGCTCTGTGCACATAGCAAATGTACATCGACTCAATGTGCACTTGTAGCGCGTATCTTCGAAACACCGCTTCGGGGGGTTGTACACCCCTCGCGGAACAACACATTTCACGGATCATCGGTCTTTCCAAACGTGACAAAAGAGATTATAAAAAAGAGAGACATATGTCAGTTCTCAATATTTTGAACTATTGGGTTTTTTGATTGATGATAAAAAAATGCATATATCCAGTGTAATATATTTAAAAAGTACGAATTTATATTCGAAATCTATATAAATGTATATGAATTTTTATATGTGTTATTTACATCAAAGCCAATGCAATATTTGTGTCTAGCACGGCATCGAAAAATTCAATAGCCCAAAATATATCTTTTCGATAATCTCTATTGTTTTAAACATATATTTTCCTTGTCAGCCAAAAAAAGAGAGAGAAAACGCTCTTAAATCTTGGTTCGAGGCAGCCATGGCTGTTCAGAAACTTCAGTGTGTAACCTCTTTCCAACGCCCAGGCAACACCGCGAGAATGCATCATTTTTCACCCTGGCTAACCGAATTTGTCCGTCTCCTTGGACCTCTTCTGCCACGTTGCCCCTCCCCCCGCCCTCTCGCGTTCGGGGTTCCTGCCACTGGCCCATCGAGGGGTTGCGATCTAATTTCAAGTCCATTTCGATGGATACAGCTCGGGCTGCTGCTACCAACGTTCCGGGGCTTCGATCGTCCGTTCACCCCCACCCCCGACGCACCGATAGTCCTCGCTATCATTTATACGAATTACGGGGGACTCCCCTAGGGTCACGCCGACTCGTTTGTTATTATTAGCTTCGAAGGGGGGCGGGCGGAGGTTTAATGGTCTTGTAATACGTCCCTTGCACGGCGTTAGGGTTTTTTTTGCTTTTTGGGTTTTCGGCAGTTGTCGTTACTCCATTGTCTCAACCCCGGGCTTATGGTCGTCGTCAATTTTGTCTTACAAGACATTTCGAAGCTCCTCGTATGACTTAAAACCCCTTAAACACGCCCTTTATTCTCCAGCCGAACCATATTCACTAACGTTGATGCATAATTAATAATATCGCCATTTTTACAATGAGAACACGTAGGTACATAATTTTACTTAGCTGACCATTAATCGTTGATGCAAACACAAGCATTATCTCTCAGCCAAAACTACTTTTCAGAATTACAGGGCTGAATCTTTTTTATCAACAGTACTGCGTTCTCGTTTTTCTTTTATTTTCAACGACTCGGTGGAACAAAGATTCCAAACTCCGGTGATAAAACTGTCGCGCCGGAGAACCGAGAACGTGGACCGAGACGCGGGGGGTTGGAAAAGGAAACATGGTTGTGGGTGAGGTGGGGCTGAAGGGGTTGCGTTCGTTGGCCGAACCCGCGAACCCAGCCAGGCAGGCGTTACGTTAAAGAAATTAGAGAGATAATTCCTCAGACGAATACCCAATTTACCCTTTCGTCCGAGCGTTCTCTTGGCCGGCTACTGGCATCAGTGGCAGCACCCTGGAGCATCCCGAAAGCACCCTGGCCTTATTATCTAAAGTGCTCGACTGGCTCGCGGGAGAAAAAGGATAAAGAAAAATTGGAGGATAGCACAGCCGAACGGAAAAGAACGCGAAAGCTTGGGAAAAGAGGGTGAAAAAATAAATAAAAAACGGAAGGGTTAGCGTAGACCCAGAGGCGAACGAAGGAAGCGCTGGAAAAGGAAGACGGAAAGGAATGGAAGGAAGTGGAAGAGAAGAGAAGAAGAACGTGAAAATGGTGTATACGGCGCGACGGGTGGAGGGAAAAAATGGTGGAAGGAAAAGAGGAAAGACGAAGGGAAATAAAAATGAAAAAAAAAAAAATAATCTCGTAGGATACGCTCTCAGCAACTAAAGGTCCGAGCAGCCGGAACTTTGTCGTCCCAGGATGTTCGCGATGCTAGATACACATACAGGAGGACTTTATGTGTGTGGGTGTGTTTTTTTTTACTTCGAGCTTCCTCTCCGGCTACTATAATTTATTTACGCGAGAGATATTTTGCGCCCCTCTACTGTCAAAAAGGTTTTCCTTCGGTAACTGGCCCGTGGCGTCGTGAATTATTTTCGGAAACAGAATATGAAGAAGAAGGACGCTATGGCCATTCTTTTTCGTGCACATAGCTGAGGAAATGTATCAGCGTAATTACCAGATCGGGGAGACGACATTTTTTAAGTATTTCTTGTTTTAAGCTTGTATGAATCGTGGAAGAATATGTTATGGAATCCTACTAAAGTGCGAGGGTTGAGGATTGATTGGGATTTTGATCATACCCTTCTTCTGTTGCATTTTAATCGGTTTGTCATTGATTTCCGATGTCGCCTGAAAGTGACGCCTCAACTTTGTGCAACAACGAATGCTCCGAGCTGTTTATGATGGGATTCTTGATTGAACACGATTGTCGAGGTTCTGGACAAATCGTCGAAGAGATCAAAGCACCGACGATGACCGCAGGAATAAACTCGCGCAGCGATGAATCCGTCCCCCCGCGTTGCCTATTTTTAGAATCTTTGATTTTTTTCGTGAATTTCATCCGTGAAATTTGCTTGAATTCGAGATTCAATGCAATTCCCATTAGGACTTCGTTAGCGCTATCGAATCAGAGGTCGTAAACAGAAATTAAAAATATACGAAAACAAAAAACAATCGAAACACTACTATCGGTCGATTTTATTGGCCACTTGAAAGTACCGTACAACGTATGACTGGTCTCCTCGACATCCCGTATCCTGCACGTGTCACCATTGAAAAGATCTCTTTATCCCATCAAACTCCGACAAAATGCATTTATCTGTTTCTGGCTTTTCCACGATTCTGCGGACGACGCCGGCGAAACACGCAGGCACGTATCGTATCGTATCGTTCGTATTCGTTCAACCGGGAATGGATAAAAAAAACCTTTTCCAGCAAATAACTGCAATCTACAAACATACAATGCTTACATTGTTTACTTTATATTTCTGCAATAATGTAAAGTCATTTACACCATTTGATATTTTACAATGAATATTGAACAGTTTTTCATTTTTTGAAATTCCGTTCATTTTACCCAGGCTGCTGTCGAAGGGATAGGTTTAGGGACAGACGGCAGGCCGGTCAGGTTTGTCGGAGTCTTCGTCGGTATTTTGTTGAACGCGCCCGGACGGATGTTGGATCGATGAATCAATCCCATCGTCGTGACGTTGACGAAGCGCGCGGGGGTGGTTCGTCGAGGCTTGCAATGGCAAGGCCGGGGAAGGGGATGGAGGCAGCGTCAGTGGTGGTGCCGATGGGATTTGGACGCAGCCTCGATCGTTGCATACACGCGTGGAATGGAATATGGACCACGGGGTCCACGCGGGGGTGTCAGTCGTGCCGCACACACTCGGGCAAAGGGAGCGGGGGTGTCGCTTCTCCGCTCCGGCTGGCCCCGCTGATTCTGCTCATCGGCTCACCGTTCCGTGCAGCTGCAGCTGAACACCAGCAGCATCCGCGCTGCCAACGACGAACGAGCCTAGCGAAGTGTGCAGGTGCGGGTGTATTAAAAACCGGGGTGGCTGCGGTCGCGTACCAATCACCCTACATAGGGGGCGGGAGGGGGATGGAAGGTGGACGAAACGAAGGTCGCAGTGTGCGTGACACACATGGACGATGTCGTTCGACTCGGGACAAACGTTTGTGAGCTTCGGGGGGTTTGTGTGCTCGTTCGGCCGAAGGGGGTGGAGGGTAGGGTGGAATCTTGTATACGCGTCGTTCGAGCCTCTATCCACACCCAAAAACTCGCCATCGCAGTGGCCGTTCGATGGCCCAAAACGTTCAAACCGAACCGTTCGGAACAACCCCCCCTCCACCCGCTTCCGATCCAGTCGCCCCCGCCCCCCGGCGGAAGCCCCTTCGTGAAATTTTAATCGTGTCGTCATTGGGGTAGTTTGTTGCGATAACCCCGACCAGCGTCATGGGGTATCCGCGAATTTGAGGGGGAGGGGAGGAAAAAAATCGTAGCGATCCAGTCCGCTCGCCTCATTGTCATTGCAACGGTCCGCAGTACGCTACCACGCCGCCCTCCTCCTCGCCACCCCCCCCCCCCCCCGGGAGGAGGCTTCCAACCCCGGCAATCGATTTGACGACATAACCTCACTTTTGATACCGCACACCCGCGGGACACGGAACAAACCCGATGTACCTCATCCCTTTACCAATCTCTCTTTCTCTTTATCCCTTGCTTTCTCTCCCACAATGGGTGTGTGTGTGCGTGAGTCGTTTGGAACCCGCGTGAAACCTCTAACTGAACGAATTTGAGCATCGTATGGATACTGCCAGTACGTAGAAATGTACATGAGGTGAAAACGTTGGATACGCGAGTCGGTTCGAACGTTCGTTTGACTCGTCAGCCCTCGGAATGGTCAATGTGGAAGCTGTTTGTCATTCATTTTCTTTAAGAGATAAGTAAGGAGATTTTTGATAATGAGAAAAAAATCTGGAATTCGATTAATATTATAGCATAATCTAGAAAGTATCATAACTGAATCCCTGTAATTTTTTCCCAAAATCCTGCAACCCATCGGAACGACCGGCCTCGTAACCTAAGGGTTAACTCTGAGCATCCCTCCCCGACGATTGCAATCGTAATCAAAAGTAACTCATTTTCTCAGGCATTCGAACTGCAAATAAATAAATCGAAAAAGTTAAATACGCGCATACCCACCCAACCCATATCCCGTAGTATTTGTTCGAAACCATTGAGCCGAGCCTTTGAGGGTTACCGCACGCAACCCGCGTATTATTGCTCATTTGTTTATACCGAACGGTTTCGTTATCACGTACGCAGGACATCGAACGGAATAATGCACGAGGAAAACGGATTTGCGGCAGCTTTTTGTCACTCTGCCCCTATCCAAATCACGTTTCCTATCCCTCCCGTAACGTTTTTCGCCTCGACTACACCCCCGCAATCCCGCGAGCTACCCCCAAGCCCCGGAGTGATCATGTGCCGACGCGTGTGCGGCCAGCCAAGCGGCTTTGTGTTTTCCATCAATCACGCCAACTTTCTACCAAATGGATATACAGGCTTGATACTTTTTTTGGCTTTTTTTTCCGCGTGTGACACGACCGGGCGTCAGGCCTCGCACCCCGTTCGATCACAATCGAAGCGAATTATTGAATCTGCTGCTGCTGCACTGCAAAACGAAGTCGTGCAGTCGTGGCTTAGATTGCAGCCGTTGGCTTGCACAATTTTAGACATTCGATCGTCGATCGATCTAATCGATATTCGCTGATTTTTTTCCTTTCTCGAGATACTAATAAATATTTAATAATGAAAATGAAAATTAGTAATAAATAACACATGGAATTTATTCGGATGAAGAAATAGTGGAACACAATTTTTTTTTTAAATTTCACAGTCGATGGAACAAATGATATTTATTCATTTTTTTCTTTCACGTACCTAAACAGCGGATGATCACGAACTTATCAATTAGACGAGTGAATTTATTCGAAAACTCGGATTGGACGATGAGGTTAAAATACGAACGTAAAAGTTAAAAAAAAAATGCTGTGACTTACGGATCGTTCCGAGAGCGAACGGTCAACCTCATTTCCGTTCCGCGTTAAAAGGGACGTTACGTGCTGATCTCGATTATCTTAAATTACGTTATCTATTTACAACGACACGAGTCAGCGTAATGTCGGAAACGATTAATCGAAAACGATTTTGAGGATAATTAAACCTCAAAGATTTTGCAAACGACGTTAAGGGGGCATATGAACATTAAAGTCAAATTTGTTTCTTATCATTTCTTGAATTAGTCAATATAAAAATGTGTCTTAAAGTTGGCTGAATCATAGTCAATTTTGTAGCTTGGCGACATGTGACTCGTGACATTTGAATAAAATATAGCAATCCAGAAATTTCGTTTCTCCAAAAATACAAGAGAAGGTTGACCAAATAATTCAACCAATACAAGAATTTTTCACTGATATCTCCATTAATCTTGTCAAAAAAAAATTTAATTTCCGAACTTCTTTTGTTGGCTTTCTAGGTGCGTATGCCTCCTTAACGAATAACATTCGATCGCGAGTCTTCGACGATTTTACAGTTCTCGATCGAATCGAATGTATTTAAATCTGCTTATTTTTTTTAGACTTAATGCTACTGATAGAGAAGTCCCGATGGATGGCACCGATATATGCCTGTTACGATACTGCTATTTACATGATCTTACGAATTACAAACGTAAACCCTGGTTAGTCCTCGAGTTCTTGCAAACGTCAAAACGTTTGAGACGCGCGCGCGAAGCCTCAATATCGTTCAGTCGTCACTTCAAAGCTGGGATGGTCAATCGTTCAATTAAAATATTTAAAAAATCCTTTCGTTACCGACCGATTTTGGATCGAAAGAATTATCGAATATAATGATATACTATATCGAATATACTGTATTTTCGATATAGTATATAACATTGTTATATCTAATAAGCCTTTCGATCGAGAATCATTCAGTAACGAAAGTATTTTTCGCATAATATTATAATATATTATACACAATTATAATTACATCGTTACAACCCTAAAACAATAATTTCTCTGACTTTTCAGTAATGATTGCACAAGTATGAAAATTTAAATTATCCCTCGATAATCAATAACAATAATTTCATTGAAAAATTATTTAAAATATATTTTTCATCAAATAAAAATTCTTCATCCCTGCTTCGAAAGCAACTCGGCTACGCACGAGCGTGGAATCCGAGAGATTTTTTGATCTTCGAGGATCTCGATGAGGTCTCCGAAAAACCCTGCCTAAGAAAAATTCCCCGGATCTCAATAGGGCCTCCAAACGTGTCTGGGTTTCGGACTTCTGTCCTTTCTGGGCCTCACGACGATTTCTCTCTCGACCTCAACCTCGTCGTCCTTTCTCCTCGACGTCGTGAGATCCTGACCCACGTTTTCCTTGTCCCGACAACTTCTCTTCGTGCTCAAATCGACGCTTCCTTCGAGCCTTATTTTCACGGTGAGGTCACCTCGTCTCGTCGCGGGATCGACGGTTTCGACCTGCACGTCCGAATCGTTGAGATTTTCTACGCTCGGTCGCAAACGCTTGTTCGTTTCGACGAAATCTTCTCTCAAACTGTTGTTCTCATCGATTTCGAGGTCATCGCGGTTGGGTGAGACTCTGGGGGAATCCGGTTCGACGAGAGAATCCTCGCTACGTCCGAAATCCGTGGTTTTTCGATCTTGTTCGTCGTTTCTGTCGTCAACCTCGATGCTACCTTCCGGACTTTCCGTTTCTCTCAAGGCTTCGGCGTCAACGTCGTCATCGGGATTATCAACGTCGTTGGTCTCGCGTCTGTCGGGTTTTGGACTACCGCTCGGACTTTCGCTGGCGCTTCCGAGCTTACGCAGATCTTCTTGGCTCGTCTGGTCCGGTCGCTGACGACGTTGCTGCGCCATTCTCAGGGCCAATGCGTGCCAATCCGGTTCCAATATGTATTGCTGGGTGTGATAGGACAGAGGATTGTAGAGCCACGGCGACTGCGGCAATAACGGCGCGAATATCGAACCGAACAGCGAACCGGTTGCTCGCAAAAGATGCAATCCTGCGGGAACAGAAAGAAAGGAAAAAAACAAATTAGATTTTCATCAAGTGGATTTGGTAGGATATCATTGAATTTGTTAGAATTTTTCGTCGGGAAACCATCTCGTGGTGAAGGTGGAAACGTGTCTGGGAAAATAAAATTTGTCGGGCGTTACCAAAGTGCGAACCTTGAGCTCACCTTGAAAATGTAAATGCTGTCCCGAGGGGCTCGGAGCATTGGCGCTGGTTGTGGTCGCAGGTTCCGCCGGTGGCGTTTGAGCGGTCACCGAGGCCGTCGTCAGCAAGCCCGGACCGGTTGCCGGATTCCCAGGCGACGTTCCGGGTGTTCCTTCACGTACGGAAACGCTGATGGGTCCGAGATCGTTCCTGCTCGTGGAATCTGTAACAAACGCAGAATTCTTTGAAAAATGTCTAGATGTACGTGCGTGGGTGTGATGACCTTGGGAAATTATAACGTCCATCACTCGATTTACGGTTATTGTAATTTTAATACCAGGTAATTCTTCGGTCCTCGGACGATTAATTTTATTTCAGCCTCATCCTGTAATTCTATATAGCTCACCTGTTGACGTTGGGGCTGGCAGCCGAGGTGATCTTTGTTCGATGGCGTGATGAAAGGGATTGAACGCCGAGGCGCCACCGGCAGTCGGTGGATGAGGGTGTTGTTGCTGCTGTTGCTGTTGCTGTGGCGGCTGCTGCTGCTGCGAATGAAGTCCCGGGGGAGGTGGAAGACACTGCGAAGGCAACGAGCCCCGTGGTAAACCGCCCCATCCTTGGCCAGCACCTTGCTCCAGTCCCAGGTGTTGAAGGCCTGATTGCACACATGCAAATAGATACATTCGTCACAAATTTAACTCTACTGAAGGGTTTCAATTTTTTAGAGAAGTGAAAATAATCTAGCATTCTTAGGACGCTCTGCTCACTATTTTGGAATTTTTTTGGTCAAATTTCATTTCAACTATGTTAAAATTATAATTATTGAAAAAATTCGGATGCTCCTCATTTTTGACGACATAAAAAATACCTCGGCATTTGTCACACCTTAAAATAACGATGACTCTCATTCAGAGCAAGGCTCTTAGCGCTTGGGGCCAAGAGGAACTCCCATGACCATCATGAAATTTCACCGAAGGGTAAGCATCTACCATTGGGGGTTTAAAAAAAACCCCGACCTTCACCAAAATTGTGCAGGTCAGACCACGACTGAGAGATATAATTCCCTGAGTTCCTGAGCCGATATATATATATCCATCATCATTGACGCGCCTATAATCTCGTCAATTGCATTTCCCGAGGCTATTATCGCCACTCCGGTTTACGGACCAAGACCATAGTCATCCCGAAGCCGCGTATCAATATCATGCACCGGCTATGACACAAAGGCCACGGTTAAATGTATATAAGCTCCAAAACGTGAGAGGTTGGTCTGGGTATGAGGACGCGTGGTAAACCGGAAGCTTCGTTCCAGCGGCGACGCATCGATCAACGGTGGCCCTTGTGAGAGGCTGCGACGTTTTCCGACCCCCTTGACGCAACAACCCTTGATCGATGGAAGATTACATCGTCATCTGGTACGAAGCTGGTTCGTAAAAAAAATTCCGTAAAAGTAGAAAAGTCGTTCACACCCGCGTAGCGGATCGGGCTACGAGTCGCGCGATTTCAGCGATGAGGGTTGGAGAAGAGTCGCGGCAAGAGGTACGTCCAGAAGGACCAAACGAGTGGAAGGGATCGAATGACCGGTGGAAGGGTGAATTGTTAAAGAGTGGGGGGTTCAGTCGGGGGGGAGGCTACTTTGGTTAGCATCGCTGATGCTACGGTTGTGGCGATGTTAGTGAACCGACGACGACGGTGGCGATTCTAGAAAGAGGGGTAAAAACGGGTAGAAGGGATAGGAGTCGTTGCCCACAAGGGTAGAAACGGTGGGGAGTGTCGGGTGAGTCACTGGCGCGTGGGCGGTACCCGCGGAGATTGCGGCGAACCGGATTGGCTGGCCGCAAACCCCCTTTGCCGCGCATACGGTTTCCCCCGGGGGTTGGGGTAGGTGAGGGTGGGTTCAGGGTGCTGGATTGCACACTCTCACGAATACTCTTTCAAACCCCCCTCTCTTTAGACTCCCCGTTTTCCGTACGCATTAAATTGCGGACATCGTGTGCGACATCTGTGTGTGTGTGTGTGTGTGTGTAAGAGCGAGGAAGGGGTGGGGGTGGAGAATAGGTTGCAATCGCGGCTCGCGTGGTCCGACGGAAAAGACTCGCGAGGGGATCGAGGGGAATATTTTTAAGCTCACTTTCCACACTCCCAACCCCTTTATTTCGCTTCCTCACTCATTTTCCTCACCCCGGCTCATTTGAAAGCCAAAGCCAACTGTGCTTGGGACAGTAAGAGCGCACCGAGCCCTATCTATCCCGTTTTCCCACCCCACACACATACACACACGCACACAGCCGAGTTCTTGGGTCGCGGGCTTCGCTGCTTGCCCGTTCACGAAGGGTTTACATCTACTTCTGTGACTCCGGGCTTCGCGTTACTTTACGATGAGGATTAAGAAAACGATAAGGGCGTCTCGCTTCTCGCGCGACTCGCAAAAGCTTCCGTATCTATACCTCGGTCGCCTGACGTAGGCCAGGAAACAATTCCCGCATCGTTTTAAAGAGAGAATATTTACGAAAAGGCTGAAGGAATCTCTGTGAAACGAGGATTAAAAACAATATGTATAGATTTATTTTCATTGCAACGACGGGTAATGCCTGGAGGCGAAACTTTAATTGTCGATTTATATTTCAAGAAAAATTTTATAAAAACGTTCTGCAGCTGATTTTGTACTGGTGGATTTCTTTTCGATCTCATTTCGAAGTGTGACGTTCGGCAGAGTGTAAGCATGCCTTCGACTGGACATCGAAGCCTGGAACTTCGTTCCAAGCTCTTTTACTAAATTTATCCTCGGAATTCAGGTTCCTCCCTCGGTTCTGACTTTCCTTTCTCGCTCGGACCACGAGCGATAATTCCGAAAACAAATGAAGACTAACGAGATGCGATCTTGGGGATGGTGCATGTCCTTACCCAGGGAACGAGTTACGTGGTGTCGCGAGGGTGGCTGGAAGACACCACGACGATGGGGTAAGAAGGGTCTACCGGGTTAAAGGGTTCGGGAAGACCTGGCAAAGCCAGACCAACCTCTCACCCACGAGCTACCCCCTTCAGGGTGTAGGGAGTGAGAAATGTTGAGCTTAAACGTTACGACGTTCCCCTCACCAAAACGTCTAACCCCCATGGAACGTTAGTTGCCTCTGGCTCGTATTCCAAGAAACCCCGTTTGCTCTCTCTCCCTACAACGTTGTAGACCTCGCGCAACCACCCCTTAACCCGCGAAAACATCGGGGATGATGTATCATCGTGCAGCATGTTCGCAGAATGTGCGTCTCGCTTCGCGCGAGTCGGGACGAAAGGAACGAGCGCGTGGGCGATGGCAAACGTCGGGCAACTGCCCGAACATTCGACTAGCCGAACTTCTGGAAAACTCGTTGCGACGTTCAGTCAACGTATTCAACCCCTTCCCGTGTTACGGAAATAACTTTCGCATTTATCTCGTCGTCGAAAATTTCGAGCGATCAATTCGTCCGAGTCTGTCACAGATCTCGTACTTGAAATATTTTTATCAATTAACTATCATGGTTTGCTATGAAATATTAAAATAAATTGTAAAACAATAATTCATCCAAATTATCAATTATGATTGCGGAAATTTGGTCATAAAAATTTTTGAAAAATTTCGCACGACTATGATTTTTATTTTGTCGAATATTTTAAGAATCCAAAGAAGGTTGAGCTATTTTTACTAGGTGCGAAGCAAATCCATTGGGATTGAATTCACTCGGCGAAAAGGACACCCTCGGCGAAAGGGTTGAAAACGGGCCAACGGAAAACCTCGAGACTCGAAATCTTAAAGAGGTATTAAGGGATGAATGTGGGAGGAGGGAGGGGTGGGGTCGGAAGGTAAGGAGCTGTGGAAGAAGCGGAAGCACGACTAAGCCTCCCCCGTTCGTATGCTTCGGCTCGAAAACCTCTCAAGATGCTGAGATACATAATAAATTAATTCGCGTATTTTCCTGTCTTCTTTATCTATTCAAATCTATGCAAAACGGGACGTTAAAACGCCTCCGACCGAACCGGCTACCCGGCAGCGACGCCTCTGCTTCTCTTACTTATCTCACGAGCGTCAACCCTTGCGGAGGGATTTCGTCCCTCGTTCTTTCACGGTTCGCTGTTATCCCGGTCCGCAACCCTTCGACTGCCACTCGTGCTGAATCTTTTTCTGCAACCCGAAAATGTTGGTCACGATTGCAACTGCCTTTTTCGGAAACCTAGGCGACATTTTATCTCGTTTTCAATTAAATCGACGAATATAAATTTTTTCTTGACATCGATTAATTTCTTGATTACTATCAATTTGAAGATTTATTTTTATGAAAATAAATATATATGTTAGAATGGGTGCTCTAAAAATGTTATTCCAGCATTTGTTCGACTGATACATTTTTTAATTTGATTAAAAACGGATAAAAATGGTACTTCGATAGATTGATTGATGTATTTACATATATATAACAATATTCTATATTCCGGAACTTCGTTATTTAAACAATTAAGTTTTTTGTTACGCAAGGATGGTAAAGACTATCGAAATTTCGTAATTTTACTGCCCTCATTGTTTTTCGTTGTTCCGTCCAACGCCTCGGTCTTTTCCTTGCTCAATTACCGTAGCCCCTTCCACACCCGACTACCAGAAGCTCTCGTAGCTGCTTCTCCATCGTCTACGGGTGTCTTTGCACACCCACCCTTTACGCCCGTTCTCATTATCGCGTCGCAGGCGGCGAACCCCCTAAAATGCCAAGCTCGAAAGGTCTCCCGGGCTGCTGAGCTCGCACACACATAACCACTACACACACACACACACACACACACACAGATAAAGCGAGAGAGAGAGGAAGAGGGAGAGAGAGACAGAGCGAGAGGGAGAGAGAGAGAGAGAGCGAGAGGGAGAGTGAGAGTGAGATAACCGACTCCGTGGCGACAGCGGCAATGCAACACCTCACGGAGAAACCTGTTTTCTCGGTTGAATTAACGTGAACGACGATGACGACTTTGTCGACTACGAGCCCCCCCCCCTTTCCTCCCACCCTTCAATGAATCATTTAAAAAAATAAAAATAACTTTTAAATTTTCAGGAAGAATTCATAATAAAGATTCAAGGAAATATTTTTATCCTGCGAATGGTAAGAAAAATACTTAATGAGTTCAATGAACAAGCATTTTCTTTAATATTATTATTTCTCTACGAGCGAGTACCTCGAGGCTAAGTTGTCGGTGGTGAAGAAAGAGGATATGGGTGTTATCGTTCAACGGAGGAAGCCGAAGGGTGTCATTAGTTACCGCCGGCTCGCCTGCGGAAGACGAGATCCCCGAGACACCGGTCACCGGAGCTGATTAAAAGACGGAACGACGGCGGCGAACAACGCCGTCAAGGGATTCGGAAAAAGCGAGGTTCCCGGGCTACCCGGGGACCCTCTCGAACCGTAAATTCACGGGGTTGAAATGTGACGCGAATTTGAAGAGTCCGTCGTTGTCGTCGTCGTCGTGATTCGAAACCCACGCGACTTCACTGGTTAAGGGTCGTACACGTGACGCTGCAACCGTTGGAGAAATGACAAAAAGATATATATAGATGCGTATATGAAACGGCCCCTTCAACGACAGGCCACTTTTGACACGGTTCAGAAGAGTTGGACGTCCTGCGACACAAAAGAAGCATCATCGGATCTTTTAAAGCCGAAAAAGTATCATGTGAGAGCTGAACATTTTTGCTAACATAGGATTTTACTGAATGAAAATTATTTCTACAATGTTGATAAGATCTTCAGAGTTACTAAAATTCTTTAGTCATAACAATACGACTCAAATCTGGAATAGAAAATTCAGATAGGATATAATTGTAAGAAATTTTCGCCGGACTATATTTCGACTCGAAGAAACAACACCAGAAAATAATTCAGCAATGGAAAAGGAAAAATTGAAAGAATCTGTAATGTCGAAGACTATCGGATTACAATTTTTTTTTTTAATCACCGGAAGATTGTTGGATGACGAGAAGTTTGATGCGAGAAAACGAAAGCCCCCTTGGGAGCAGCCCCGAGCTTTCGGCTTTAAACATAGACAGCGCGAATTTATTGCAAAGCGATCCCACGAAAACGCGAAGTAGGCGCGCTTCCTTCCTGGCCCCCCAAACCCTCCCTCGGTGATGCTTCTCTCGGCAGTCCGCGACAGTTTTAAACTCCGTGGCTCCTAACAATCTCCCCCAAATGAGGTAAAGGCCACCTTATTGAAACAGGGGTTGCGATTTTTCCGGTCCTGAATGCCTTCGCGCTTTCCTCTAACTCCCACCCCACCCCGACCTCCGTCGTCCTTGCTCCTGCCGCCACTCAAACCTTAACATCGCCTCGCGGAGGCGGTTAATTGACACGGGAAGGTCGCTCGTCGACGAGGGTGGAGAGTGGCTGTTGCTGCTACTGCTGCTGCTGCTGCTGCTGCTGGTGGTGGTGGTGGTGGTGGTGGTGCTTCTGGTTTTCTTGTTAACTCGAATCCTCGATCCTCCGCAACGCTGGCCTCTTGCGTTCCAAACTGCCGGGTTGAGACCGACTCACTTTTCTCCGTCTTTTGTGATTTTTCATCCCCCTTGACGACCTCCGGGGTACGGAGACTGACGAGATACGAGCGAGGTAGATATCGGAGAGTGGAAAAAAAGAAGATTGTGGAAGGAGAAAATGAAGAAGGACGAGAAGCGCAAGAAAGAACGTAAAACGGTGATTTTTTTTTAGAATTTCTGATGAGGGTCCTTTCCTTCTGATGCCTTTCCCGAGCCATTGTCGATTTTATTTCAGCTGAGACATTCGATCGTTGATCGAAGGACGAGCAATAAAGTTTACACCGAATCCCCGAAAAATAATTCATAAGTTTATAAATAATAAATATAAAAATTTCGCGGAAAAAATTCCGTTCTTCTCATTGAAGCCGAACGGAATAAAAATTGCAGATACGGATGTAGTCTTGACGCTTGGACGTAACTGTCTCAGGACTACCAGGCCAATTATATTGCCCGTCAAACAACAAAGGGTCTTAATCTTCGGCGAGCCAAGTAGAAGGAAGACATCGATACAAGTTACAGAACGCACGAAGTGTGCGAAGGGTGAGAGAGGCGAACAATTTCGGACATTCGAGGGTGCGATAAAGTTGGGGAATGTTGGAAGAGAGAAAGAAAGAGAGGAAGATAGAGGGACCGGCGAACGGAGAACGGTCGGAAGGGCCTCGGGGCGATCCCGAGAGAAACCCCATAAAATTCGTTGCTCGACGGTCTGCTGAGGTAGTAGACACCGAACGAAATTTAATAACATCCCCCTAGTTACACCTCAATGGGCACCTTAACAACCCCTGCAGCAGGAGGCCGAGCTTTCCTTGCCTACCGGTGTAGAGAACCCGGTGGATACGCTCGGGAAGTCTTTCACCCTCCGTTGTGTCGCGCCTCGGCGATACAACAACCCCCGAACTCTCTATTTTCACTCCGGTTCTCGCTTCTTACCGACCCCCCGCCCCCCGGCCGCCCGAGCTCGGCCAGATATCTAATAAACCATCCCTCGGTGGCGAAATACACCTACCTCGCGAATAGCGAGCGGATACCCTCGCCGGAAGCTCATCCTGGCCACGCGCGCCAAAATCCAGCCACTGCGTTTGACCAAACGTGGACACCAACCCCTTCGGCCGGTAGTGGACAAGCTCGTGGCGCGATCTGTGCCACAACGCGCGAACTTCTCGCCTCGCGAAAGGGTTGTGCAGTTGAAACAGCAGCGAACGCAGCGCCTAGCCGGGTAAGCAGCGTATCTGCAGGGGGTGAAATGACCATTCGACAACGCACCGTGGAATGTCGATAACTTTTAATTTCGCCGGACAGCCGCGAGAGGTGTTTGAATCGAGGAACATTTTTTTTTTCAACCCTCAATGGTCACGATTGGAGTGTTTGTTATTTTTATGTGTAAAGCTGTAAAAGATGTCAAATTATTGTTTCAGTCTTCTCTTATTTCAATATCTCGACATTTTTATAATTGAAAAATCATATTCCCACAAACTTCATTCGTTCATCCATAATATCGTCATCTTCGACCTTCATACGGCATTAAAAAATCTTCTACAACATTCATATCTCGATATTTCACATTACCCAAGAACGTTCGATTCCGAGGAGAATCTCGAGACTTCCGTCGGCTGACCGAATTTTGGGCGTTGGTTCAGACAATGATGAATCCGTCCTGGTGTGTCTGTGAGTATTTGTGCCGGATGGACTTTCGAACGGTGGGTTAGAGATCGACGACTGGGTTGGGAATTGAGGGGGCTTTCGAAGCTACTGGCACCGACTCGGCAGAGAACAGGGCCGAAGGGCGGGCTGGGGGAGGTACAGGAGGGCTTGAACGAGAGCGGGATTGAAGCTCCGTTAAGCCGCTTATCATGCCGAAACAATACAGTGTCGGTGCACCAGTATCAGTACCCCTCGAAACTTCCCGTCCTTGTCGCCACTGTTGGGTCTCTTTCTCTCCCTCTCTGTCTCACTCTCGCACCCACCGATTCCCATATCCTTTTTGCCATCAGCTGTTTTGCTCTTCGCCAGTCCCATCAAAATTTTCCAAGCTTTAAACGAGTTTCGATGGAATTTGGCTGGCTCCGCGTTTTAAGCGTCCTGGAAAATTCTCCGGCTCCACACCATCGGCAGCCACATCCGGTTGGTCCCGCGCGCCCGCACGTCGTTCGCTCTCGAGGTGGCGAAACATTTCGTTTGTCCCGATCCGTGAAATATCAGCTACTCGCCCGTTCAATCGTTGTTAGCGATACCCGACAGCGACGGATTCAGCGAGAGCGATATCATCGGTGACGGGGGCAGGGGCGGTGGGCAGCTAATGTCGAATTGCCACGCATGATGAAACGACCGGACGTTGTAATTTTTTTTTTTTTTCGGAGATTTTATTTGAATGATCGAGCAGCCGTGATGTTAGTCATCAGGGATCGGTTAATGGACAACGAAAATTTTTATGGGAATGCGTAAAATTGTTGCTGAGAAAAAAAAATCGCGAGCAGGAATGAACATTGATTCGATGATCATGTATTTAAATGACTCGCTACAATTTCAATTGAAAAAAATAATAATAACTCTTAATAATTGTGGATAATTTAGATGAATTATTTTTTTATGGATGATTCTGATGAATATTAGAATTATTTGTACTGAAGCAGTATTCCAAATAAATTTTTGCTCGGTTGAATTTTCAATTGAACGAATCATCGATCGTGAGGCGGCAGTCGTATAGGAATTATTATCAGGACTGTTCATCCAGGGATGTCGTTAATAAAAGCTGATAAACACGTTACCGACACATCAAAAGCCAAACTTGGACTCCCGGTTGGGACGGTTGGTCCAACACCATCCCGAATCGAATCGTCGAGAGGGCGACTTGGCGACCCCGAGGCGAAGAAGGCAAGAACTCCTGGCATCCCTTACCCCCCCCCCCCGTCCTCCTCCCCCTCACCCGGTTAGGGCCTTCTGCTTAATCAGAGTCTTCCCCACTTAGGACGCCTTGGCGAAAACTCAATTTTGAATCGGTCGTGGAGACTCCACGGCTACCGCGTGCAACCCCTCGAAGCTTTTGGGGGTTGCGTTACGTCGCACGAAGAAACTCTCTTCCCTCACACCCGTTGCCATTTTCACACCCTCGTATGACGCGCGCCAGGTGCCACGAAGTTCGGGCCACCGTAAGGTGACGACGTCTCGGGGTGAAAGCGAATTCGAGGGTAGAGACGAGGGAATGAGCGAAGAGGAAAGCTCGGGCTACCCCGTTGTATAGAGATATAAGACTTAAAGCGAAGCTCTAGCTCACCCCTGACGGGGACTCGAGTTTAAAACTTAGTTATACATCGACGCATCCTCGGGAAATGTCGATGAACGGAGTACGAGATCGATAGCGAGAGGTTTCCGGGGGTGGGTATCAATGGTAATTAAATACAAAGTAAGGGACAAATCATTGACGCAAAGATTTTCAGATGCTTTACTTCTGTATTGAAGAAGCTGTGTGACTGTAAAAAGAATTAACATTGGAGTTTTTATGTCGACGTATTGAAAATAAGTAAAAATGTCCGAAAAACACTAGGGAGTGCGATGACCTAGAGAAATTTAAACGTCTTTAACACGAGAAGGGTTTGAGCTACAGCGCTTGAACTTTGCACACTGTAGAGGTAATGCACAGACTACTCCATGAGGAATCCATAATCGATAAAGGATTGTTTCCCACAAAGAGTTCGTGCATTACCTCAAATTTGGAGGAAGGAGTTTGTAAGTTTTTTTTCGTGAAGATGACTGCTATTTACATCGGTCACGATGGGTCGCTGAAGTCGTCCTGATTGGGGATGTCTCGGTCGGGTCGAAGACGTGTTTCTGGGGCTTCGCAGGGGCGAGAAGGAGGGGGAGAAATAGCGGAGTGAAGCTGTTCGTTATATTATGGGTACAAGACGAGACTTACCGGACAGCTTGAATCCCAGGGAGTCCTGCGGATGTCCGAAGGGAAATGGCCGTGGTCCAAAGTGGTAGGGATGAAAGGCGTGCTGTCCTGGAACGTGAGTTGCTTTCCTTAGTAGATCGTCCAGATTGGGGTACACTGTGTATACATATAAAGGGTCGTCTACTGAAGCTCTCTTTGCCTTATCCGTTTTTTTATTAACTTTTTATCCTTCATTTTTATTTTGATAGTTATTCATGTATCGCGCAATTTTTCTTCAAGCGTTTAGCTTCGCACTTGCACAGGTTGCTTACTGAGCGATTTTTAAAGATTTTCATAATTTTGAAGTTTTGAGTACGCTCGCGGTGTGCAGGCAGATCTGAATTTATTTTTTTCAGAAATAAACTATAGTTGGGATAAGATATTTGAGTTTTTGGTAATTCAATTTTGTCTTTGACTCACTTGTTTTGGATCTGGGCTCCCTGGGCCCGTCAACGGTAACCTTTATCGCTTTCGAAAGAGTCGCAACTTGCGGCGGAGACGTGGCGAGCATTATCGTGAGGCTAAAACTCTTGCCTGAAATTTAATCAGAAGCAAATTACATCGATGGCTTCAATAACTCGTGAACTTCGAATAAATCGAAAAATAATAATAACCATTTTCTCTAAAGTCACAATCTGTTTTCTCTTATTGTCTAGCAGTTACAAAATTCACTATTTGGTTGAAAAAACTGTATTTAGAGTACATATTATTTTTAATAAAACCATTTAGAATTTTTTGCTATTTTTCGGAAACGAGTACCTCGCGAATTGATCAGGTTGCCCGAGGGTGTGATACCTCAACCGCGGAAGAAATTAAAAACCATAAAGGCGCAACGATGAAGCTTTGGTTTGCCGGTTTAGCCGCCCGAATGTCTATTATTCAAATCCAATTCAAGCCACATACCGCCCCGCGCTATTCACCCGTATTTCTGCAACTTCTCCACCCCCACCCCCGACCCACCCACCCCTTAATACGTCCGTGCAAGTTGCTTCCCGTCGCAACCCCATGACCACGTCCATCTCTCGTGCTCTTGAAAACGAATCGCCAAGCTTTTCGGGAATCACCCCCTAAACCACACCCTAACCCACTTCCCACATGCTCCAAGCTCGTATGCATCTCCCCCGTGCCGTCAAAACGCCTCGGAAAAACTTTTCCTTCATCTCCATTTTCTTCTTTGTTTCCGTGTATCTCACTCCACCAAAAACTTCCCTTACAACACGGTTCGTTGCACCCTCTTGGAACGCTTTTGTTTGTTTTTATTTGTTTTCGTTTTTTCTTTATCGTACGCCGACAGGTCCTCAGAACCCGAAACTGCCACGGAGGCATCCTCTGTGAACGCTTCGAAATGAAGGATTCTCGATTGTCATTCTCGCGGATAACAATGAAATGGCGAAATTTTGCAGTCTTTAATTTATTCGACGATCCCATGTGACAGTGCGGTGACTGGGTCACCCGTGACGTCATGACGGGGGACGATGGACCGCGAGAAAAAAATTTTCGAGACCGCAATGGAGGTCAAGAAGAGCACGGGCATGAGCCTGAGGCTCGTCAGAGGTTATATGGCTGCCGATCGTGTCACAGGCGGGACGGTTCGAATCGACATTGGCACGACACGTCGTCACCGGTGGCCAATGTCGCGTGACAGAACGTTCGCGCTGGAAAACAAAACACAAATGTGTCGGAAGTAAGGGAGCAAGAGCTGGAAAGTTCGAGAGGGAGAGGGCCACGAGTGGCGCCACATCGTCGATATTTGCTTTGCTTTTTTTTTTTTTTGACATCTCCTTCCATAGCTGTGCGTGCTCGATGGCGTTGACTCTGTTGCACCCTTTGCCGGATGGATACCGCCGGGAATATGTTAATGCCGTTGGCACTAAACGGCTCTGGGGGCTGCCAACCCTTCGCGACCCCCGTCGGTTTAACTTTTTTTTTTCATCCCACAAAAATATGGCGACGATGAACCTGTGGGCTCGGGTGAACTTTTCAATCGTCGAGATTTCTTATTTTGCCTAAGATTTTCTCGAGTCCATGGCGAAGGGGAGTCATTCGATGCAAATTTATTTGAAACTTTTTTTTGACAATAAGTAATCATGATTAGTAAGTTTGCAACGTCCTCAGTCGACTGCACGGTTGCAGGACGAGATGGAATTATTTTGGATCATTTGGGACAACTGAAATTGAATGTAAGTAAATAAAAAATTGTTGAATAACTTCTGTTGAAGAAAATTTAATTTTGACGAGCCTTGATTGACCTAGATACTAGATAATACCCGTGTATTCGCAGATTTTTCTCGTTTGCGAATAGTTTTATTTTACGATGGCCCGTTCAGCACTGGCCGCCGGCTATCGTGCCAGTAACGGCGCTCGGGTTTTTACGGTGAACCACGACATTTAACGGCTGCTTCGCCCACCGCCCAACCACCCTTCGACCCGCGGGAAATAGAGAACGTGTTGCACGTCGTTGGTGTTTGCGCGTTCGTTTAATTTTCGTTATTTTCGTTTTTTTTTATTCATCCGCAATCCCGTCGACTCATTTTTTTCACACTCGAGTAATTGAATGTACTCTTATTCAGAGTCCATATCCTCGTATTCTACAAGCCAATAAATCTTCATTTTTTTTCTCATGAGTTTCATCCCCTTCGTCTCATAATTGTTTTTTTTCTCCAACGAATTTCCTATAATACTCTCACTGCTGTTTTTTTTAATGTAGCTACCCTTACAAAAAAGAGACTTCTGACAATTTATATCTCGTGTACGCGTCAGTATTTTGACACGTACATGAAATTTTTCAGACTCGAGAATTTTGACACAGTGTTACCAGAAAAGGAAGGCACAAGGGGTTGCGAGATCACAACCTGCGACTCTTGAGAGAAGGGTGAGGGATGCTCTAACAAGTACCGCAGGGTTTATTGCGAGCGTGACAGTTCCATCGAGGTTGTTTGTCGGCACGTCGGTGACTCGGCAATCGTTTGCAGGGACGAAACGTCGGAGCGTTGTACGGAAGCCGAAGGTGACGGCAGACATTTTAGGGGTGTTTATGAGGCATTATGTGTAACCCGGTGGAAAAACGACCCCCGCCTTGCCCTGCTTGTCTGAGACGCGCCTATTGCCCTTCCACCCACGCATACCTACATAAACCTCCCCAACCTTCACTCCCTTTCCTCCGAAACGTTAACCAACCAATTGCTATATCACCCTCGCGCCCTTGTAACTTCCACCGTTACAATTCGATTGTCCGTGAATGCTGTTTACTACCCGGTTCTCATCCCCCTTACACACAGCAGACCCTCATCGTGTCGCCATCCCCCTTGTATCGCACACGATTTCGTCTTTACTCGGCTCGACCGAAATTCATGGCTTCTACTTCCAAACAATATTCTTTCGCCGATCCACCCACCCTCAACCCCTACCATCCTGAGCGATATTCTCGATTGGGAATCTTCGGTATTGATCCTATCTCCATTGTCGTCGAAAATCGATCCCATCCGAGTTACTTCCTGTCTGTTCTCCTTTTTTCCTTCGTTTCCTCATCTTCACCCTCAATCATCCAGTCAGCCATTAAAATTCGTCAAATATTTTATGATTCTTCTTCTTCGTCCAAATTGATTATTCAAATATTTTTGACTATTCGTTTTTTCTCATCAGTCCATCGATAATGATTCACATTGATTTTACGGAAAATTATTGAAATAAATATTTATTAATTATTATTATCATTATTAATAATATTATTATCCTTTTTTTCATGTAAAAATATATATTCCTGCCCTTAAGACTAATTTTTCGTGAAAAATATTACTACGAATGTCTCTCCGTGGGACTCTCTCTCTCTCTTCAGCTCTGAGCAAACACCACGGTGAAGGGTCATCCTCTGAAACTGACTGAAAACGTCAGTTCGTGTGCGCAAAGCCGGTGCCACGGTACGTTCTTCTCGATTCACCGAGAACGCTGTGTGTGCCGGGGCACCGGGTGCCGGGTGCTCGTCGTATCACGAAGATATGGAAAAGTCTCTCGTGTTCAACGCCCCACCACCGCCGTAAGTTTACCCAGGGATCATGCAGTGTTAAAAACTCCCCTGTTTGCCGGGGAATCGAGCGCAACGCGCGCCTCGCCGCCCGACCGACTGACGTGAACCGGCTACGAGAAGGGTGACTCTTTTTTCGCTGCCTCACCCCCTACCCCGCGGCGGGATCGTTATATTTCGCCGGATGTTTGTAGTCTCTTAAGATTCTGACGTTTTGACTAGCGTAATATCAACGTAGTAACTTGGAAGACCGTTGTGTGCTTTTTCATGCCCGGGCGAACAATCAGAATCGCTGAGGAGTGAACAAGTAGTCGTGGTCGGATTTGGTCAGACGGTAGAAAAAAATATTTTTTTTTTATTGCGGGTCCAGGCTTTCAAAAAAATGAGGCTTCAGCTAAACGTCTGGCTAAATCATGGAAAAATGAATTGAAGAAAGAAAAAGGGTCAGATTAAGTAGCTGCGGTCAGTTTTGGTCAGACGGTGGAAAAATATTAATTATTTTTTATTATTTTTTAAGGCACGGAAAAAATTAGGCTCCGGATAGCAGACGAAAGAATAAATTCGAAAAAATAAAACAGAGACAGTCTCGTCATGCTACAAGATTGACCGGTTGAACGAACCGAATTTATCGAAGCGTTTCATGAAGATGAAATCATTGGAGCGAAGAAGGGTTGTGAGTGGGTATTGCCGGTGCCTGTTTGGCAGTGAGCGTACAGAAATCGTCGTACCGAGATAAAACGAAATTAACATACGTAGACGGGCGAAGCAGAAAGTGTGGAAAGAATTGAACCGGCGAAGAGCCGCTCGCGGGAGGCAAGTTGGGGGCAGGAAGGGAAAGGGGGTTGGTCAGGAATACGCTGTTGAGGGCGCTAGTCCGTTGGAAAAATAATGTTTAATCGGTAGAAAAACTCGATATCCTCCGTGCATACGTCCTTAAAAAAAACGATGAGGGAAATAAAAGAGGTAACAAGAAAAGGGGAATGTTAAAATGGGAAGCAAGGCAAAAGCCAACGAGAGCAACATTCTCACTTACGGGCATTCGTCGAGCGAGGGGAAGAGGGGGGTGAGAGGACTTGTCAGGGAGCTCACCATGCTATTCTTTTTTTAATTTTTAATTGGGTAAAAAGGGCTCTTTGCCCCGGCTGATCCTCGTGAGATACTCGTCGGCTAGCAGCAGTTTAGGGTGGCAAATCTGTCGGTCGTTAGTATGATCTTAGTCCATCGTAAAATGCATCCGAAGTTCGGAGATATACGGAAAAGAGTTTTTTCAATTATTTTTACTGTGACATTTAGAAAGCTGCTCGTCGGCTCGGAGATGTTATTTTTATATCATTGATTTGTACCTTCAATCATTTCATAAATCGATAGTTTACGTCAAAATCATCGATTCATACAATTTATCATTTTATGACTCTATAACTTTTTCAACATAATTTATTTTCACATTTGATAATTTCACGAAATTCCATAATAAAATTTTACATAATTTTATTTTTAATAAATCAAATAAATTGGACGAGAATTTTTACCTCGCCACAGAATAATCTAAACGACACGGATTTAAGTTTTCAGAGGGTTACGCGTGTCGAAGGTCAGGAAGGGGGAGAGGGTAAAAGCACGAAGGGA
Source organism: Sussaba pulchella (assembly GCA_963971145.1). NCBI lineage: Eukaryota > Metazoa > Arthropoda > Insecta > Hymenoptera > Ichneumonidae > Sussaba > Sussaba pulchella. The sequence continues at coordinate 13,712,942 of OZ020172.1, forward strand.
AAGGTACACAGACGCACAATGAGGAACGAGAAATCGCAGATACGAGGGTGGCGACGGCCGAAAGGGCGGCCAGCAGAACATCACTCAGGATCCTGGCTGTCGATATGGTCCAGGCGTTAGCTCTCTCGTGAAGCATTTCATTCGGATTGCCTCGAAGCCCCGGTATACAGATCCCGGTATATTAACGTACCTCTCGGGGGCTGTTCTCTTTGCCTGTCATAAAACACAGGTAACTCCCGTATTTATGCTACATGCGCGCGACGTTTTGCTCAGCTATCGGCTAACGCCGAATATTTCTCTCGCGGCAAAAGAACCCAAACGAAACGCGGGCGAAGTATCGCATAAACGAAAAAAAAAAAAAAATATATGTAGAAAATAGAAGAAATAAATAAAAGTACGAAGATAGATGCGTTCGTAAAACGCTTCATAACGTCTCGAGAGTGGAAAATAGATGGCGTTATCAATCACTCGATGCGAATGTTGAGACAAAAATAAATGAGTTGGCGTTTCAGAGATTTTTCTAAATCTTGATACAAATAAATTATATCATCATTATACTCCTGTTAACAAATAAATAAATCTTGGCGCAGTGAGAACATTTTTGTAATACAAATTATTAAAGGAGATTTCTAGATAAAATTGTGACACAGACACTGATAGCCGAGAAATGATAAGAAAATTCTACGAAAGTGAGTGATAAATCGGTAAGAGTAAAGATTGAAAAATGAGGAGGAACGAAAGCTGGATAATATTGTGCCCTCGGCTGTTCCGGCGAATCGAGAACCGAGTGTGTGACTCGTAGAGGGTAGGAAGCTGACGCTAATCCTTCAACGTTGGCATGGCGAAAACAGCGACCCGTTGTGCCGGGTGATAAAGGCCGACCCTGTGCCGCTATGATAATATTCCGCGATCCCACGCACGGTCACTACCGGAATCCCCAGTCATCCCATACCCGCGACATCCTTTCGACTCTTTCGCAAAAATCTTCGACCCTTCGAAACTTTGATTACAATAAAAATTCTTTTCGCAATTTTCGGATCAGGATTTTTTGACCGTCGGAATTTCGACGAAAGTAATATTGAATTAGATAATGAATTGATGACACATAATAAATTAGTGAGTAATAAATCGACTAATGAATGAATAATAATGAATTAATGAATAAATAATTGAATTAAATTAAGAATAATAATTGTAATTCATTTCTTACCAAAAGAAAGATTTATATTTTTCATTCAAGTCTTTATTTATCAATTTTTTTTCTATGCACGGTCGGGATTCGACGGTGACCACATCTGGTGACCGGCCATTTGTTTCAAAAGCGCTTCGCGAGTGCGGCGATGAGCGAGCTGGGGGAGGGGCATGATAATTCGGGGAAAACAAGTCAACCAAACATGTCCCTGTACTCGCAAAACCCCATTCCACGGCAAACACCATAAATTCGAGATTTCTTTTCCAACCCCTACTGGCGGCAACGGAAAACCCCCAAGCCACAACGAAACCCTCGTTGTTCCTCCTTTCACACCCCCAACCATAGTCATTCCTCTCGCCGCACAAACTCTCATTTGCACAAACCTCCACACTTTATCCTATTTTTGCATCATTTCATTTTTTCCCATTTCATTCTTCAAATCGTCTTAATTCCACCCAACGACGAAAAAAAAAACCAAACCCTTCAAATAAATTTCTCTCAATCGAGCCTTCAGGTATGGAAAATATTCAGAACCGTCGGACAAGCAGATCGACCAATTTTCCGACAACGAAAACCGACAACAACAATTTTCCGACTGATTCGCATCCAATTTTATTCGCTTGTCGCGATTTCGATGGACCTTTCAAAAACACCGAATACCGTTTTCCATCCACTTGGCAGATTTTGCCCCCCCGCGGGGAATACGTTTCAGTTGCAATCGCACGGGGGTCATGGGGGTTGGGAGAGGAGGTGGGGGCGATGGGTTTCGAGGCAAACCGGCGTAGTTAGAGGCTCCCCGTAATACAGTAATGAGGGCTTACTGCCATGGAAACCAAAGCCGCTTACAGCCAACCACTCTGGCTCTCGTGGAGCCTCGTCGTGTGCATCATCCGTCGCACCGCATGCCATATACGAAAATCCTCGCGGCTCCACTGCCTCACTGCCTTCGCCGATATTCGACGATTTCGCTACCCGGTTCGCAATTTCTCCGTAGTCTACGTACGATGTGCGGATGTACTTCCGATTATCCGCGGGAATTCCGCTGCGTGCGAGACGAGGCCGCAGGAAAAAAATTTGAAAAAAAAGTAAACTTTCGAAAGATCTTTGCAGACATTTGCAAATAGTTTGGAGGATGAATAAAATGTTTGAAATATTTTCTTACGTTATAAATTATGGACATTCTCAGGGAGAGAAAATTATTGCGAGGAATTGTAAGATAAAAAAAGAAAAAATCGAGAAATAAATTTTCGATTTTATAATAATTTTTTTCTTAATAATTAGTTATCTATTAATATAATGATATTATTTATTTATACATTGAAAATATGTAAATCACTAGTTTCATAATAGAATCGTCTATAGATTGTATACAGTCTGTAGACATGACCCTAATTCATACTATAAATCTTCGATTTCATCTATGAAACTATATATCCTCCCTATGTGCGCCATCTATATATTTGTTTTTTCATTTGAACCAAGAGGGTTGCAATTTCTTTTTTCCAATTTGCGATAAACAAGTCGAACTCCAGCATCGCCCTTTCTCCCCGCAATCCTCGTTAAACGGAACCTCCCTTGTCGGGGCAATTTTTGTCGAAGGGGGAAGTTGTTCCTTCATCGGCCATAAGACAAGTGCGATGCCGGAGGTACTGCCACCCCCTCGGGCAAACCACTTGCGCGACGGAATCGTCGGGAGTTATTTTTTGTAAGCCGGGTGTAGCGGATTTGAATCTCACTCTCGTCACCGTTGTCGGCGCCTTGTGTGTTTGTCTGTCGCGTGAAAAAAAAAAGGAGAAAAAAACTTAACGCGAGGGGTTGGTCTTGGCTTCACGACGAGATTCGGTGTTCGTCGCTGCGTTTCTTTTGGTTCGAATTAAAGAAATTAAAGGACGCCTCGTTACTCGTCGTATTGCCCCATCCACTTTCTTACATTCCTTTCCGTCCTCGTTGAGAGACTCGGTGACGCCAAGTCTACTTCCTCCTCATCCTCTCCCCCTCCAGCCGCTGTCGAGAGTGGAGCAGCAAAAGGAAGAGGAAACTTTTTCCTCCCTTATTCTACTTTCGCATATCGAAATTATGAGACGGAGAAAAAAAAACTTTGAACAATGACGAGAGTAATCCTGAGATTAGTTCGAAATATGCGATTCAGATAGAAATAGTGATAAAAAAAATTGTCGAGATGGTAACCGTCTTCGACAAAATTCGCAGAAGAGAAAGAATGGAAAAAAAAGACAGACCGCAGCTCGACATTGTCAACGAGACCCCAGACTGTGAAAGAGCATCAGCCCAGGTCCGGTAATGGTTTTGATTATTAAGACGCATTATTCACGACTCTCTCTCGAAGCCCTAAATTTTTTCTCTCATCTCTCTTATACACCTAAATTGGAAGCTTCTCGGGAGGCAAAATAAAGACGAAGGAAGTAACGGCTTGAATTATTCACGGCACCCTTGGATCTCGGATAAGGAGCAATGGGGATAAAAAAAATCCCGATGTCGTCGCAAGCTCTCGGTTGGGTATTTCCTTTTTAAATCTTTTTTTTTTTTTTTGCTTCCATCTGAGCATCAGTGGTATCGTAATCAGTGGACACGTAGACAGTTCTTCGGGTCGTGAACGTATTTGCTTCCCGTGTGAATTAAAAATGAGAAATGAATGAGGCACGCGCTTAGCCGACCTGTAAGACGCAAGGGTGGGTTTCCGTTTGAGAAGAAAAGCGTCCGTCGCGTTTCTGCCCCTTCGTAGCTTTGCACCGTAGACACGAGCAACCATTACCCATCGGGACCTAACCAAACCCGGTCTACCTTGATGTAACCAAACGGCGCGATGTGAATTATTTAGAAGAACGTTCGGGCGATAGATTCGAATGGGAATGAGGTTCCATTTAGTTTAGGGCCATTTGTATAGCCGAAAGAAAAATAAATCGCAGAGATACTCGGTTCCGACGATTTGTTTGTTCCTTAGATTGATTTTCGATCAATAGTATTATTATTTGTTGAAAAATTTATTGCGGAAAGTCGAGCAGCGAGAAGCGAAAAATAATTTTTATTTTTTTTTTAACTCACCCCTGCCGCTCCTCCCAACGAACCTCAGATCGTTGAACTTGGCAACCTGATTCTTCATGAACGCCGTGGAATTTCGCAGCTCGGCACAGCAATTCTCGTCGTTTCCGGCGCAAACGGTGACCAACGTCCCATCGTCGACGTCGCCCAAAGCCACGACCTTGAAAGCCATGGGCAGAGTCTTGTTGGAACGCCAATGCGGCGGCAGAACGGTGCAGACCACGTGTGGACAACCTTTGCACATCCGGTACAAAGCACTATGAACCGTACAATCTGACTTTGGGAAGTCATTACTTCGCTAATTCATCGACAATTACTTATTCAATAACGATCGACTGGATTTGATCAAAGGAAAATAAAAAGAAGATGATTTCGTAAAATTATAAGACCATATACACGGAAAACTTTAAAGAGTAATTATAAAGAAGTATGTAGTTGCAATCTCAAGTGGAAATACTCTTCTAAAATGTTCATAAATTATTTTTTCATGCTGAAAATAGCCTTCTGGAAAAAATATAGTAAATAGTTCAATAAAAAATTCAAACAATCAAAAAATTCATTGAACCCGTGAGAAGTAAAAATTGTAATGATTGACGGACGGAAAGAAAAGAGATGAACCCCGCTCTAACCTGTCCGGATCAATTCGCCAGGATGTTCGGCCAAGAGACCGTCAAGAGTCCTCTCGGCTAGAATTTCGGCAGTGATGGCATACTCCGAAATGTGACTGTTCGCAGATGCGGAACCTTGATTAGGGCCTTGAACCGACGACTCGGTGGCCAAGTGCATTCTCCTCCTCGAGGAGGAACCTCTTGACTTTCGTAATCTCGGGCCGCCGATGTGACTGGACGGCTGAAGAGATTGCTGACGATGACTCGCACGCGCGGCTCTTGGATCCTGATGATAGTCCAGCCCCAGAGGACGGTCCTCGGGACGTACCTCGCCCAGAGGATTCGTCATGAGAATTTTATCATAGACTCGCGAAGAACGCACAGTCGTTGTGACAATTCAACAATTTGGTTGGAAACGTTTTCACTGACGAAGTCGATAGAATCCTTGATAATTAACCGAAGACAATCCTAAGAATCACCTCGATGATACCCGACGATAGCCAAATTCAAGCCAACTGTCAGAAAAAAACAGTGGGTCTTTATCCGTCTGTCTCAGTTTCCAGATGATCGTGGATGAGACGTAAGATTAAAGAAAATCCGACGACACCGGATCCAGATGGTAAAACAACATCCCATTTAACGCCCCCCCCCCCCGGACTCTGAAACGGATTTGCACCGTGATCACTCCCGCAACGCCCGGGGACAACACGACACCGTCCCCCGACGTTCCTCCGGTTAGACCCCGTCGTCAAACCCTCCAACGGAATTGGAATTAGATTTGTCTTCGGTAGAAACGAATCCGTTTGGAACCCGATGGAGTGAATAAGAATAAAACGAAGGGTGGTACACGAGCCGAATGCCCTGTTCTAGGTTTCTCCAAGGCAGCGAAAGCCAGCCCTCGCCGCGATCCCTTTGATCCTTATTTCATTATCCCACAACGTTGCGTCGGGTACGTACCAGACTAGCATCCGTTTGCAAATTCTTCTTCTTCTCGTTTCTTCGTCTTCTTTGCTCCTCAACGTCACTCTTCAATGCCAAGTCGCGAAGAAAATTCGTTTTATTGGAATCTATGGGTCTCGTTGATCCTTCGCCTCCGTACCGATTTCTACGGTTTTCGTGACTGGTTTTTGGGCTCGAAACCACGTTGGAGTTTTCTCCAGGCGTTTTTTTTCCGGAAGTCGGTCTTGGCGTTTCATTAACAGATCGGTTTAATCAGTTTCTTCAGTTGTCCTTGATCGGTGGGTGCAATCAAGATCACCACGTACATGACCTTCGATCTCAGTGACAACTCTTGATGGTGTCAAAAGCCCATTCTGAACCTTATCACTGGCAATCACTGAGCAAGGCACCGAACGGAGAATTAAAAAAATCCTTTTTAAATCAGCAAAATCCAAATGAATCCATGTACTTCGTTCTCACAATTGCACTTCACTCATCTCGGCACTGTTGAACAAACTTTTACCCATTGACGTTCCCACCGTTTTAGGAGTTCGAAACTTTTTCAATTTTCACTAAACACTCGTAAAAAATTCTCTCAAAGAACTTTGTCGGTCCGAGCTCGATAACGACCGGATGATCGACTCGACTTCCTACTCCTGGATGAAGAGCTTTTAGAACCTCGATCTAATCCAGTTGCAAGCGAAAATTCTTCGATCGTTGAAAGAACCAACGGAGAACAACGTCAACCTCGTTGACGACGATTTTCCCAGTAACCTGAGATTGCCAAACCGAGGTCACGTGGCCCGATCGGGTCTTTCGTTGACACCAACCACTTGCACCGTTATCCACGATAACACAGGACGTACAAGGTCGAAGATAGGACGTTTAACTCGCGGGGATTCACGCGGTCTCGTTTCGGTTGAGTTGGCGGACGTCGGAGGCAGAGAGAAGCACAAGAGAGCACGGGAAGAGTCAGTCAGGCAGGCAGGCAGTCAGGCAGACCCCGGTGGTGGCGGTAGCGGTGGAAGGTGGTGGCGGCTTCTGCGGTGGAGCCGCGCGGTGTGGTTGCGGTGTATTTTTGAGGCCGCGACGCCTCCCTCCCCCGGCCACCGAGAACCTCAACCCCCGAAGCCTCGCGGCCGACCCCGAGCCCCGCCGCGACTACTCGCCGCAGCGCGCGCCCCCCGTTCCAACGGTGGGGGTTGCTTTTTCCCTCGCTTGGTGGGGAAAAATGTCCCGTCTCTCTTCGTTCAACGATCCTACCTCTCTCCCTCGCTCTCAGCCTCGCTCGACGCCTCTTTCCCACTCGTTATATTTTCACCAACCCCACTTTTCGTCGAGCCCCCTTCACTCACCCTTCGCGCGCTTGGGTTCTATTTCTCTCTTTCGCTCTCTCACAGCCTCGATACCTCGCGACCTCTTCTCTCTCGTGTTTCCCCCATAATTGTGTCTTTTTCTGGATTCCTCGTTCTCGCGCCCTTCTCGGTCCTGCGAATGTGCTCGTGGTGTAGCGGTTGTGGGCGACGGGCGAGGACAGGAACCACCACTATCACCACCACCACTACCACCACCACTGACGCCAATGCTGCTACCTCCCAAATGCAGTAGCCACCTCCCCCACGGCGTTTAAGACCCGGCACGAATCTACGACGTGACTGCCGATTAACGGCTCTCCAGCCGTGGATCTCTTCGGGAGCCTTTTCGACGGTACCCCATCGGGATCCCCGGATGAAATCTTTGCGACGGGAAAGGTAAGGGTGATGCTCGTTGACGATTACAGTATCCGATGGCTTTCCGTCTGGACCGATAACGAGGCTCGTTACTTCTTCTCCTCCTTTTTCTTCTTCTTCTTCTTACTCTTCGCACTTCTGAAAAATTTAAACGTAACGAACACAATGATTACAATCGATTCGAACATCTATTTTTGTGGTCAAAATATTGGATCAACAAAAGAAAATGTTGGTAACAATTTTGATGGAATTTTTTTGGGTGCACTTAGGGAGAATAAATTATAATGAATGGAAGAAACTTGTCTGTGATATCATCTCATTTTATTTTCATCGACGGAAGAGCCCCTGGCACCGATTGAACTCATTGATGGAAGAAAGTAAAAAAAGGACAAAAAGTAGTCGGGGGCAAGTGGAAAAAGAGAAAGAACAATAGATTTATCGACGGAAACCGTTAAAAAGGGACGTTGATCTCTCGCTTGGCATTTATCAGACGAGTCATTATAACCGTTTCGAAATATTTTTTTTATCACGTAAATCGGATAACGAGTCCGACCTCAGATTCATTTATTCGTGCGACGATATTTAAAAAATAATAATAATCAGACGTCTTTACCATCGAGGGAATGATTATCCATGGCCGGATTTATTGGGAAGTTTTTATTCTTCGAAGAGTCGCCTGTACTCGTTGCTCGTCCGGCTTCGAAAACGAAACTGAACCCCGAAGAAGGGAAAACAAAGACGCGAACGAGGACAGTGTCGACAGACGAACGTACGATAAGGAGCAGGAAGCCCCCTTCGGGTGGTTGTCTTTAGCGACAGAAGGAATATAGGGGTTGGGGTGAACCGGGCGTTGCGTCGGTGGGCTGTCGGGATTCAAGGAGGGGGGTGAAGGGAGGAGGACTCACTTCGTGCCCAAGGATGGAAAATCAAACTCCAACATTCAACTTCCTACTTTCTAATAATTAAAATTGGAAAAAAATGTATGTGTAAAAATACACCGTTGAAATTATATAATTATCGTTGAATTTAATTAATAATTTCCTTATAATTACAATGATAACTTTTTCGACATAAAATAAAAAATTTATTAAAAATTTATTAAAATTACAAAACCAGAACTCAAAATTCACGGATTAACGAAATGTCAAATGGAAAAAATTGCAAAAGATAGTTTGTTGAAGAACCGATCGGTTTATGCATTGGACTATCGATCATGACGTATCCGTAACGAAACAGTGAGAGAATCCTCGGTACGATAGAGTAAGAGAAAATAAGCAGGAAAACCCCCCGTATAATCCTAAGCCCCCATGAACGACAATGGGGGAATCCAGCCACCGTTCTCCATTCGCTTGCTCCTTTTTTCGCTTTTTTTATCTTTCTTTCTGTTTTTTTCTCTTTTTTGGACTCATCGATGTGCACGCCTTTCGATCCGCACTTCGTCATGCATCGAGAACGATACCCGATGCACCATTGTACGTCGACTTCTTTTTTTTATTGTTTTTTTTATTTTTATTTTCATTCTCCTCTCATCGTCCCTTGCTCGTGCTCCTCTGCGTTCCTTTCTTCATTTCGGTTTTTTCGCCCCAAACCTTATCCAACCTATTCGATAATACCTCAAACCCGTTCTGACTCTCGAATGACCATCAGAAAAATGGTTGATAATCATTCGTTCCGGCCGCGATCGATTTTTCCCCCGGATTTTCGTCCTAACCTCAAATATTTCACGAAATAACGTTTTTCAAATTTATTACGTACAGCAAGAAGGGTTGCAAAAATATTTCATCGTTCAACCACTAGACATTTTTTTCCTCCCATTACCATTAGCAGTTCGATAGAATTGTTGAAAAATGTTTTTTTGTCAAAGCAAAATGAGTCAAAGGTGTCGGGTTCGTTCGATATTTCGTTCGTTCGGTTATGTCGATCGGCCCTTTACCCATCAACCCTCCAAAGTCACTCAAATACAGCAAGTTTGTGATACAAAAAAAAACGATATCATTCAAATACGAATACAAATACAATCAGCTACATTGACGCGACGCAGTGTCGATAAAATGAGCAATGCTTCACGCGAAATGCTTTTTTCTCTCTTTTTTTTCAGGGTGGGTGAAGGTGAAAACAGTGGCAACATTTTTCAATTGCGATTGGAATGCGTGCAGTGAATTCTGGACTGTTAAAAATCGTTGAGAACCCAGAGATGTCGGTGGTGCAGACAAAATGCAGTATTGGCCAGGACATCACGTCGATTTAACGGGCTGCCAATCGTTTGATATAATTAATTTAGTTTTTTATTTAATTTACGACCTTTGTTAATTTATTTATTTATTTATTTCACATTTTATCGATTTATGAATTATATCATTCGATCGATGCCTTTATCATGGAATTACGAATTAATTTTTTTTAACTTAAAAAAAAATACTCGAATGGTTTTTCTTGCCATAGTCGAGGACCTCTTTTAATCAATGATCCGCAGTCGACCCCTGACAGTAGTGGCACTGGATTTTCCGCACCGATGTTTTTTCGATTTTTCTGTATATGTACATTTTTCATTTTTATTCTTCCTGCACTATCCCTATCGCGAATTTTTTTTTCCCGAGCCCTTAACCGTTAAATCCCTTTTTCGGCAATAACGATACAGTGCATGACCCGCAAGCGTGACCCGTCACGGGTGCAACAGGAACGTTTTTCGGTTGCCGCCCCAACAGTGGACCCTCCAGAAGTGGTTGCAAAGGGAGCGTGCCGGGGGAACGGGAAGGGCGGGGGTGGAGGGTAGACGAGTATACGGGAGACTGCACTACAACGTCACACAACTCGCCTCCTCGTCATCGCCGATGAATGCACGACGATAAGCGATGCACTTTTACGTTCAAATTAATTGGACCAATTATCGAGGTCGAACAATTACCTACCTGGAGACCAATTACATCGGTGGGGATTTGTCGTCGTTGGACGATCGTTTGCCACTGTTCGTCATATCCAACCCCCTTCCCCAACCCCTTTCCCTCGCTTTACTCCTGGCAAGCATCCACGTGTTATCTATTTTTTTTTTTCACCAAAACGAGTTATAAAAGGCACTGAAGTTCACATTTTGGAGTTTTCGTCGTTATTCTCGTACAATCCGGTGGTCAATTGGCATTTTTGTTAAGCAGGAATCGGCACTATGGGATTATGCACTACGCCACGTCAATTAGCCTACTAATTTTTCCAATATTATCATCATTATCATTATGATTATTTTATCTTCATGGTTCGCATCGCTGACATGCAAATTTCCAACCACGCGACGTTCGGTCAAATTTTTTTCTTACCGATCACAACACAGGTATAGCCGAGCGCGGCCTCATATTTGTTAACCATTGGAAAATTTGTAGAATTGAGAGTAGCACTAAATCACTCGGTCGAGAAAAAATTCCGCCAATTGGCTCTCGAGCCAACAATTACATTAAATTTAATTTTTAATCCGACCGTTTAAGGTGGTCCGAAGGTTTTGCGCTCCCATCGTTCAAGACCCGCTAGTCGAAGATCTTCCGTGTTTTCTTAGCTGTTCAAGCTCGGACGTTAGAAACAATAAAATTAACTAAAAAAAACTTGGCCGGACCGATGCTCGCCGATGGGGGGTTAAATCGTAACAGCGTCTTGGGGGCGCTGGGGGTGTCGCGTCGTACAGGACACGCGGAAGGGTTTTCGTCGAGGCTCGGTGCACGCGACTCTTGCGACCGTGCGGCCGATGGCGAAAAGGACGTTGAAGGGGCGAGGGGGGCACGAAGGGGGTACGCGACGGTTGAGCCTCGTGGACGAGGGGTATACACAAGGGGATGAAATGAGAGGTGGCGGGGGCGGTGACTGGGGGCGGGTCGAAGTTTTTCGTCGTCGTCGTGCGCATGCGGAACCACTCTTTTATAGCGCGCGTAAAAGCTGCCCCCCTCGCCTTCCCCCCTGCAGCCCCCTCCGCCGGTCGGCACGACGACGGAAAACCCGTTGCTTCTCCTTTCCGAGCTCCGTCGGCCTTCTTAAAGGCTTCTTAGGGTGAGTTTTGTCCCGTCTTGGGGTGTAAGACGACGTGGGGGAGCGCGCGCGCAACGGAGGGGGTCGAGAGGGTTTGGGGCTAGGGGAAGATGTCGCGAGACTGATCGCCGGGTAGCTTTCATCGGTGCAAAAGGACAGGCGGGGGTGGCAGACCGCTGATGGTTGTAGTGGTGGTCGTCGTGGTAAGGTGGTGGTAGTGGCGATGTCAAGATGTTTAAGGGTTGACCGAAAATTCACACGTGAGACATTAATGATTTTGCAATTGTGCGAATTAATTCGAATTCCGATTCGGAGGTCGGCTAAAGGGTCGTCAATGGATTGGTTCATTTTTTTATAAATTCTGTATTGGGAATTTTTGTTCAATCGATGACGTCGAATTTTCAATAGTACGATTAATTTATATCTTTTTTATGAATTTCGTTTGTAACAGGAAATAATGGAATGTTTGGATTTTTAAAACCTCGACGAAAATCGCGATGCGGATTTTTAAAACGATTTTTCATTAGCCATTTTCATTTAAACAATAACGTTGATTTTTCTTTGATGCAATCAATTTATATTTCACTGGGTATCTCTTATGTAACAAGAAATAATGGAATCTTTAAATTTTTCGAGAGTCGATGAGAATCGCAATGCCGGTGAATAATCGCTCGCAAGCTGTGAGCTAGATTTAATCAAGCTTTCGATAGCAACGACGTAACGAGATTGACGAGAAGAAACCAAAGGAGTAACGACGGTGAACATCGCGGCGAACAAAAAAAAACGAACGGAGTTCCGGTCTGGAGGCGTTCCAAATAAGATTAGAGGACAGCGCGGGGGGTCTGAACTATTTGTAGTGACTTGATGTTCGTCGTAACCGGGGCTTTGTTTTTCTAATTGTTCTTATTTTGCTACATATTTTTTCGAAAAGGAATTAATATAATTCTTTATCTCACTCCGACCACCCCGCGTTCAAAAATAATTACAAAAAATTTGCAAGAAAAATCAATGAACTTATTCTTTCCTGGAACGTTCGGATTCCAAGAAGCCTGAAGATGATTGGGCGATATGCTTGTCTTTCGTATCTCGGCCCAGTCGCACCCCTCGTCGTTCGCTAAGCAATTTTTTCTTTTTTTCTTCACGCATGTATGTAGGCAGCAAGGGCAAAGAGGCCTCCACTGCACGGGAACGAAAATACGAAAGCAAATTACCTAGCAGTCACCTCGTGACTCCCGGAGATGGGGTAGTTTTTCTCGATAGGGCTACGGATATATGGGGGGTGGGGATTGTGGGGTTCGGGAAGAAGCTGGCGGGAAGCAAGTCGAGAGGTGTCGATATGACATGTAGCGAGGCGTGAGCCTTGCCAGCGGGAGCTCCGGCAGCCAGCCAACAACCCCTGCGGGGGTTTATTACAAGGGCTGAATCAAATACACCGGGTGAGAAAAAATGAAAACCACCCTTGAGCCCACACCCCTGCGCGACGTTTCGACATGAGGACGCTCGGGTGGAGACAGAACACTGGAGAAGGGACATGAAAAAATGTTCGAAGAAATCATGGGTTGAGGTTACGGTCGTTGGCTCATGATGCCCTGGGTCCTTTAAGGGTGTGCAGCCCTCTAGCAACGTCGACAAAAAAATACTGGAGTGTCACCAAAAAAATCGATATGTCGATGCAGCAGAATGAGAGACCGAATTTTCCGAAGGAAAACGTATCGACAATTTATCGTTACTTGGCAATTGTAGTTACAGTGAATTGTAAGTATTATAGATTTTTTTATCCGTTTTTGGCTAATTGGAAGAAAAAAAATTGGATATATTTTGATTTTATCAAACGAAATTGAATAATTGATGATGAAGAAAGTAGATGAAGGCAGCATATCTCAAAACTAGCCTAAGACACATCATGGATCTCTGAAGACAATACGAGGCCAATTTTACGTTTCACTATCGAGAAACAGGCAACAACTGTTCCTAAAATCCTCGTTCGCCTGCATCGCTTGCGAGGCGAAGACGACTGAAAGGCGCGAGAGGAAAGGGGAACCACATCAACGTAGAAGCAGCTAGCCGGGAATGGGGTGGGATTCGCTAGGGGTGATTGTACAGAACAGCGGACTCACGCGTCTGCACCCCATTTTCCGGCTTCGCGCTTCTATTTTCCATCCTTCTCAGACCTCGGCTCGCTCATTTGTTGCGTAATCTTTAAGATCGGAAGGGTTGGCTCCTGAGACGAGGGTTCCTAGTGCTCCAGCAAGTCGATAAAATATTGTCCACTTCACCATACCTTCAAAAAAAAATTCTCGGTGCATTTTTCACTCATTTTTAATTTTTTTTACAAAGTTTTTACGATTCTATAGTTTAAAAAATTGGTCTGCATAATTTTTCTTATTTTTGTAGGTCGCCTGCTTTTGGAAATGTATGAGAGTAGATGGAAGGATAAGGGACTATTGAATTCCAGCCATGGGGCTCCCTCGCAACGCCTCGGAAGCACGGCTGCCACGCACCCACCACCTTCGAGATACAATGAACGAGTAGTGATTAAATATTATGACCGTTGCAGTGACTGGGAGCTACGAACTTCCATCCCAAAGACGTAACTTAGCATAATTAAAGGCTTTCCCCGACCACCCTTCGCCCTGCCATCCGAACCCCCGGGTTTCCGCAAGCTCTGATAAGCCAACAGTCTTCAACTACATCGGTGAGAATTTTGCTCACCGAGGAGGATATAAAGAGCCCTCCTTCGCGAATCTTATTCGCATGATCTTCGAAGAACTTGGCACTCAGCATCAACATTTCCTTACACCTAGTCACATCGGGGAAAACGTCTCCCGCGCTGGTTTAATTCCATCTGAAAGGGTTTCCGCATTCATCAACGACGAGGATGACCACGAAGGAGATGACATCTTTCAACGATCTTTTATCATCCTTCAACCGAAATCTGACTGAATTGTCCTCAATGGTCAACATTTTCTCCCAGATAGATGCATTCTTGAACTCCCCTCCGAAGCAACGTTACGGTAGCCTTACTTTTTTTTTCGCCCACCTACACGATATCCTGCTAATTTTTACCGTCACTCATCTCAAATCGACTTGAGCTCCGTCAGTCACTGCCAATTACTTCGTCACAACTCATAATCCAAAAAAAACCTTTAAAAAAATGTCAATCCCACATCAAGCCCATTTCTATGCAAATAATGACAATCGCGGCCCAAAGCCATAACTTCCGAAGCGCGGGTGTCTCACTCGGTCGAGTCATAAAAAAAACCTTGAGAAAAACTACATAAAGTCCGATGAGGAAAAAAACGACCGCCGGATATAAGAACAGGCGAAGAATTCGCATTAGTAGTTAGTTCCGCCTCGAGGATAACGTCTGATGGAACCGCCATAGCAGGGCATTAGGTTAAGATTACATTAGGTATGGAGATGCAGGCGGTGGTCCCCTCACCGGTGTCTCGAAGATTCCACGACATACGAGAACAGGACATCGGAGGTGAATCGGATTGTGTCCCCGACTGACAATTCGTCCCCGTGGGCGTATCATCCTTGATCATCGTAATTCGGGACTACCCTGGATCTACGTGAACCAGCATCCTCGCCTAAACCGGAGGCGGGTAAGGAGAGCAAAAGGGGGATAACGTCCGTTGACGATGGCAGCCTCCGATGAACCCAGATACATCGATATGGAGACGCGCGTGGGTGGCTGGTGGTCGTCCTGTTCGAGTTAGCGGGCGCACTAGGGAGATTCCCATTGGCCAGCTGCGACGCCGACGGCCTGCTCGTTGGGGAACTCGTGAGCTCCGTACGTGGCCGAAGCTTCTCCCCCGGTAGTCTCACGGGAAATGATTCCACTTTGCAAGGCTCGAATGGAAATGACCCTGGAATCGCTTCTGGCTCGCTTCGCCGGGTTTCGGTCCATGGTCCACAACCTTCTCCAGCGGGAGAATCTTGCCGCGTCCCTTCGTTCTCTACTTCAGTCCTACGACTCTCCTGCGACACACTCGGTCAGTATCAATGGCGGACTTTGTGGGAATCACCTAATCCGACGTGTTCGTGAGGGGACGGGGGAAAGACTACCGTTTCAATCACTTTGCCTGCGATTGCTTCAAATATTTATTTCGACATCAGCTGCGAAGTGTCTTGGTACGAATGATCGTAGCTAATCGTGAAGATTTCAGTTTCGATAAAACAAAATACTGCAGCACCGATCGCAGTCTCAGTATGATTGTTGAAAGCAAAAATCGATTCAAAAAATCCAGGCAATTGACGCTGGGACCCCAGTTCGTGATTGGCTTCGTGCTGACGCAAATGACGTCAGATTGGATATTTAAGGTGAAAGGGGGACAACTCGTGACTCTCGTGAAATTGGTACGACGCCTGAGGTCGTGGCTGCTATAAAGGGAATATCTCGAGGGTGAGAGATGAACGAAGGCTACGACGCTTCTTCGTTCTTCCCCGGATCGAATGGCTTATTAGACCCACGACAAGCTCCCGACCTCCGACCGACCAATTCTCCACCACCTTCGCCACGCCATTCTCGTCCTATCAGCCCGCAAGAGATTCCATCCAGGTTGGCTGAGAGGAATTGGACGTCTTCTGGATTCCACGGCACTCCGAGAGTCCAAAGTCATGTCACATTCTAGATTTTACTTTACCAGAGATCGAGAGAAAAATATATTTTATTTTGGGTTTCGAGAAAAAATTAAAACGCATAAAAATGCGAAACTGATTAATTTTTTCGAAAACCGCGCCTAGGAGCTTAAGCTCATTACACTATGGAATCCAGAGTATGCACCCGCCAACCTAATTTATACGATTAAGAGGTTATTATTATTTTTTTTTTGGCGATAAATAAGAAAAAAAAGTTGTCCGACGTCGAAGAAGGAAGTTGTTACGGTAGAAACCACCGGGGACATCCACTTTGCAGTGTAAAATAGCTATCGACGTTGAAAACCCCATGGGACGTGTAACTCCGACACCAGGAACAAGATCACGAACAGCCTGATTTCGTGACACAACTACAACCGCGAGGAACATTGGTACGAGCGTATGAATACCGCACACGGCAAAGCCGTCAATGTCGACACCGTGAACGGCGAGCTCCCTCGGGGGTAGTTTTAAAATTCTACCCCCATACGAGAACGCACACGAGGAGAAGGACAACCGGTCTACACGTCGCTCATATCAATCCGCCATCGGGGGACCCGGACTCTCAAGAATTGTTCGCCTGTTTTAAACAATGTATCATTTTTCCTTGTCACCTACAAATTCTCTGTCCGGAAGTTCGTGTGAACTGATGTTAGTGCCGGCTTTAAATATTATTTGATACCACGATAATTCAATACCAAAATAACTCCTACCAATTTTTTTTCATGAATGTAAGCTTGAATGGTTCATAAATTTTCAAAATTTGTAATCTACAAAAATTATATTCTCTTCTATTTGATACAATATTTTAATCTCAACAATTTTCCAAGCGATCTATTTCTCAATTGATGAAAGCTTTTCAACGATTAAAAAATATCAAATTATTATCATCGTAGCGTTTATACAATTTTGTGCACAATAAAATCGACCGATGGAATTGCAATACAAACGGCCGAGTTTCCGTCACTTCCAAAGGTGAAAAAACATCTTCCTCCGCGTCCTCCTCGAGTTCTATATAGTCACGAGCGTTTCGGGTTTTCGGCTTTGACAAGCCCGACAAGGGAGGTATTTGTCATACGTCGATAGGCATCGGGACTTGACACACTCCGCAACCGTCACGCAACGTCGGTGAAACGTAACGAAACTACCCCCGGGGCCGACGTGGGCCAAGGAAAAAAAAAACCTAGCTTCTATTCGCGCAGCCTGGTGGCAGAGACGAGAGGACACGAAGGGCTCAGTGTGTTGCCCGTACGCCAAGACGAGGGAGATAAATATTTGAGGAATTTGTCGTCGTCGCCGTCGTCGTCGTCGTCGCGCCCTCGTCGCGTTATACGTCCAGGCGCGGAGTGCCGACGGAGATGCAAACTCGAAACCCGTGCTCCTCGCTGCTTCCCTCCCGCCCTCCTACGACCCTCCGATAGCGAGCTATCGCTTGTTTGGCGGAACTATAAAAGGATTTCAGTCAATTTGCATGTTCTACTCTTCGAAATCCACATCCACTGTGTGTACGATCTTTCTCAATGAGAAAGAAAAATAATAATGGTAGTAAAAGACATTTATTGACAATATGGTACATTTTAGGTTATTCATTTATTTATTATTTTATATACACGCTATATTTTATATTGTATTATATCGTTATATTAATCATAAACTATCGATTTTCCATTTTATAATTTTTTAATGCATAAAAAACGTAAATTTTTTTTCATAACGCTCTTTTCAATTACAAACAACCGATCGCGACGGTCCGAGGCGTGTCCGAAGTCGGTCAATGTCCGAACGCCTCAATTCCCGGGCACTCTAAAACGCCCCGCGAGGGTCGTGATAAAGCGAAAACTTTTTAATTCAAACACCCGCGACATGCGGTGCGCGACGTAACGTCGCACCGACGTGAAAACCTTTTCCGGGAAACCTGCGCGACAACGCCGAAAGTTTTCAACCAAACTGCGGAGTGAATTGTCGTATCCAAACGACGACGGTCCAAAAACGTCGTGGGTGATAAATAGGGGAACGCTGCCGTCGCCAGACAGTACACCCTTTGAAATTTGCATTAGGTTATCGTCGTTGACGTAAAATCATCGGACAATTACCGAAAAAAAATTTAATGTTAAAAAAAACTTAAAAAATTGTACCCTGATGGATAAATTCGTCAGCTGCATAAACAGCCTGTGAAAAACCTGCTGCGAGGGGTCAGGAAGGGAGAGGGGGGGCATCGGGTTAAAAACACCGGCGGGCCAAGTTCATTAGTGGATTAAGAGTGATCGATCCATGGAATTAGTCCGACGCGATGAGCGATTGTACACGATGCATTTCACCGATATGCCTGTTGGCCTAGTATTGTAGAATTTACATGTATATATCGATGACACCTTCATTGACGTTATATTCATACAATGTATGGGTACAATTAATTAATTAATTAAGATAGTTCTGTCTAATTAATCGTTGATTGATAATTTAATTCGTCGCCTAAATTCGTCATTCGACGAAACTTTTATTGTTATTATTATTATTATTGTAATTACCCTAATATTCATATAATAATAAACATTCTAGCTTTTTAGAATATTTTCATCTCCACCGAATACATTTATTCATTTTTCTTCAATGAAATCAATCGAATCATAGTGAAAAATTATCTTCTCGAAATTTTTGAATCAGAAGCAAAGAAAATTGCAAGTATGATGGAATAGACGGTAAGATGAGAGCTGAAAAGCCTGAGACAGTAAATATAAATCATAGAGGCTAACCAGCGGTGAGGGGTCTTTTGTAGCGCGACCATCAGGCGAAATGCTTCAGACACGCTGCTGGATAGCTGCGGGATAAGGCAAGGCAACAGACAGACTAGCAGTAGGGTGGCCCCTTCTACGAACTCTCCCCTCCCCCCACCCCTGCCGTGTAGCAATTAATTTATTTTTCCCTAGACGGTGTTAATTGTTAAACTTAGATGGGCGGTCTTCGGGGAAAGCCCAAAGTCGTGGCAACATCAGCAGCAGCAGCAGCAGGAGCAACCAAACTCTGGGGCAAAACACGAGTCAGAGAAGACAATTCTCGAGTTTAGGAGACTGTGCAATATCATGAACATCATGCCAGAGTGTTTTTATCTATGAGAACGATAATTCGAATGGATGCAATTTTTATTCTCTTAGAAATTAGAAAATAGGATAATGACAACGATGAGAATTATTTCTATTATTTGTGCACGAGTTTCACACTGATGCGAACGCAGAAATTTCGTAGGGTCCCGTAGACCCCAAGTTACACTAGAGAGATTATTAAAATAAATATTGTTCACTTGCTTGATTGATGATGGATATTCGTCATTGATTTTATTGATGACATTTTTTTATATGAATACGCTGTTAGCTGCAGTCGTCGTACAACTCATTGAGTGACAGAGAAGACGAGGTAAATTGATATTGACAGGAAGAACCCGAGCGGGTAAGATGTCAGATGGGCTGCTCGAAATACGTCGACAGTACGGCAGAACGGGATGGGGGGACGTGCGGGGGATTGAAAAGCCAACGGGCGAATAAGGAAAACAGTTAGACGCTCGTTTGACAATTACGAAGAAGGAAGCCGAAAGATGGAAATAGATGAGCGTGAAAGGTAAATGGAGAAAGTTTTGGGTGTGAGCACCGCAAGGGTGTCGAAGACGGCGAAGCCCGGAGGCAGCACTACAACGTCCTCCTCTGCGAGGATTGGGTTTCCGGTAGGCTAATTAGAATGACGATTACGACTTCACAACCACCACGAGCTTGCTGCATTCGTTCGAATTGTTCTCTTTTATTTCTATTTTTTTTCCTCTGAAGTTATTTTTCAGAGGAATGTTCGACCAACATTTGTTTTTTGTAATTTATTCGATTCTAATTCGAAATTTTATTCGAGACAAATCAAATGAATAATAAATTCACGCTAAAAAAAAAAGAGTCACAATCGTTCACTCCTCGACAATGAACGAGGCAATTGTACGTGGCCAAGGGTGATATATACATTTGGAAACGTAGTATGAATAGCAAAGCAATGAAAAGCAAAAAGGACATCGTGTTACTCGACGTGTTATTAGGACGCAAGATCGTAAAGATGTGAAAACCTATATCCATATCTTGCTATATTTCGGAGTCCGGCGATTCCGTTTGAATAATACGCTCGCGCGCTTACGCGATCGCCGTAAGTCACTTTTACGATCTCTTCAACGATATTTCCGGTCAAGTGTGTTTCCCGCGGGGAGCTCTTGCACGGTCCACGACGACGCAGCTTCACGATCCGTGGACCAATCGACGAACGGCGAGGTAAAGATGTGTCATCGGGGTCCGATAATAATATTCTCCCGGCATATTCTCAATGTATACATCATACATAATAATAATATAATATAAAAATTTTATCAGAATAATGTTATAATATTAATATTATGTACAAAATCCATAAAAAATTAAATAAATAATCAATTCATACTAATTCATTATCTCCTAATTACGACGAAATGGCAAATTTAAAAAAAAATCATCGAGCTCGCAAACCTCAAATAATAACGATTTTTCGAATTTTTTCTCAGAAAAAGTATTGCGTGAAAAATGACCGAGGATTGTCGGGTGTACCCAGAGAGCTTGGGGAAGTTGAAGAGCGGACTGCTACAAAGACGACGACGAACGAAAACCAAGACTACGGTTGTGCAACTCTCGTTTGCACGGAGTTTGCTGATGTTAGCTCCATTCGCGTTGAGGTACATGTGAATATTTGATCGGTCCTTCAACGTCACCCCGACTAGGCCCCCTTGCCCTCCGCGCGACTTCCGCACAACGTCGCCCGCTCCGTCCACTCCTCGAGCCACCCTCCCGACCCCCCCGACCATCCACTCGACAGCTCCCAGCTGCGGTGAATTATTTAACGCCCCCGGGGGGACACGGGCTGCGTGCATACAATGTGTGTGCACCCGATGTGTACTTTCTTGCCTTGAGATTTCTCATTTTATCTCATTCCTTACTTCCTCTTTCCATTTCTGAATCCACCATTACTCATTCCACAATGGCGTTGCTTTTATTTTTTATCATTTTTTTTTCTTTCCTCTTAAAACGTGCCATTATGATTATGCCCTTCCGGTCTTTGATAGAGATTATTATTATTAGGTGTTATTAATCATTTATTTAATATTATTATTATCATTATCTTATTGAACCATCAATTCTTAGCTGAAAACTCCAAGGGTAAGTTTTCATCGTGTAATTAGGTCATTGCAATGAATTGTGTCTTTTCCATATAAATATTATTTTAATAATTATTTACATGGTTTTATTGATGACGTATGTATCTATAAATTTGTAATCTCACGATACCTTCGCATTGTCACAGAAATTCCACTGACTCCAACGGCTACGAAGCCGAACTGTTACCCCCCTCCCAGCAAGCGTGCCGATAAGAAAAAACGAAAAAGTACATTCGCGCGAAGCACAGTTTCCGCGTCTACGCGGATTCCATATTTAAGCTTTTGTTTGCGACAGTTCGACAGGGCATCGCGAGTACGTAAATATCGTCGCGAACGTTGAGATTTAATACTACGATTAATTGCCACGACTTTTTCAATCTTTGATTGATTCACATAAGTCCTCCGGTTGTTCTTTTGTAAAATGAAAAATTATCCGCTTATCAAGCTCGCACGTATAACACTCTCGTATATTTTATTTACTTTCTGTTTTGTGTTATTTCGTTCTATCAAGTGATCCTTCACGCGTAGGTATTGATTATTTATTGTTTTGCCCTCACGAAGCATTTTATGATCCCAATTTTGAGTTGCCGAATATTTCACTGGCGTTAGCTGTTTAATTATTATAAATAATGCTTCAATCTAATTCGAGAAATATGCACAGTCGGCTGTTGGAAGAATGTAGCGCGACCCGTGCGGTGCTGCCACTGGCGGTGACTCATCGAACTTCTTCACGATTTTTTTTCAAGCTAACGCCTGCAGTCGGTATGTCTGGCTTTTGGAATTGCCGATGGAAGATATTACCGACCGTCAGTAGGGCAGGAAATTTGCTGCTCGAAACCTTCTGGGCTGTGCGTCGTGAGATGCGTGATGTAGCTCACGACCCTTGGTTTTTCCCGTGTCAATAAGATTCTGAAAGCATTAGTAAGCAACTCATGCGGCAAAAGTCCACGAACCTGTTGCGTATACATAATATGTGTATTATACAAATATATACATATATGTGTTGCATACGGAGAATTCGCAAAACCAAGCTTGCTCTCGCAGAATGAACTCTCTCGAGGATGAGATAGTACGTCGTACATGGTATCGTCTCGACCTCCCGTGCAATATACAGTTCTCTCGTATATATTTATATATATTTATACAGATATATACATGAGTACATATATATTACTGACGTGTGGGCGCGCCACTTTGTATTCCATGGAAATAGGAAAGTCCCCGTATTTTTGCTTGCCGAACGAACGCTGAAGAATATTCGCAGTCCGCGCACAAGACTGGAATAAACGTTTCTCGCCCATCATCGAGAACTGTAATTGCTCATTCTATATCTGTTCCTTTTTTTACTTTTTTTTAACCCCCTCAATTACATTGGAATAGAATTTCCAATGATTCTAGTAATCATTGTGATTAATTCTACCCGGTCGAGTTGGTTGTCCGGTGGCACGAGCGAGCATTTTGCTACGAAATTATATATTTGATTAAGGGGCTCGGTGTACCGCAGCTACGTATGGTATCCGGCTCGTGTTGGGAAAAAATGTGTACTAATGTTTCTTTGTTCGAACGTTTTGAAAACTCGACTGTCGAAACGACGAACGTATATCGCCAGGCAGATGTCCAGACAGTCCGAGTGCATGCACCGAAGCAATCGGTCGTTACCTTTCTTCGCGTGTAGCAGGTGTAGAACGTCCTGGCCCGCTTCTTGGCAGGTGGATTCCGACGGAATTTAATTCTTCCGATTCTTCGACCTGCTACTTCCGTTGGAGAAACGAACGTTACGTTGCTATTTAATTCGGTCGAATAATAGCAACGTCATTGCCCTAAAAACATAATGCGGAAAATAAAAATAATTCAATATTATTCCAATGATATGAAATATATTGAATATTTATTAGACGTGCTATTTATATTTGTGTTATTATGTATTATGCAATACTTGAAAAACGGGAAGAATCAGAGTGGAAGAAGCGATGAGAAATAATTTGCAAAATAATAATAACCGTGAGATGTCATCGTGAGTACGTATGAGAAAAACGGGAGGAGCGAGGGAACGAGTACAGAGAGCGTGACGACGAGGAATAATTTTGTCGAATGAATACCAAGAGAATCCACTTTGTACGAGGGACTCGCGTACCTTATGGCGAAGAAGAAAAATAAGCGAATACGGTGAGCAGCGAAGAATAAGAAGAAGAATGCTTTTCATGCTGCAAATGTAACTGGTGGGTAAGGCCCGCCACTAAATCTCGACGTTGATCGCAAGACGCGAGCTCACGCTCATACAAAATATACGTGATTCGAGTCGACTACCGGATTGAAGCTTAAACGACTTTCCATCTCCGCGAAAATACAAAAAATCAATTTTTAAATATAATATTCCATTTCCACGATACATTTTTGGGCCTAAGACCCAAACGATGATAGATTATTAACTGTCGCAATAAAAATTATAAGAACGAAGACGATTGAGTCGTATTTTTCATTGTAGCGATTTAAAAATTTTTTTTAACAACGTTGACGAACCGAAGATGGGTCTTGAGGCTCCGAGCGCAGAATCTTCTCGCGGTTCAATTCGAGATGTAGAATTTCGGAGACCGCTCGTCTCGTCGTCGTCGTCGGTGGAATGTCACGACGATCGGACAAAGGCGAGGATGTCGTTTTGTCGAAGAACGGGGCAGATGGTCGAGTTACGACGCGGGCCCTGTTCGTCCTTGCGCGGTAAAAAGGATGTCTTTCCTTTGGGCAACGATCGCCCATGCCGAAAGAGGCGGCAACAGCGAGGCACGGCGAAGCAGGTCGTCCGTGTTTGTATCACTGTTCGGGGCCGTTGCATTGGGTCTTCTCGAAGGCACCGATGGTCGGGGACCCACGAGGGACCCCGTCGAACACGCGGCTACCGAGGAAAACGAAATTTCCACGAAAAATCGCTGTTTTCGAATTTTCCGGTTGACGTTCTTTGTCCAGAAAATTTTTCACGCGTCTTCGATCCTTCGCTCTCGTCGATCGCGGAGATTTCTCTTATTGCGGTTGTGGCGTTCGTCTCGAATGACACGTAAGAGAGTGCAACACGAGGCGGGGCATTTTTTTCACGGCCTCAGGGCCCACAAGAAAAACAGCCACATTCTTATTAAATAATTCTCGCATCTCGCATTAGTACGTGGTATTACGGACATGGAACAAGAATTTATAAAAGATATATATAGTCACGTTTTGGGACTTACGAATAATAAGGCTCGATGTATGAGTGTAAATCATTTTTCCATTCGCGTTCTCATTCGCGAATTCATTCGTCCGTAAATTGCTTTTATGTTGATGAAACATTATGCAAGCTTCCGTGGCTCGGGGCCATAAGGCCCTGCGCTGCACGCATAAGGTCCCGTGCTAAAAAATAATGCACATCGTTGTTACCTCTTTACTACGTAATTTACAACTGGATATAAAAATTAGCGCGTACGATCGAAAGCCCTCGACGCACGTACTGCGATCGGCCTCAGGCCCAATGAGAGGGCCTGGACTAAATCGAATTTTCGCGGTCCATGCTTCTCACCCGTTCTCGATGATTCTGCAGAAATGCATTTTCCACGCAAAACGTTATACACGAGCGCGTGGATCAATTTCGGGGCCCAGAGGCCCCGAAACGAATACGGGTGAGGCCCCGGGCTAAGAATCCCGATGCGTTGGGTCTTCGTTCGGTCGTGTGGTATCAACAGCCCGGCTTCCCAGGCAAACTGGTTTCGCACAGCCAATTAATTCGATCGGGAGGACAGGAGGGAAACGACTGGGACGATGGAGGTGTATATAGCACGGTGGGCCTGATGAGGATCGAGGGGGGCTTACGAAACCCAAACCATTTGTATTTATTTCGTTAACTCTGTCTATTTTATTTATTTTCGTCATTCGTAACATCAACTGCCCACTCCATCGATAGCTATCGCTGTTTTAATATTTTTTAACAATTCAAATTCTTTCATTTGCATATTTTTGAATATTCACTCGCTCACGACCGAAAAAAAAGAAAAAAAATGACAATCGGTAAGGAGAAAGCCAGTCGATGATGGCATTAGCGGCTTGGTGGAGAATGAAAAAAATAATAATAATCGATAAACCCTTTTCGTTGCGGTGTATAACGTTTCAGACGAGAGATCTCGGTGCTTCGTAACGCGATACACCTTTCGAAAACCATGAGGGACGCGTGCTCGTGAATCCACATGATGATACGTTAGTCCTTTCTCTTTCTATCACGCCCGGCTTCGTCGTCCTTTTCCCCGTCGCTTTGTCGGATGTCCCTTGCAGCTGTCGCTCTAACCGTCGTTCGGTTCATCAATTGGACTTTCGGAAAATGCGCAATGAGAGCCTTCAACTTTTTCTTTGACATTTTATTCCGTAACGTCTAATTCGGTAACGAAATTTTGCTTCATAAAAAAAATAATATGCAATTGAGCGATGACGATAAAGGTTCAAATAATGTAGAAACAAAAATGTGGGTCACGAAGAACTTGTCATCGAAACGATTAATCAAATAAAATAAATAAATAACATAATATGTTATTTATCATAACCAGAACTGAGAAGCAATTTTTTTCTGCCGTTCTTCGGAAAGTTTAGAAGAAAAACAATTTTTTGGACGAATATAACAGCAACGATGCAATCCGTGTGCTCTGGAAAAATTGTTGCTGCACCGTGACGCGGTAGAAATTTTTTTTCAAGGATTGAGCACCGCTGTCAACGGCAGAAGGGCGCGTGCCGAAGGGTCAGCATCTGCCGCAGTTGCTGGTTTTGCAGCCCCTCGTTTCGGTTTCTTTCCAGAACGACACACAACCACCACCATCACCATCACCACCGTCAGATATATATACCGTTCTGCGATCGTTTTTGAAAACGAACGAAGACCCTATTGGCTACGTTTCTCGTCTCTGGTTACAAAACACTTCCGCAGGAAGCAGCCCGAACCAGCCAGCAGCAGCAGCAGCCACGGATCTTTCGTTCTATATTTTTTCCATAAATCCACTCCATCGAAGATCACAACCCTGCAGACTTTAAAGGAGCGATTTCATTTGCAGACTATGAAAGCAAACATTACAACGATTACAAGAAAAATTATAATTTATGAATCACAATCAATTGTCATTAATTAAAGATTTTTACGAAATTGTTCAGTGCATTCAATTCATCATGATTAATTATAATTATATTAAAAAATTTGAGGAATTCAAGCCAAAATTCGATTCATTTGAAAACCTCATTAAGGCCTTACGTTCCAAGGCATTTTAAAAAATGTCGCCCTCGTGAAACAAATTTCTAGTTTTTTCCTGAATTTTCCTGAAATTCGCATTTCCAATATCCCAAAACGATGCGCGTCTCGTGGATTCGAATTCACTTTGGCTCGCGCGGTTGTTCAGCGTTCTGGGGCCCTGGGCGAACGTTGGGCCCCGCCGCCAGCAAACCTCTCGGGTGTGCGTCGAACCGCAAGCTCTCACAAACACTTCGACAATGTTCCAGCGGCACTTAGACACACGTACACACAATTACGAGCACACACACAGAAACGAGAGGCTCTGACGAGGGGCCCCAGGTAAGCAGCAGCAGCAGCTGCTGCTGCCGCTGCCGATGGGCCCGGCGGGCAGCCGGCGCCGGAACCCGCATGTTTGAATTAGTCCCGGCATAACTGTCGTGCGAGCAACATGCAACGATATCACGAGTGCGATGAACGCGTCAACAATCAATCTCTTCAGTGCTAAAAATAAATTCAAAAATTGAAGAATATTTGTGTGTGAATTAATTTTAATTTAATTTAATTTTTTTCTATTTATCTCCAAGTTTTTTCCAATTTGTGGCGCACAAATTTCTGTCGTTTTTTTATACCCAAATCTATTTTCAAGTGGTTTTAATTTCGGTTGAAGAATCTGTGTGATCTTTTTATTATTTATTTTATTACGATTTTCGAGGTATCATCGGTGAAAAATGTTGTTCGTGAAGCTAATGATCGGTTTCGGAGCCGTTTGTTTGATCCACTGCGATCTTTTGGATCTTTACGTTGAGCACATGGACGAGACGATGAAAACTTTGGCTTACGAGGAAACTCGTCATCCGCGAGATCCTCGACACGTTGTTAGGGCCAAAAGAACGATTTCTCGAGATGACGATAATTTGAAAATCGGTATTTTGAAGAAACAAAATTTGGAAGTCGACGAGGATTACTGGAAGCGATTGAAACAAAAAAAAATAATTCGTAAAAATCGTCCTATCGTTAATTCGGATGGTCTAAATTTTCCAAACGACGTGGAGCAACATCGAACGCCGTTCCAACACGAATTGGTCGATGAAAAAATTGTCAAAAATATTTCTTCGACGTCGAACGACGTTAAATCGGACGACGAACGTTTTTACGGATACCGCGATTTCTTTCACGACAAACCCGTGGAGGAAGATCTTGAGATTGAAGATTTTCGAGCGGAAATTATCGAAGAAAATTTTAACAACGAAAATAATGAAAGTTCTGATAAATTGTTCGACGATTCGATCATCAAACAAAATCCCAACACACGAACGAGAATTCCAAAAAAATATTTTCCAAGCAGCGAAAAATCTTCGAAATATTCAAAGAAATCTTTGAGGTTCGAAAAAAATCGTGGGGATGACGATTTCGTGGAAATCGAGGGTAGATCGAAGCGTAGCCTCGAATCGTTGAATTTTACGAGACGCGAGGTGCTCGATGAGGATGGCGATGTTATTCTGGAGTGGGATATCACGGACGAAAAGATTGTGACGTTCAGGGTGACCGCGAAAACTTTGGGTTACGTGGGAATCGGATTTAACGATAAAAATCACATGAAGGGCGCTGACATACTCGTTGGTTGGGTCGACGATCACAACGGAAACGTCCATCTTCTGGTAAGTCGATCGTGGACATTTTTGTTCGATCATGATTTTGTTAAAAATAACAATATCTTATCAGCGCACATTATTGATGACAAAGTTGGTTTCGTGTGCTCATTTTATTTATTTATCCGTTTATTATTGTTATTATTATTTATTTAATCTTTGCCGAATTTTCAGATTTTTGTCAGCTTTGAGACCCGTATTTTTATCTTATTTTAACTTTTATTGTTGGATGAGAAATAATAAGAATAGAGATGGAAGAACGTATTAGTGCGAATGGTCTCTGTGTGCGAAAGATTCGAGGATATCTGAAACCTGTCGGTATCGGGCATCTCGTAGAACTGGTCGTGCGGACGTGAAGGTAGAAATATTTGAGAATAAAAATGAAAGAAAAAAACACCGGTGTAACCGAGCAAACGAAGACGAAAAGAGAAAGAAGAACCGAAAGAAAAAAAGAAGAAAACGAAAACATGATGAAAGTACGAGACGATACGGGGCTGTAACCTATAGCGATAAAAAGGAAATAAAATGTAAAATCGAAAAGCCGAGAGAATTAAAGGAAGATTAAGGAGAATGAAAAATGTAAAGAACGGGGTAAGGGTTAAAAGAAAAAAAAAGAAGAAATAGCGTCGCCGTAGAATTTGCGTGACCGGGAGGATGAGAGAGGGACCCGAGAAACAAAAGGCCCACGACGTCGTGTTCGGACACTCGGCTTCTCTTCTTCGGACGTTTATTTTAACTTTTTTTATTCCTCTTCTCTACGTCGGCACGTCACGTCCGAGTCGAAATCCGGAGAGATAGGACCGGTTGCGAATGCTACTTACCGACCGCCCGGTTGAGAGACCATCCCCGAAAGATCCGCTGGATTGATTGCATTAATGATGCCCGGTAATTGGGGCCCGATGGACCCAATGATGAAGCTATTTGCGATCAACCCTCCCAAAATCCCACTAAAGCTGCTCGGGCTTTCGTACCGGTGGCACCGGAATTTTCTCTGGAAAAAGATTCCGCCATTATGTTTCATAGAATGTATATAATTAGGTAATTAATCGATCAATCGATAAGAAACAATTTTTTCGAGTCGATCTAATCCAAGCTAAGCAATTCAATAAAATTTCTTCTAAAACATCTTCCGTTATTCTTCAAAGTCATTCAATTAATTAAATACTCGAAAATAATTATTCCAATAATCATGAACACATTTACAACCGACCGAAGATTATCGACGCACGTCTGCCAAATTTTTAATTGGAATTTTGAACGTCGAAAAAAAACCAATGGAAAAATAGATGGAAAAAATTCCGACGCAAAAAAGTATGCGTCGAAGAAGAAGCGGCGAGGAAGTTCGGACCGCGAGAACCACATCAGAAGCAAAAGTTACACGTCCCAGGACCTGAACTCGCGAGGAACCTGCTCCGGTCGTTCGTGGTTTCGGAGCCTCACCTTCACCACACTCGGACTTCCAAGAATCGCTAATCTTAATTAAATTTATTTCCGTTGCGACTGCGCTCCCGCGAGTATCGGGATACGGTGTGCTTCGAAGGATCGTTTCTCACAGGACGTACCCGGGCCTGGCGCGGTCCGAAGGACGAAAACGGGAAAAAAATAAATAAACGAAGCAGAAAGAATAAATAAACTGAGCGATGCAAGACGAGGGTGGAGGAGGGACGGGAGGGTAGTGACGCGAGAGCCAAAAGTTCAAAGCAATTTTCGTTTATACATACTAAACGACGTGGGTGTAATATACGTCAATCCTCGCTTCGCTATGATTTAACGGAACCCCTTGACTATTTATTATTATTACTTTTTCTAACCATCCATGGAAGAATGCCGGACAGATGATAAATCTTTGTGGTCAATTTACATCCATGGGCCGAGCAAATGGATGGATGGAGGCTGCAGGAGATCGATCCGAAAGTAATCGAGAGTTCCAGCTTGTTTTTGATTGAGTGACAGCACCGAAAACGAAAGGAAAAAAAAATTAAGAGGCGAATGCGTTGGGCCCGGTAATATTGTATACGATAAAGAATGTCCGGAGCGTGAACCGAAAAGGGAATGAGAAATTAACGAAGAAATACGTTTCGTATCGTTATTCAACGTTGCTTTGGACGGTGGATTCAGATAACGTCATCCTAGATTTACATCTGGGCCCCGAAGATCGCGAGTAGGTCCCACACCGTCTCCACCCGTCTTTCTTCGCCCGAATCGATCCAATGATCTCGCGAATGAAATTGAATAACAAATGTGATAAGTTGAATAAACTGAACCCAAGAACGGGGTGAGGGGTATCCGGTCCTCCCGGCTATTAGATGTTCGGGGACTCGAGTCCGAAAAATTTTCGCCTGAACGTCATGAACCATTCAAATCTCGAATCTCGATTGCCCACGATACGAGCGACTGCGAAGTCGCGGAGCTACGATGGGTCCTAAGGCCCAGTCAAGGTCTCCAGACATCGTGAATAAGGCCCCCCCGTGGAGGGACGGATTTCAGAACCACGCTGGCTAGTGCCGATGCCACGACCGCGGTACTTTCGCGATGATGATCCACGACGAGACGTCGGGCCCCGTTTCTGGGGCCCGGGCGCATAGAAAGAACGCAACGGTCCATGCAAGACCGAAGATCGTGGAACGTATTTCTTTTTTCTTTTCGTATCTCGTTTTTTTTCTTCATATTTCGCACAGCACGAGTTTTGCTGTCGCTACTCGGGAACCTTTCTTTGGGGCCTTACCGCCGAATGTGCTTCGATTTTTTTTTTTTTTTTTTTCGTTTTAGTTGCCACTTTGGGGCTGGTGTGGTTCACTCGCGGCTTATTCTTTTCTGCGGGGAAGCTTTCTTTACGACCGTACCGAAAAGAATCGGCTTCTAGGTGGCGCGTGTTTTCAATGGTGAGGCCCCTCGCCACCCGGTTCACCATTTTTATTTTTTAAACAGGATTTTATGGTACTTCGTTGATTCTTATGTTATCTCCTCACGAAATACGCGGTGCGTTTTTTTTTTTGGTATGCCAAGGGAATAAAGAAAATGCAAATCCGTGGGTTCCTTACGAGCCGTGCATCTAGAAATAAAGCACAATGCGTGAATCCCACTCGATCGCGAAGTTTTTGCAGTAGTCAACGATGGACATTTTTTTTTTTGCTTACGAAGCTTCTCGATTATCACAGACGCTCGAGCTGAACGGAACACAATTTCGTTCAGCACAATCGCTGAGGCTGGCATACGTCTTTCTGCATTGCTGGGCCTTATGCCCAACCGAACCACGGTTTTCTCGCAACACGATCCGAGACGAACTCCGAAGCGCGTCCAACGAGCGAATCGAATAGCTTCTTTCCTATCCAGGAATGCCCAGAAGCGCCGCGATTTGCGAGGATCATAGCTCCTGGGCCTGAACCTTGGCAAACGCTGCTGCCTGCGCCATTACCAAGTAAAAAAAAATATATATAAGGATATATATTTCTCTACCCAGACTGTGTACATAATTTTTTAGTACCAACTCTCATAGAAAAATATATTTTCTTTTACACCAGATCAGGCCCAACAGGAAAACGTTTCCTCAGTCGCATCGGCACCTCCTTGTACTCCCGACATTGTTTTTTTCTAATCCGTTTCCCTTACAGGAATCTTAGGTCTTAATGGACTGATAAAAAATTGCACAAGGTGCATCTTTCGTAACAAAAAAGACGAAAACAAAGGCGAGGTCGAAGCGATGGGCCTTACCCGGGGCCGTAGTGGCGTGTGTATCTCATCGTTGATACTTGCCGCGACGAGGAAACGAGTTTGGCGCACGCACGGCACCGGCAAACGATGGCCTCAACGTCTTGTCCGACTTCGCTTCTTGTCTTCTGGTTACCGGGAAATACTGGGCCCCTTATTGCGCGTTCCCCCTTCCTTTCTCATTTCAACTTCTTCATCGACTGCACAAGCAGTTCCGTGCCAATTAGAAGCGAGCGAGTTTATTTCGCTGCGACGTTGAAGAGACGCAGCGAATAATGCAGGGGAATAAGGCCCAATCTTTAAGGTCTCGGGCTATGCAAGAGTACTTGAACTTGAAGTTACGCCGTACGGGTTAAGGGTCCGGTGAGCAGAGCAGAATTTTTCTCTGCACGCTCTTTGGTGAGCACGAGCAGTTTTTATGCGGTAACGCCTACCTTCGGTGAAATTGTGGGCTTGACACGAGGGAGGGTTTGAAGCCCAAAGTTACAATCATTCGGCTACTGCTTCGATGGCTCGGGTCTTGCACCGCTTTGCCTCGCATACGTACTCACGTTGAATACGTCATCCAAAAAGCCAGGGACCGAGCATGAAGGTCTAGAAATTTACGCACACAGTCTTAAATAAGGCCCAGCATTCCAGGGGCGTCAGACAGCTCTGGAACGAAACCGTTCGCGAGTCATAAACGTTTGAACTTCGCAGAATCGTTACATACACACAAACATACATCCAGACGTAATCCCATTTTTTTTCAAACGTTTAGGGCCATTTTGAAGATATTGACGTGAAAAGTCGCGATGGTAATTTATTCCAACGTCCCACAGCTTCCTCTATTAGAGTGCAAAAAATGCCATTGTCGGGCGCCACATGAGGTCCCTATTTTTCATATCCGTCGACGCTCAAGTCGCAATGATTATTTTCTCTGTGTCGATCGGACTGAGACCTCGTCATGGCACCAAAAACTGGCAAGTCTGAACAGATTCATCGACCGCGACAGCTCGGATCCAGTTTGCTCGATCGGTTCTCGTTGGTACGTCAATCTCCGGGCAGCCGCAGCATCGGTAAATCGTTCGTCGAGTCTGGAACAACGTTCGACGAGTTCTTACAACCGGACGGGGTCCCCGAGACCCCCGTCTGAACTCGTCGAACCACGCAAGAAATTCTGCGGATACAAATGCATTAATCAATCGGGGACAAGACGTATCTGGATGTATTCGTGCCACGTTTACGTCTTTCTCTTTGTTCGTTCGAATCGATCTCAATGGAAGATGCTTGAATGAAGCTTCGAAGGTTCTTCGTTTTCAATTTCTTTTCTTCATTTATTTTAATTCTTATTCATTTATATCGCGATTTTTTCGAATTTTTATTTATGGATTTATTTTTAATTTTCTTAATTTCTTGCAATCTTTCGAATCAGAGGTCCCGGAGGATTTAACTTTTCCTTGACGTCAACCGTCACTGCTAACGATTGTACGGATGGGCTCGGACACGTTTCTCCATTATACCGATTGCCCTGACAAACCTGGTTCAATGTCTCCACGACTTTGCAAGTGTAATTGCACAGCGAATTATGTGTACCGAGCTGCTGGAAGACGGAGCTCCTAGGGAAGCGAATCTCCTACCAGATTATTTCTAAATTATTCTATTCGAAATAATTATAATTACAAAATATGAATTGAAAAAATTTTTTAAATAAATTTACTACAATTATAAGATAATTATAATTATTTTATCCAATTTTTATTTGATTATTAGATTTAATAAGTTCAAAAATGTTCAGAAGAAAAAACCTAGGACGTAAAAACGACCCTGCATGCCAAATTTTACTACAGAAATCCGACGAGCTTCGCCGAAAAAAAAAAGGAAAAAATTCGAGCTCTGCAGCAATCGGAGCATTTGGGCTGTCTGTGGAAATGCGTTTTCCGGTATTTTCTTTCTTCCAAGAACCGAATGAGACTGTTCGAGAGAAACGGGAATCGCTTCGTCTCACTTTCGGGGACTTAAAGACCAGCCGAGGATCCCTTTATCCCATTTTCCAAAGACCGACCGAAATCTTAACGACGACTGGGTATCCCCCAGCTGCTCGAGACCGCCAGGGGTTGAGAACGAAACGAGAAAAGACCGTTGCGGTTAGCGATGAAGGATAATTCTATCAAATTGTTATCATTATTATTATGATTATTAAAATGATTACTACTCTATTCAATTTGTTATAATATCCTTGAAAAGGGTGCAAAAATTAGATAGCCGTAAATAATTGTAATTAATTGAATCCAAAAACTCGCGTAGATTTAATTACAGAAAATATGTTTGATTTATTTTCTTTTTTCAAACGTCGAAGAGAATATTCGTTTCTGTTACATTTTTTTCCGCTCTTCTTCGGTCGAAACGTTCGACGATTAATTTTCGACGGATGTGACGTCACGGATCGGTAGCTCGGCTTCCTGCGAAGGAGTCACGTGCGTCCCACAGCCACGGCCGCACCGAACAAACGCTTTACGTATGCCAAACAGACCCGACGAGACCACCGAACAAGACGTTTCCCATCGTGCTTCCACTTTTAGATTTCCGCAAAAACATGTTTTCTCACCGTCAACGTTCACACCCTTCTCCCGAATGAATGATTTGAGACATTTTTTATTAAATTTTCGCCTACGAGAAGACGAACGAAATAAAATAAATAAATTTGTATTATTTTTGCGTTGTCTCTAAACTTTTGAAGATGTGTAAATAAGATTTTAGAAGAATAAAAAATAACTTTTTTTTAATTAATTTCCTTTGGCTCTGAAACATTTAAAGATGTGAAAAAAAAAATTTTGTTATTTTATTTTTCGACAACTCTGTTGAGTATTTTTTTCCACGTTATTTTCCATTGTGCCCAATGTCTTTAACCGAAAATCGAGATCTTTCTCGGATGGTTCGTTGAAAATCCGGGCTCGACCGCAGAAGTAAAGGGGGTAGGCTGCACAACGAGCGCGTTCATATTAAAAGCGTTCGGTGAAGATGGTTATGGGATGGCAGGGCGGCCCTTCGTGGTTGAGCCTCGCTCGGGATTCCTATTTACCTGGCTTTCTCCGTTTCTTTCAAGGACAACCCTCGAACAATTTAATTCGTTCCAAAACGACAGGAGCACATTCTGTCCCCTGACTATTTTTTCACAATTTTTCTCTCGGATTCCAATAATTCAACTTACAAATTTTAATCAGCAATGGTCATTCATTGGATGGAAATTTATTTTAACTACTTTATCGATCGAATAACTATTATTAATATGAATTATAATCGACGATAATTCACCGATGGAATTATTTTAAATACTTTTTTACTGCTTTAATGCCCATCCCCGATTCGAACGTAAAGCGTAGAGTTGGCACCGCGCCACGGGGTGGACTCAGCCCCGTCCGAGTATGTGAGAAAATGTTCTTTGGCGAATGTAAAATGCATCAAACCGTAACTGTGAGCTTCCGGATGTTGGGGGTACGGACGGAGTATCTCGAGGAACGATCGTTACTCATCGGGGCTTGAAAATAATCGTGCGAATGCATTGTTGTGTAAAGCTTAATGTGGTTCTGACATCGCTGAGGAAGTCGGGCATCAGGAGGAAGGGCCGAGGGGGGAGGAGAACTTCCTGTGACGGTGGATTCTATAATTTCCATCCGTATAGTCTAATCGCTACATTTTTCAAATTTTATTTTTATTTTACTTCATTTTATATTTAATTTTTTTTTTTTTTCGTCATTCCAGGACTCTCACGGAATCGAAGAGGCTAATGCTGCGCCGGTTACCGACCTCTCCCAGGACGTTAAAATTCTACGAGGATCGCAAAATGATACCCACACGGTCATAACTTTCTCCAGAAGCTGGCAGACCTGTGACCCTGACGATCGTCCGCTATCGGTACGTAAAATCGTCGAGGTTTTTTTTATATTTTATTATTTTTTTTCATTTTTTACATTCTACGCCAATAAAATTAGATCTTATCCCGAATCTTGACAACGTCGTCGACGGTTTTTTTCACTGTAATCGAAACGTGTCATCAATTACATATGAATTTTTATTTCTCCGTTATTCATCGAAAAATGTTATTTAGCTTATACTATTTTTATTTTTTAACTCCCGGATGAAAACGGGAGTTATGTGTTTCGTCGCACCAACGTGAACTAGCGTATTTTGCTCCTGATAGATAACCGCCCAAACGGCTGATTTTTTTCGATTTGAATTCATCTTGTAATTAATTTATTATTTCATAAAAATTACGAATAAGTTTTTGGAGTCTCGCACGAAAAAATTCCCGACTATGGGAATAGCGACTAATAAATAGAAGGTATTCGACGAAGTCCCGAAAGTCGCTATTTCGCGGTACCCTTTAAACCATAAAGGATAGTCTGGGCCGTTCGGACCTGTGACATTTTTTTTTTTTTTTTTTACGTACATTCGGTGATCTTTTGGTTTTCGCGTCGCAAGTTCCCGCTGGGAACGCGACGATGTCCAGCATCTGAGATTCCAGAGGACGGTATTTATGCATTCGGTATGGCGCCCTCCACCCGACGTACCTCAAAGGGTCCTGCGAGCCTTCTCAGGACACGTTTTACCAGCCGGCGTCCAGCCATTAAAATATTTCTAATCGGACAATCGAATTCTCAGTTTCTCCGCGCGATGTTCTTTGTATCTTTTCACCAAACGAATCCTCGTCCACGGAATCAGCCACCAACGTTTCTCGCAACGCCCAGTTTTTATTTGAAAAAAAATAATAACAAAAAATATAATAAATAAAAAATTCGATTGAATATTATGTGATAGAATATCGAGTATAATTATTTCTCGAATAATATTATTCGTTATTATTTAATCAATAATTCTTAAATTGACAAAACGTTCATAATAAATGAAATAATTTTTTTATTCCAATGTGACACAGGCTGACAACGTTCGAGTACTATGG
The DNA here is from genome assembly GCA_963971145.1 of Sussaba pulchella. Lineage (NCBI taxonomy): Eukaryota > Metazoa > Arthropoda > Insecta > Hymenoptera > Ichneumonidae > Sussaba > Sussaba pulchella. The sequence goes on from OZ020172.1 coordinate 13,749,849, forward strand.
GCAATGCACGACTCGGATCCGGAGTTGAATTCGCCAGTCTGGCACGGTGAAAAACGGGGCGGACGAGCCTTGAGAATTCGCGCACCTGGACCGAAACCAGTGCCGCCATTGACCGAGGAAGTTCGTCACTGGGACGTTAAACTCAATCAGTTTGCCGTCACCGACACTCAGGACACAATTTACTGGTGCAAAATGTTCAAGGCTCCGGCACTCGCCAAAAAGCATCACATGATCGGGGTAAGTCCCAAAAAAGGCCCCGCATCGCAATTGATCGGACACTACGTGACTGTATGGTCAAAATCCTCTTCGCCCTCTCTATCGTTCTTTTTTTTCTCTCATGTTTTACATAACGATTTGGCAGCGATCCAAATTTAAGGCCCCAATAAATATTCGACACACGAAATTTAAATATATTCTCCTTATTTGGGACCCACGGGAAATACGTGATTGAGATGAATTAATTTGGATTTTCTGTTTTTTCAACAGTACGAACCTTTGGTGGAGAAGAACAATCGGGGTTTGGTTCATCATATAATACTTTACGAGTGCGCGTCGACGTTGCCGATTTTGGGCCAACTGGCGAGACTCGTCGGAGCACCGTGTTACGGAACAACGATGCCCCGGGAATGGGATTCTTGTATTCAACCCGTTGTCGCTTGGGCACGTGGCAGTAAAGGTAAATAATTTCTTTTTATATTTTATTATTTATTATTATTATTAGGAATTATTGATCAATTTCCAAATGGATTCAATTTCTAATTAATTCAATATAAAATTCAATATAATTATTATTATTATATTAATTCAATATAATATATTAATTCGTATATTATTTTTAAGAAAATTTAATAAATTTCGATCATCATATTTATGAATATTGTTGGTTTTTCAGGCGAATGGTTTGCAGAAGACATAGGAATACCGATTGCCGAACACAGCGAGGGTTCTTATTACATGCTCGAAGTTCATTACAACAATCCGGGATTGAAGACAGCGATCGACAGCAGTGGCGTGAGGCTTCATTTGACGCCCAATCTGAGGCCCAAGGAAGCTGGAATTCTTGTGACCGGCGTTGCCGTGAATCCTCTTCACATGATACCACCCAGACAAAAGGAATACGCGACTGCTGGTTACTGTGCACCATCTTGCACCAAAACTGTAAGTTTCTCACATGTCTGAAATTTTCGCAATTGTCCACAGAAAAAAAAATTACGAGGCTGGAACTTGCAAGCTCTCCACAAACATAGATAATTTTATTATTTACATAAAACAATTCTTTTAAGATAATTTTTTACATTTTCCTCTGCTCACAAAAATATTTTTTTCACTTCTTCAGCTTTTTCCGGAAGATGGTGTCAACGCCGTTTCCGTGGTTCTGCACTCGCACCTCGCCGGCCGTCGAATGAGTCTCAAACACATTCGTCAAGGAAAAGAATTGCCAAATATCGTTCGTGAAAATCATTTTGATTTTGATTATCAACAATCGCACGCTCTCGACGAGGAAGTTAAAATAATGCCCGGTGACGAACTCGTGACGGAATGCGTTTACGGAACTCAGGAACGGACGGTACCAACGCTGGGCGGTTACGCCGCGACCCAAGAAATGTGTCTGGCCTTCGTCGTTTATTATCCGCGAACCGAAATCGCCGGATGTTACAGCATCACCCCGGCCAAGGATCTCTTCAAGACCCTGGGAGTTCACAGCTTCAAAGGCGTCACCATGGATCATCTGGAAAAATTGTTTCTTACTTCCGGGTAAATATTTATGCGATTTAGTTTTAATTTTTTTTTTTTTCAAATTGTTAATGCTATTTTTTTGACGATATAATTCGTTCAAATATCATTACAAAATAATAATTATATTCAATAATTTTATATGATTCAATGATATTTCATCTCATGATCATTGACTCATATTAAATTATTGAATATAATTATTATTTTGTAATAATAATTATATTTAATAATTTAATATGATTCAATGATATTTGAACGAATTATATCGTCAAAAAAATCATCAATCATCATCAAAAATTAAAAATCATCATTATATCGTCGTTTCATCGAATTTTTCCGTACAGAGCCGAAGCCGAACCTCTTCCGACTAGCCTTCAGCAGCAACTCGCCGCTTATCCGGAATTCGAAAAAAACGACGAACTCGACGAAGAAATGATTAAAGTCGCGGAATCGGCTCTCCGAGCGATGCGCGATTATTCCAACGATCATTCGACCGACAATGTCTTCACCCGGCTCATAATCGAGGATCCCGAAGAATTTCGCGGTCGCACCCTGTCTCAACACATGCTCGCGCTTCCTTGGTCGGAGGAGCTTTTAGCGGATTCTATTGAGAGCAGTCTTTATCACGGAAGGCACATGACTTTTTGTCGTAAAAGAGATGACAAATTGGCACTGGTAAGTCATTCGAATAATTAATTAATTTATTCATTATTATTCTTATCATACTTTGAAGATTTAAAATAAAAGATAAAATTAAATAATAATTGAGGATAGAATGAATTAATTGATAATAATAGTAGCCATAATATTATGAATATGATTATTATCGTCAATTATTAACGAATTAATAACTATCAATAAATTGGTTTTTAATAAATATTTTTTTCTTGTTCAAATGTTTCCATTTTACTGAAAATTGGTTTTTTCATTTCTATTTCCAGCCTGCCGATATTCAGATGTTTCCAAATTTCACAGCCTTGCCAGAGGCGAACAAAACGACTTGCGCCGATTTCAGGATAAGTTCAGGCTCGCAATGGACGTCGATCCATCATACGACGATGCCTCTCGTTATTTTAATTATCTGCTGGGCGCTGTTGTGAATAAACGATGCGAACGAGCGATCCCAAACGCATAGCGTTTGAACCCGTGTACATTATGATATAATTGTAAATTGAGCGGCGATTTATTTATTTTATTCGAGACTCAACGAGGAAAGAAGAATCTCGTCTTTTGCATTACCTATTGTCACCAAACCTTCACCTATCCATCCTCCTACAAGACTACTATTTTTCTCCTCAAATCTATCTAAAAAAATGTTGACCGTTTGGAAACGATAACAATTTTTATGTAATAAATCGAACGAGTTTTCTCATCCTCGGCAAGTCAAAGTCAGACGCGAAACATCCGAAGGCGTGAAAAAAAAACCAAAATTTTTGAAAAATTTTGCACCATATAAACATTGATATTATTAATATAACAAAAGTTGTAAATATATTTATAAGTAATTATTATTATTAAGTGAAAATAAAAGAATGAAAAAAATAATCGTGACTAAAAACGAATTTGTATCGCAAGTTTTTTGTAAAATAAAGTTAAATCGAATTACGAATTATTTCAATGAATTAAAAAATAATAATAATTTTCCCCTTCCATCGTGACCGTCATTGAATATAAATTGATCCTTTACTTATTATTTTTCAACGCTCGAGAATTAATCTTCGTTCGTGGAGTTTCATTAACGATGAGTGCAGGATCGATTTATCCGTCGTCTCGCGGTTCTTCGAAACAAATCGGAAAATCTCGAGTCCAATTTTCCACGTGGGCGGCTCAAAGCGCCTTGGACGACGAAGCCGAGGCGATGACGCGCCGGCGCCACGATCGAGAACAATTCTTCGTAAATCTTTTCAACCCCCGTGGCAAGCGATATGGGGCTGCACGCCCTCGCGTGAATTTTCGCGGACCAACGGGCGAGAAGGAAGAACGTTATAACGACCGTAAACGAGTCGCGTCCCATGTGGCGCTCGCTGATAACCGCAGATTGCACTTCGATCGAATTACGACACGGTACGGTTACTCCTGGACTGGTTGGGTATAAAACCGGGCTCCCTACGGGCTTTTGGTATCAAACAGTTCGCCGTCCGTCGACCAGCGAACAACTCCTCTTGCACCAGTTCCGAAACAACTATTTCCAAATAAATAAAGTAAAAAAACGTGACTGCAAGAAGAGACTCGAGAAATTTGGATTTTCTCATTTCATCCTAGAGGTAATTAACTATTTTCTTTTCTCTGCATCATTTTCATTACTCGCACAAATTTATTTTAAGGGGATTAAGTACGTGAAACTTGAATTTTCTCAGATAAAATGAGGCGAACGAGGCACGTGGTGCTGCCGGTAAGGTCGTGGCAATACATGGGTTTTATGATCGTTTCGCTCGCGTGTCTGACGCTCGGTTTGGTGTCCCGAGATCGAGAAGGTAGATCGGGCAGCCTCGCCGGACCCGAACTCAAGCACACTGCGCCGCACGAGTGAGTCGAAAACATCGCAACGATTCTTATAATATTCCTCAAAATCTCCCGAAAGAAAAACTAATTTTTTTAAATTCCTTATTCGCAAAATCGGTAATTTTCAGAGTGGATGCTTGCCCGAACGTTGGTCCATTCGTCCGGCTGCCTCCCCATGACGAACCGGCATTGCAAAAAGTTCCAACCGATGCAACCACTTACGAATTTGAAAATTTACTTCGATCTATACCCGGAGCCCCGAGATCGGTATCGCGTGCAAGATCCGTCGAGGATCGGCGATCGAGCCGTAAGGATGGCAACGCACGGATGTTAGTCGCGACCTCCGTTCGGGATAACAATGAGAGACAAAGACTGGTTACGCGATCACAGCATCGCAGATCTACCGATAATGTGATAAGAAGTCGATCTTACGACATAAGATCGGTTGAAAAACGCGATGATGTCGCAGATCGACGTAATAGGCGCAATAATGAAGTATCGACGCGCCATGTTCGATCCACAAACGAACGAGACACGCGGAATATTCGTGTTGCCCGAATGTCAAGGTCGGACATCGGTCGAAGGGATAATCGAGACCGAACCTCCGTTGCTCATGTTCGGCGGCAGATACGTGTCGACGGATTGGCAAGGTCTCGGTCGACCGATGATAGTCGTCGCAATGTTGAGAGGATAGATGAGCGTTCGGAAGAACGCAGATCTGAACGGCGCGAGATAAGGACGGTCGAACGTCGGGACAGTCGTACAAATATTTTAGCAAGAACCCGTGATGTCCAACGGCTTCAACAACGTGATGTCACCCGTGCGGCTGTTCAGCGAGTCGGGGAACGGTCGGAAGAACGCAGATCTTCTGAACGACGAGAGATGAGCACAGAGGAACGTCGGGAGAGCCGTACAAATATTTTGGTAAGATACCGTGGTGCCCAACGGCTTCAACATCGTGATGTCAACCGTGCTGATGTTCGGAGGGTCGGAGAACGATCGCAAGAACGTAGATCTTCCGAAGGACGCGAGATGAGCCCAGAGGAACGTCGGGAGAGCCGTGCAAATATTTTGGCAAGACACCGTGATTCCCAACGGCTTCAACATCGTGATGTCAACCGTGCTGATGTTCGGAGAGTCGGAGAACGATTGGAAGAACGACGATCATCCGGCCGACGCGAGATGAGCCCAGAGGAACGTCGGGAGAGCCGTACAAATATTTTGGCAAGATCCCGTATTGCCCAACGGCTTCAACATCGTGATGTCAACCGTGCTGATGTTCGGAGAGTCGGAGAACGATCTCAAGAACGTAGATCTTCTGAAAGACGTGAGATGAGCCCAGAGGAACGTCGGGAGACCCGTACAAATATTTTGGCAACATACCGTGATGCCCAACGGCTTCAACATCGTGATGTCAACCGTGCTGATGTTCGGAGAGTCGGAGAACGATCTCAAGAACGTAGATCTTCTGAAAGACGTGAGATGAGCCCAGAGAAACGTCGGGAGAGCCGTACAAATATTTTGGCAAGACACCGTGATTCCCAACGGCTTCAACATCGTGATGTCAACCGTGCTGATGTTCGGAGAATTGGAGAACGATCGCAAGAACGTACATCTTCTGAACGACGCGAGATGAACCCGGAGGAACGTCGGGAGAGCCGTACAAATATTTTGGCAAGATACCGTGATGCCCAACGGCTTCAACATCGCGATGTCAACCGTGCTGATGTTCGGAGAGTCGGTGAACGATTGGAAGAACGACGATCATCCGGCCGACGCGAGATGAGCCCAGAGGAACGTCGGGAGAGCCGTACAAATATTTTGGCAAGATACCGTTATGCCCAACGGCTTCAACATCGCGATGTCAACCGTGCTGATGTTCGGAGAGTCGGTGAACGATTGGAAGAACGACGATCATCCGGCCGACGCGAGATGAGCCCAGTAGAAGGTCAGGAACAACGTGAAGATGTTCTTGCACGATCACGATCAAGGGATGTCAGTCGCGTGGAAGTACAACGAAATGAAATAAGGTCACAGGAACGTAGGTCCATTGAGGAACGAACGAGGAATGCAGTTCAACGTTCCACAAGTCGTATGACTCTCTCAGCAACATCACGCCATTTGCAACGCTCTCGTTCGCTTGATGTCGATCGCGTGAATATAAGGCGCCTGGGAGAAGAACGTCTGTCCGAACCACGTTTAATCGCACGAGATGTCGGACAAACATCTTGGAAGTCTTCGCTGCGACGCGATGTTGCGTCACGCGGAAATTCGGCAAATCGCGACAACGAGCGACGCGAGCGTCTGGCAACCCGTGATATTGACGGAAAACGTCGCGAACGTTTTGATGAACGTCGTCGAGCAAAGTTGATGAGCCTCCCGAAACTCGAGGATGCCACGGTCATGTCCAAAACCGAGATGTCGGACTATCTGAGGCAGGCAATCGTGCTCGGACTTTGCGCCGTGTACGGAGCATCGCTTTTCAAGGATAAAGGAGGTTCCTACAGGTGAGATGATGAACAATTGAACCGACGACGTCGCTGATTATTCATTTATTTGTTTGATTTGTTATTCGTTTGTTTAATTTTTTGTTCTGTAGTTTCAGGAACGTCTTTACCCAGATCGGCCGTCTCGTTGCGTGGTAGGAAGAATGGCCTGAATCATCTACGATATTTTCCTGGACATCCTCCTTCGAACGTACTCTTAACGTGACCCGCAATTCAACCGAAGATTTAATCGTGATACCAAGTAGTTAGAGCAACATCCTTCGGGATGCAAACCGTTTCTGTGTCGTGTATATTTGTGTACAGCGAAAGCTTTGAAAATAGATAGATATATATATATATATTACGTTACAAATTATATATCGCACTTACCTGTGTAAGCTGTTTTAGTGATGTGAAAAACATGATATTTTTGTTCTCCATTTGTCAAATATAATAATAGTAGAGCAGAAAAATAATCGTAATTAATTTTCTTCTAAATTCCTACGTCCGCTGCTTTGTGGTCGCATTTTTTTTTTTTTAATGACGGAATGCTGGTGGAAGAAAAAATTGCTGAGTTTATTGAAGAGGTATCCAGTTTGAGTTTGTACAACACGTATGCCATAATCGAATTAGGCTGAACAGTCTAATCATCATTTCATGTAAAAAAGTTAATCGGAAATAAGGGAATCCAGCTATACATCGAGATTCTTGTGCGAAGATACAATGATCGGTGGAATTCGGTTGAATCTTATCGTTATAATTACTACTCGCTACATTAATAAATAGGCTCGCTTGCAAACGTTGCGGACAAAAATTATACATACAAAAAAAAATTATAAAAATAATAATACCATTGTGGCACAACAATAACGACAAAGAGACGCGGAATGCATCGAGATTCGTTGTTTCGAAAAAGTAATGAAATGGAATATTCTTTTCTTTTTTTTTTTTTTTATTTGTTTTTCACTGTGATACGGATTTTTCTCATCGTCGATGAAGATACTTTCTAAAAGTTATGCGCATCTATTTACAGCGAATGCTCGAGCAAAAAGTTCTATAAAAAACTCTAGTCTATGAGATTTTTTTTTTGGAAATTCACGCGAAACTGGAAATTGTCCGCACGAATCGCACATATTTGTGTATTTTTTTTTTTTCGAAGTTTCAACGCGCGGCTGGCGCATCGGCAAGATACAGCAATTAGCGATTCTTAATAAAATAAATTTTAATATCTTCTTTGGCAGTGACACCAATCGATAACGCATTTTTTTTCATTTTTTTTTGCTCGAGGAACCGACGAAATTCGGTGAGCCTCGATTGGAAGGATCGATTGGACATCGTGTACGTTTTTTTTTTTTTTTTTGGCTTAATGATAAATTGTTTTTTTTTTTGTTTCTAATCTATTTTTTGGGAGAGTTTTTCCGAAATTTTTCGGTGTCGAATCACTGGACGTTGGAAATTTCTTGGAGCATTCCGAGTATGTTGTCGAGTTCCTGACGAAAATAACAGAGCTGTTTGGTGCTCTTGCCCTTCTCGCCCTTGCAGTCCCTGCACTGAGTTCGATTTCTCAACAAATCACGAACCAGACTCTGCAACGTCATTTCTCGTGACTCGTGGCGCTGTTGGAGAATCGTTATTTTGTCCTGAAGTAGCTGGAGCTGCTCGGTGCCCTGCAATCACAGAGGAAATCATTCGGTTCGCACATTTTGTTGTACGATTATTTTTTTTTTTTTTTTGTGATTTTTTGAAATTCCATCAACGACTCAATCCGGCAATTTTTTAACCAACTCTTTAGCGTACCGGAGTCGACAGATATTTCACTTTTTCGTTCAATATCTTGACTTTGTTCTCCAAATGTTCGCGTTCGACCTTCAACACGACAACCTGTTCTTTGTAATCCCTCAGCTTCTCGATCTGCTGCTTCAAATGCGATATTATCGCCACTTGCGTATTTATCTGACCCTGAAAGAATTAATTTCCAACGATAATCAATTTTTTCTATTTTTCATCGATTAGCTTCAAATTTTTGTTTAATCATAGCTCGTTCGGCGAATAAATTTGGATGAAAAAAAAAATAAGCGGCAAACACAAACCTGCAACTTTACCACTTTGGAATCGCCAAATTTGACGCTGTATTCTTTGACAACGGTGGCCATTTCTCTCTCGTGTTCTTCCTGCAATAGATTGAGATCGTGTAGACGTTTGTTCTTCAACGTCATGAAATCTTTGTTTATTTTGTTCAATTCTTCTTTCAAGATTTCATTTTCATTGGCGAGTTTTTTGACGATCGCCGTTTCGCCATTTTCGGAATATTGAAGAGGATCGTAAAGTTTTGAGACCGATGCCGACAATCTTTGTCCATTTTGATTGGAAAAATGTCCATTTTGATAAACGTTGGAATTTTGATCGTTCGTTTCCGTATTTTTCGATCCACCGTTTCTCGAATCCGAAGAACCGGACAAAGAACGTCCGTTTCCAACGATTTCCGAACTTTTCACGTTTCTACGATCGTTCAACAATTTTTCACGCTCTTTTTGCAATCTTCGATTCGTTTTTTGCAATTCTTGAAAATCTTTGCTCATTCTTGCAAAATTTTTCTCCTTGTTTACAATCTCGAGCTTTAGCCCTCTTATCGTGGCTATCAGATGCGCGTCTTCTTTCGGATTTTGAGATTTTGGACCAATTTTGACGATTTTTTGTTCCTTTCTTTCGTCTTTTTCGAATTGAACCGATGACGAACGTTCTCTGGAATTTCCAGCTTCCACGGATTTATTTTCCACGGTTTTCGTCGACGTTTGTGTAAACATGTCGTTGTAAATTTTTCTATCCGCAATCGTCGCTTCCATCAATTTTGTCTCGAGTTCCATTATTTGTAAAACATATTTTTCTTTCATCTCCGCAAATTTTTTTTGCAAATCCGTCAATTTTTCTTGTCCAATTTGTTCGTTCGCCCGAATTTCGCCTTCCAACGATGCAACGCGATCTTCCAACAATTTAACTTTTTCCAAATTTATTCTCTCGTGATCGGATTTTGCGGTGAGTATCAGAGCCGATACGGAATCCGGATTTTTGCGTTTTAAAATTCTTTCCATGTCACGAACTTGTCTGTTGAGATCTAAAATTTTTTTGTTGTCCAAAATAACTTGATCTTTGAGTTTTAGGGTCAATTGTTTTTCACGCTCGACGTGACTTTTGGCAATTTGCAATTTTTCGGTCATGCAACCGTCTTTTACTCGTAATTCGAGCAATTCTTTTTCGAGCGGCAAAACTGCTCGTTCGAGTTTTTCGTACTCGTTTCTCATGTTTTTCAATTGTTCCGTTTTCGAGCTCAGTTCTATCCTCAAATCTTCCGTTTTTTTTCGACTTTCCAATTCAGCCGCGGTCATCGATTGCAATCTCGCGTTAATAAAATCATTTTTCGTTTTTAATTGATCCTTGAACATTTCCAATTCTTCCTTGAGCAAACTTTCTTGTTGCGCGGAATCTTCGATTTTTAAAATCGCGTCGTTGTTCTTTTCCCGCAAATTCGTTATTTCGATGTTCAATTTTAACGTTTCTTCTTGCAAATCTTTTATCCTGTCGTTCAATTTTTGCGTTTCGTTCATTTCTAAATTCATTTTATCTTTATTCTCCGTTATTTTGGTTTCTTCGCGAATTGTTTTGATCTCGGCGATCAGTCTTTTGTTCTCCGTCTCGTAAGCGTTTATCATTGCTTCTTGTTTCTCCAATTCACGCTCCAATAATTTTATTCTCGTGTCCGTTGTCGTTGATTTCGACGATGAAATTTCCAGTCGTCTATCGTTCAACGACAGCTCGTCGATTTTTGCTTTTAAAATGATATTTTGTTTTTTCAGAGCGAACAATTCTTCCTCGAAATTCGTTCGCATGCTTTGCATCTGTTGTTTGTACAATTTTGCTTCGGAATCCAATTGTTGCTTGAGCAGAATGTTTTTACGTTTTTCTTCTCGACAAACGGATTCGAGATCGTCTTTGGAAAAATTTTTACGACAATCGCCACCGGCCTGCGGATATTTTATCGGTATTTCCGATTTTAAGGAAGATTTTGGCAAAAGATTGAATTTCATCGTCGAAGGTTTTAGGGATAATTTTGATTTTGGCATTTGTTTCGACGTGGATGGTTTTGGGACTGGTTTTGGAACGATTCTCGATGGTACGGAAGATTTTGGGGATTGTTGATGAGGACGACGCGAAAAATCGGCCGATTTTTGGCTTCTCACGTCGTCCAAGGACGAACGTGCGGTTAAAATCGGTTTCGAGAGTTGATCGTAACTTTTCGACGGTCCGAGCTTTGAATTTTGTAATTTCGATCGCGTAAATCGTTCGGGACTCGATTTATCGACGATTCCACGATTTTCTTTATTTTTATCGATCTTCGACGGTGATCCTTCAACAATGTTTTTATCCATCGATTTTTTCTCGTCTTTTCCTTCATTCGCATTCGTTTTGTTGTCTTCCATTTCGAAATTTACGTTTTTTTCATCGTCGATCGTTTTCGTCGTTTCGATCTTGTGATTTTCCATCGCTGCGTCGATCTCGCGCTTACGAAGATTTTCGTTGGACTTTTCGGCTATCAATTTTGGTATAGCGTCGGCAAAAAGTTCCAATCTCGGTGTCAAACCAACGGTGTAAAGTTCGCCCTTGGAATTAACGACTTTTTTCGTATCTTCGGATTTCGATAATTTACGTTCGGATTTTTTTGACTCCTCGACGCTGAAACTACGCGACATACTTTCACGTTTTCCACGGGGCGATTGACGATCGTGACTGTGCGAACGTTTTCTCGCCGAATTTTCCGAGGATTCGCGTGTTTCACGATTTTTCGAAGTCATTTCTACGCTCGCGACGCTTGAATCCGATTCCCCGAATTCGTGACGATTTTTCGAATCGTTATTTTCGTTTACATTATTTTTCTTCGCCGGAAATTCTTTTTCCAATATAGCCGTGATTTCTTTCTGTGGAAATGCGACATTAGTTTCCTCAAAAATTTCCGTTTTTTTCGCGTTCGACGAGATTTTCAACGATTTTGTTTCTTGCTCCCTGCGATCTTGTCCCTGAAGAATTCGCAAGAAATGAGAAAAATCTTCTTGACCGAAACTCGAACTTCCGGACATTCCACCCTCCATTTTTTCCCTCGAACGTCTGAGCAAATCGTCGAAGAAATCTTTGTCAACGTCGGTTATTTCTTTTTGAAGATTTTCCTTGTCCATTTCCGTCGTTTCGTCGATGATTTTTTTTGGATCTTCGGATTTCGAGTGACGATCTATAGGATCGTCGAGATCCGAACTCGACGATACTTCGACCTTGTGATCTTCGAAACGTTTTTTTTGCGTTTCCAGAGTCGTTAATTTCGGTGGTCTTAGGGTGTTAGTGTTTTCGTAGAGAATTTCGAAACTCGGACTCGATTCGCGTTGTTTTTTTTCGTTCTTCGGACTTTTGCGAATTTTTTCGTTCTCGCGATGAACTTCTTGCTCGATAAGATGGAAAATATCTTCCTCGAGTCTTTGGGCTCGTAAATTTTCGGGAAAATTTATTGCATCGTCGGGGACGAGGGTGTCCGATCGTGAAGCACTTTTTGACAGACCGACGTTTTCGCGAACCAACCTTTCGGCTTCTTCCAACAATTCTTCGACGGATTTGTCTTCTTCGGTCGGATTTTTGCTCGAATTCTCGCTCGATTTTGTTCGCTCCGGAGCTGAACTTGGGCTCAAAGCACCGGCGATCTTACTCATCTCCTCCAAAAAACTTCCAATGTCCTCGTCCGTTGCATCTGAAGAAATTAGTTTTTAAAAAATTGCTGTTTAATTAATATAAATAAATCTCGCATAAGGATCCATTAAAAATTCCATAAATCGTACTTTCAAAGTCCGATGGGTATTTGTCAAAAGCCGCAGACGCGAGAATGTCGCAAAGAGTGTCATCTTTGTCTTTTTTGCCTTCGCCTTCGCCATGATGCTGTGCCTGATTAAAAATTAACAAAAACATTGTTATAAACTGAACATTGTACTGACTTAATTTTAATCGCCAAAGATGGATCGATTTATTACTTTGCAAAATTTTTCTTTTTCAAGAAACTCCTTCATCGACGAACTGACGTCCGGCGAAGAAGTTCGCTTGCGCTCGGTTCGTAGAATAGATTTTTTTGTGGTTGACGGAATTTCCAAACGAGCCTGTGGTTGCTTGAGCCACCATTTTTGAGCGTCGTTCTTGTTCTGATCGTCGGCGATGGGATTTGGCTGTTCGATCGGCGGTTTGGACTTTTCTTTGAGACGTACGGAGCTCTCGCCTACGGTCAAGCTCATCGACGAGCCCAGAGTGTCTTCGCTCGTCGAAATCAACTGCAAGACAAAGCAACATTTCTCAGTACGTTATTTTATTTGTAGACCCAATTTTTGTGGACAAGAGTAGCAGCAAATTGTAGGAGCACCGACGTTGCTTTGAACACGAAACCCAAAGTCTCAGACATTTCGAATAAGGAAGGAGATTGTTAAAATATAAATCTTGCTGAAGATCTAAAAAAAGAATTCTATTAAAAAAATCACGTTTGTTGTCTTTCAATCATTTTTATTAAAATTTGATTCTAATAGACATAAAAATGACCACACGAAACCTCAATAAAATATAAAATGTTGATTCGTATCCCAAAAACATAAAAATGGTTAAAACCCAAATTCAACAATTCCGTAAAATGTGAACAGAATGAAGGATCGTATAAAAACAAATATATTTGACGTTTGCAAAGCTAATAAACGAGAAAGTAAGGTTAGGTATTGCTGCGTAAACTCGAAACGATTATTTTCATGGTATTTTTTTTTCTACTCACGTCCTCGGCAGCCACCGAAGCCTTGGCTTCGTCCGACATAATTAATGCTCAGTCCTTGTCCGGGCCACGTGCGAAATTACGGATCGTATTGACAGCGATCATCGTTTTGACGTTTGTCTAACCGTCTAACGGTCGGTCGTTTAATCGTTTGTTTGTTTGCTCGTTACATTTTGAGTAACTCCGGAGCCCTTGGCTCATACCGCACACTCGACCGTGAACGACGAAGGGGGGACGATGCGCGCGCATCGCAAATGTTCGACTGAGCGAGAAATTGATAATTTCCGCGACATTAAATAATGCAATATAAATAATTGATCGAAACACAATTGAGCGAGCGGATCAATTTTAACCTCGTACGAAATTCAATAATTTTACATGTTTTATGTTATTTTTTCGTGCGGATAAATGTTCATTAATTTTATTAATTTCGTTAATTTGATTCATTAATTCATTGTTTTATTGTTGAAAATTAATCAAGCGGACAGATTGGGAATGAAGGAAAATTTGAACGAACTCGGAACACCCTTTAGAAAGCGATATTTTATTTCTCGATTATTGTTCATAGGATAAAAAATAATTATCATAATTATAATAATTACAATGGTAATACTAATAATACGCCGAAGAATTGAAAACGGTAAATTAAACGAAAGAAAAATTTGAAACTCGCGTCATGTCGAATACTCTGATGGTATAGAATTAAATTGATGCCGAGATTGAATTATCAGCCACATTATAGAACTTTAGTAGTCTCGTAACGAGTATGATTACCTTTTTTTCCAATTTGTAGAAAATAATTAGGATACGTGATTTGTCTGAATCGCTATACACATCGAATATGAAGTATTAAATTTCCGTATTGCCGGTTACAATGTTTGATGATCGATAAATCTGTGAAAAAATGTTTTGCAATCTCCTCTCTGGATATCATCATCACGTTTTCATTTAGTGATAAAAAACATGGAGATATACACCGCGATTAGTATGAATACTAATATATATTTATATATATGTATATATATATATATATATCATATTACAAAGATCGCTTCTCGCGACGTATGTTTAGTTAAAACGATTTCCTTTTCGAAAATATTATATACAACTACGTTATTACGGTTATAATTCTATTCGTTCTTATTTTATACAGGTTAAGGCGTTTCGTAATAATTAACGACGCTTTGCAAAGTTCGATTGCTTTTGTGACAAAAATATAATAAAATAGAAACAAAAAAAAAAAATTGGTAATTAATTGACATTCATTCCAGCTTGATTGACAATAGATAATGAATAATCAAACGATAAGTATATTTGAAAATTTTCCGGCACCGAAAATTAATCAGAAGAATTGATGTAACCAATTTTTTTTTTTCGTGAATAATAATTGTAATTAAAAACGTCTATTGGCGTAGCAACCGTGAAGCGTGTAGAGTTCGGCGCTAGGAAACCGACGATTGCACTTGTCGCAATCGCGAGATTTGGGAGCGGAATTCACGGGTTTATCGTCTTTAACCATTTTTTCCTTTTTTATCGAATCCAACGAAATTCCTGACGGAACTTTGTTGTTATGAATTTTTTTAGGCTTTTCCTCGGTGGAATCGAAATTCGTGAGTTTACCGTTTCTCAAATGACCCCGTTGGGATCGCAGATAAGGAGATGCGTAGACAACACGATTTGCCGGAAATGTTCTACGTCGCGGAGAATCCGTCGTTTTTCGTCTGGTCGATTTTTTTCTCGAAGTTTTGATTTTCTCGTCGATAATGGATTTACTCAAGTAATCGTCGAAAGTTATTTTCAAACATTCTTTCTTAATTCTTCTCGACGATAACGATTTTTTCGGACTAGGATTTGCGTTCGAAAAGCTCGGAATTTCGGTTGATTCTTGGGGTTCGATTTTTATTTGCACGCGTTTCGGTGGATTATCGTTGATTTTTCGTGATTTCGTCGTGGATTGACTTTCCAACGTTTTTCTACGTTTTTGCGATGTCGTTCGAGCAAGAGGATTTTTTCTTTTAGTTTCCGAATAATCGATTGATTCCATTCGTGGCCTGAGATTGCGTTCAACGTCGTCGAACGGTTCCATTTTTATTTTCACGGATCGAAATTCGTCCCCGAGCGTACCATTCGCTTCCTCCATTTTGAATTTCTCGTTTACGCGAGTTGTCCGCGATCGCTGTGGCCTGGCGGCCATTTTCACTCTGTCGTCCGTCATTTCACGCTTGAGCGCTGAACTTCGGCCATTTTGTCGTCGATCCAACGGCTCGAGTCTCACGACCGCTTCCAATCCTCCCGTTCTGACTCCTCCGCAAAAAATCTCGGGCGGAATATTGCAAACGGGAATTTCCGTTTGTATACGAGAATTATTGTCGCCAAAAATGTCCGCGGTGAATAAATTTTTTTTTATCGTGTCTCTTCGAGCGAATTCCGTGTTAACTTTCGTTTCGTTGACGCGCTTCGATCCTCGTGGCTTCGTTACTCTTTTGACGATCGCATTGTTCGATCGATTATTATTTTTCCGATCCCAACCGCAGTGCGAACATTTCGTTTGGAAGGATGAATATTTTTCGGGATAAGCGTCGCAATTGTTTTGCAGATAATTCGTGAAATTTTGAGCTTGAAAATTTCTTTCACGATCGTCGTAATCCGGAAGTTCGGTTTTGATCATAAAATTGTTTATTTGAACCATGGGAACGCCGATTTTTTCCACGCGTTCCACGGAACCTCGCATCCACGACAATTGTCCTTTCAAATTGGCATCGGTTTTCAAACAATTTTCGTAAAATTTGTAAAACTCTTTGAGTTTGTAATTGCAGGGGTGACAAATGTGCTTCGGTAGCAGATCCATTTGGTGAACCTATAACCATTAAACAAAAATTTTATTATTATTATAAGAATATACATAATTGTATAGGTAGGCTGGGTTTTTTGGATTTTTTAAAATTATGTTTCCAACTAATTTTTTTTCGAAATAGCACGAATTGTGTTTCGGCGGGAGAACGATTATCCTCCAGTGGCGCCGCGGTGTTAGCGGCGGGAACGGGAATTATACGATCAGGACGGCAGGCGGGGCGGGGGAGGGTGCAATGTCGGGGTCGAATGTGTACGCTGGGCTCACGAGGACGATTGTACAATAATCATATCTATCGAATTTTAAATTATTGATATTGCATCCGTGCGATCAACTGATAAAACGAAAGTAAAGAAAACAATATAATACAAATTTAAAGCCATCTGGCACAAAAGTAACAACATAAACAAATTATTGTTTTCAAAGTTAAGATATATCTGTGGCTTGGGGGGAAAACCGAATAAGTCCACGAAAATAATTTTCGGGATAAAATATTCTATATTGTGTGCCATCACAGCCATACAAATTATTTTAGAGAATTATAAGTATCAGGTTACACTTAGTTTTTCGCCACCATTTGAAGGCCATTTATTTTAACATTCGGCAAGATTTAAATAGTCTTATGGATGGGAAAAAGAAACATCATTTGGCTTATTTAGTTTTGCCTCCAAAATGGGTTTGTTAGGTTAGGTCAATCTCGTTAATTTCTTCCTGAATGGACCATTCCCAGCATTCGTGTGCCTCAAAACGTCGTTTAAAGCATCACGATCTAATCTCATCTTCGGAACAATGGACTCATTCAGCTTTGCCTGCTAACCACGGACACGCATATATATATATATATATATATAGACTTAAAAAAAAGTTCTACCTACCAAAATGGGTAGTACCGCGTTTATCTTCTTCACGTTATTCCCACGTTTGTCAAATATATCGATGGCCATTTCCGCGTTATTCCCGCACAAACGGCACACGCGGCTTCGTTCCAGAGTCTCCATAACACACGCGACCGAATTATTATTGCTATTATTATTATTAAATTCGTATTGTCTGTCTTTTTCTAGTCACTAGCTTGACGCGTTTGGTGTCGTGATTTCGACAATTTTTGGCATTCCCGTTAGACGGAGGAGAGAGGGAATTCTAATAATACACAGTCGCGAGGGTGGGACGACAACGGGTTTTCCCGTGTTGAATTGTGCAGCAGAGCTTGGGAATGTATCTTTTCCGACCACTTTTATGCACGTTCGCGAAACACTTATCGCGCCCTTGTCGACAGCCTGTTGCCCCTCTGATATATCGTGCCCTTACGCGCCGCTCGCCACCATATTACGACGCACACTTTGTCACGGTACGAACTCTTCCCTTCCCTCTCTCGCGCGTTACTTTTCGACCTCCCCCTCTCTTTTTCTCTCGCTATTTCTTAACCCCCCACCCCTCGCGCGCTTTCACGAGTGGCTTTTCGACCCCCTTCCCCTCTCGCACTCGCGCTACGTGCTTTCAGGAAAACGCTGAGCGCATCTTTGCGTCGCCAACGTGGGGTCCTATTGGTCGGATAAATGCGAGTTTTGATTTCCCCTCATGGTCCGCCGGTCCTCATGAGCACGGATGTTGCTTCGCTTACCACCCCTTCTCCGGTCCATGGATCTTTTGGCTTTGTGCTTCGTGTTGTGAGTGATAATGTACTGTCATCTCTCGCAGATGAAGCGCGGAGGACTCGTTCACGAACATGTCGAGAGACTCAACCAGTCGGCTTAACAGGAACCCTGCTGTACCGACCGGTGGTAGGAACGATCGAAAAGTTGTCCAATTTTCGGTCGGGACGACACGCCAAGATAGCTTTATGCGTTTCCATGTGACTCTTGCGGTGGCGCCACTGGTCACTAATCACAAGAGTTTCCTAACCTAATTTGATCACAAGCTCTGATCTGATCGACCGTTTACGTCTTTACGACGTAAAATACTTTGTTTCGTTACGAAAATTAGTCGATCAAAGGCTTGAAAATGTCGGAGGCAGCTTCGTCAAGCTCGCAATCCTTTGCTGAGAAACAGGCCGAAAGAATGAAGCGGCTGCGAGAGCTTCACACGAAGCGAGTAAGTAAATAATAATTTGGAAAAAAAACGAAGAAACGTCAACATAAGGATCTTGACACATTATTCCGTATCGTGACTGTTTATCTTCTCAGAACGAAGCGAGACAACAGAATCACAAGGAAGTCATAGAGGAGGACAAGAGAAAAAAATTGCCAACCAATTGGGAAGCCAGGAAACGTCAAGCCGAGTGGTTGATTACGGACGAGGCGGCTCGCAAAGAAGCCGAAGCAAAAGTAAAATTTTTTTTTCAATTATTTCATGATCTTTGAGTTCTACATTTCATATATTTTTAAAAATATTCGTCATTTTTGCAGGGATTGAATTACGAGAGAGAAAAGTTGTTGAACATTCAGGCGGTCGAAGCCGATCGTTTGGATCGTAAAAAGAAGAAAAAAAATCCTGATACAGGTTTTGCGGATTACGAGCAAGCGACGACGCGACAGTACAACAGACTGATAAAAGGAATCAAGCCGGATATGGAAAAGTACGAAGAGGCGCGAGAAAAACTTGGCGCTGCTTTTTACGGCGACAGAAATACCATTCTGCAGGGTCTCCACGAGGACAAGAAAGAATCGATAGACCGTATGGTAGACGATCTTGAAAAACAGTAAGTCCCACAAATTCACACGGATTAAGATATTTTTTCTCATAGATGTTTAACAAATTATATTAAATTTTTTTTTATAGAATCGCCAAACGCGAAAAATACAGTCGACGAAGAACGCACAACGACGACGCTGATATTGACTACATCAATGAACGAAATGCGAAA
Source organism: Sussaba pulchella (assembly GCA_963971145.1). Taxonomy (NCBI): domain Eukaryota; kingdom Metazoa; phylum Arthropoda; class Insecta; order Hymenoptera; family Ichneumonidae; genus Sussaba; species Sussaba pulchella. The sequence continues at coordinate 13,769,123 of OZ020172.1, forward strand.
TTCAACTCGAAATTGGAACGTTTCTATGGAGAATATACTCGTGAGACTAAACTGAATCTGGAACGAGGCACAGCGATCTAGAGGCAATTTTCTATATATATTTATATAATCGTTGATCGTTGATTCTCTAACCGAAGATAAAAAAAATTAGGACAGCGTTGAATATCAAAGAAAACGAAACGAGTTTAACATTCATTAGAGTTTTAATTAAATCATGTAAACTAACGACAAATAGAAAAAAATTTAATCAATGCAATATACAAATGTGAGTGCGTATATTTGGTTTTGAACGAAATAATAATAATAATACAAATTTTCACTTTCCTCAGCTTTTTTTTCTTGTCTTCCATTTTTTCTTCTACGTCTCGTCTCCATTAGTTAGTTTTATTTCTTTTTAAATATTATTATAAGGTATTTACAATTATTTATTCATCTTTTATTATTATTATTCTTCGAAGTCTAATGGTGAGCTCGTCATACCACCCAACTGTGCACCGTTCCTGCGAATGACACAACAATTTCGTTTCAATCGGATGAAGAATGTTGTCGAAATGATTTAATTTCAGTGCATCGTTGATTTTTTTTTTCTCAACTCACTTCTTGGCGAAAAGTTGTGGTGATGAGTGACACGTATATGAATATCCTGCGTCTCACCTGTGAAATGATGTAACAAAATATTTGGTTAAACAAAAAAAATAATTAAAAAATAGCGCAAACTTTCCAGCTGGTCGCAATTTTTATTTCCGTGAATAAATTTAAACTCGCCGAAGATTTTGTTAACATCATCATTTATTATTATGCCAAACAAATCACACGAGCAGATAAAAACATAATCACACAATTCGCATACACTGGATTTACAGGCTTCATAAAATTTTAACTTAAAAAATTAATTAATTAAAGGAATGGTAAAAAAGTGTTAGTATTCAAGCGTTATTTCGCCACACGGTTGATTTGTTAAAAAACATCATTCCAAATTTCCGCTTGACAATATTCACACTCCAAATCAGTCGCATGCTCTCAGCTTTTCTTTTAATTTACAAAGTTTTCCATCTCGTTAGCGATATTATTCGACTTTTGGAGCGAAAACGCTGGCTAAATAATTTTAAAAACAGTCTTCAACATTGCTCTTTTGATTCTACTCAGAATTAAGCACTTCTTCGATTTTTTTCTCAATTATGTAATAAAATATTCTACGTTGTACTTTCGGGTTTGAAAAAAAAAAAATTAATTAACGCCGCGACGTTTATTCGACCGCGTTACTCGTACCTGTGTCGCGAACGAGCAATCTCGGCATGTCGCATTGCTCGCATTTGTCCATGAGCGGATGATTGTCGAACGTGCACATTCGACAAACCCACGAAGGACCGTCGCGTTCGTCCCAATCTCCGTCGTCGTCGTTGCGACCGAGTCGACGATTATCCGTTTGATTTTCGCGAGTATTCCCACGATTTCCGAGAGTTTGCCAGGCCGGTGGCCTGTTCGGCAAAGCCGGAGGTTCCGGAGAATTCGTTTCACCCACACCGGTCACGTTATTTCCATCGAATGCGAAAGGCTGACCCGTATAAATGCTCTGATAAAATTCCTCGTTCGTTTCGCCCAGAGGAACTGCAAAAATAATTTTTTTTCTTTTCATTTCGAACGTTCAATTTTTTTCTCAATTTTAATTCAACGAAATTTTTTTAAAAATGCAGACCTCTTGGATCGGACCTCTTGTCCACCTCGTCGGCCAGTCTGTCGCATTCCAACTGTAGCTGATATATCTCGCTTTTCAAATTCCTCTTGAGTTCCTGAAGAAAAAAAAGTATTTATTGAGAAAAAATTAATTTATCCCAACAAAAAATATTTTTTCATCGATTCAATAAATTTTCATGGATTACTTCAGGAGGTATGGTGGAATCCAAGGGTTTCAGGAATGCCTGTAATTCCCGTTTCATCGCGTCAAGTCTTCCCTGTTCGGCTTTAACTTCCTTGGCCAGCTTGTCTTTCCTCAAAAGTTGTTCGGTTATCAAACGCTTCTGAGACTCCGTCACTGCGTCAAAAATTCAAAAAAAAAAAAATATATTTAAAAAAATTGGTCACGAGCGACGACGTTGACGCACTTGTGACGGACACAAGGTAGCGAAGCATGTTGAACTCGCGACGATCGAGCGTGAAAATTTTTCGTCGCGGTGAATTATCGTTATTTATATGAAAATTTGCGGACCAGGTGTACGAATGCTCATTATATCGTCGAAGGCGTAACGTATTTCCGCGCGAGCCGTTTCTTCGTCCCCCCCGCGGGGAACCGGACGAGCGTGTGTCTATGTATAGAAACTTTTGCGTGCGTGGGTCGTCGGGAATGCGTAAATATCGTTTTTCCCGAGCGATGATGATAATAATGTGGGCGTTCTTCGAAAAACAACAAAATCCCGCGTTTGAACAATCGTATCTCCGTTTTTCTCCGTCGTGACGAAAAAAAAAAAAAAAGCGTTTCGGTGGATTCGTTCGCGAAGAGGGATTATCGCGTTCGTTACCTTGGTTCAAAGACAGACGATGCAGATCCAAGCTGGATTCGTTGGGTTCGTTCGTTGGAGAATTTTCGGAAAGCGATCCGACGGTCGGAGCCGTTGAAGGAGTCGTTGGTAGACTGACGGGTTGAACGAAATTCATCGTCGGCACCGAGGGTGTCGTTGGGGCGCTCATCGTTGTCGTAGGACGGGGCAATTGACTCGGAGGCCCGGCTGGAAGGCCTGGAACATTATTTTTATATTGATCCGCAAAATTGATAGGTTCAATTGATTTTAGAAGTTTTCCCGGTCAATTGGATAACAATTGCTCGATGTTATTTCTCCGTATCATACTTCTCACCTGGTGGCCTTTGCGGACCGGTCTGAAGATGCGGCATAATGCTGGTGGGTCTGGTATGAGCCATCGGTGGTCTGATCCTGGCTGACGCTACGCTGCCGACGTTACCGGGACCGATGCTGATTTGCAAACGGCTTTGAAAGCCTCGAGGATCCGACGATGAAGTCGAGTAAGTCAGACTCGAGCCTTGGGATCTTATGTCGATCGGGGCTTGAGGCTCGGACGAGGGTGGCCTCAAAGTCAAGCTCACCGATGTATAACTTCTCGTGTGATCCTGATCTTGCTGAGGCTGATGATGATTCAGCAAGCTCAGAGACTTACCGGATTGAGCCAGTCTGGGTTCGGCGTAATGCGGTCGAGGCTCGACCATCAAATCGCTTCGTTTTGCAGTGCCGATTGTCGGTACTGTTCGAAAGTCTGGGGTAATCAGACCCACCGACAAAAATATATCATTTGACTGTCATTATTCTTCATAAAGGGTTAAAGATATTGGTAATCTTGATCGTGGACAATTGTAACACGTCGTAACGATAACGACCGGGGTTTTTTATTTTCGACTTACCACGATTAACAACCGGGCTGCAGGCAACGTTGACATTGACCTCGAACGCTGTGCCGGAAATTTGATTGCCACGGTTACGTGACTCGTGAATGATCGACGAATTAGGAATATTGTTTGCAGTCGTGTTTGGTTTCGACGGGATCGTAATGGGTTCAACGGCGAAATTCGGTTTTGCGTTGACGACTTTGGGGCTGGAAAGGTCGTCGAAGAAACCTATCGTGGGATAAAAAGCCGGTGGAGCGGACAATGGACCGGGACTCGACGGTTGCGGGGTTTCGTTGAAGTTCGAAGTCGTTTGTCGCGTTGGACCATTCGGGGATCTCGAACATTGGCGTCCCACGAACGTTCTTCCTATGTCCAAGGACGATGGTCTGTGAGCACGATTGTGAGGATGATAACCGTTTGGATTTTTCGTCGTGGGGTCGTCGACGCCGTTCAAACTCGTCGCTCGACGATGAAAATTTATCAGAGAGCCCCGGCGTTGAATCGTTTCTTTTTTGTCCCGCGGAAGTTGCTCCACGTGACCCGGCGAAGGCGGAGGAAACGCACCCGGCGAAGGACGTGAATCCTGAGTCGCTCTTAAACTTCGTGCGCATGTCTCCTTGTCGTGACTGTTCTGCAACAAAAATTCGAACGGGCCACAAATGCGCAACCGGTGCGCAACCGAAATTTTTAATTACCATTCGTAACAAAGGTAATTATAAAAAAACACACGCACACGGAAAAGAAGTTTCGGATAATTGATTTAATTTGATTAGCTCATGCAAACATCACGGATTAGTTCAACTCGAAGGTTATTCGACGATTTGAAACACCGGGAAATGAGAATCAACGACGATGTGGATGTTGATGAAGTTCCGGTGGCTTTGTTCGTTTTAGGATCTCAGGAGAAGCGAAGTAAATGACGAATAAATTGTTACAGAGGTGGGATTGAATCGATTCAACGGGAACTTGGTGAAATATTGTTTTTCGAGGATTTGGCTGTGGGCTGGTATGAACACAAACACGTCAGGCATCGCACGTGTACCTGGGCGATGCACTGAGACACGATGTGGTCGGGGAGCGCAGGAAACTGCTGCTTCAGCTCATGGAACAGCTGCATGATGGCGATGTTAGAGCAGTAGCACTCCCCCATCGTGGACCCCCATCCTCCTGGCAGGGCAGCTACCTGTGTTCCGTCAGCTTTTTTAAGTACTCTCGTTATTTAATCGTTTTTTTTTTCGTTCAATTAACTCTTTTCCATACGCGGAATACAATCTTTCTCGATCATCAAACTTCTTGTTCGTTCCTCTTTCCAGCATCAGCACTGTCGTCGTCAAAACCCATCTGTCTTTGAGGGTCAGTCTTCAACGGGGTCAAATGAAACATATGTACTGATAAAAAAATAAGAGCAAACTAAATTGGATGAAAAATGCGACTTCATGTGCAAACACAAGAAGAAAGTGACTGATACATGGACATATGCTGATGATGGTGCGAGGTGACTGAAAAACGTGTGAATTATCAACCCTAAGAAACATTCGTCAATTTGATCAAACGACGTTAATTTGATAGTTTAATAGTTGAAAATGGGACCCCGGCGGTAATACAGTAACGGGAATATCTTTAACGGGCTATAGAGCTATTAGAACGCGATGAAGAACCGCAAATGATCCGCATGTGAAGTCGCGTATGGACGCTGCTGTTGCTGTTGCTGCTTCGAGGCAGCAGGTGTCTGTGTGCCCTCGGACACTGGCTGCCTCTCTTCAAATATATTTCTGCGTAGTCGGAACTCGCGGAATTTATGTTTGCGTATGTGTACACGCGCGCGCGGGTTTCTCCACGTGTAAGTGTGTTGGCGTTGGCACCGAGAATCGAAAGACCGCCCGGAGCCGGTGGACACCTGTGCCGCGTGCCCGAGAGTGTAAGATCGCCACATAATTAGCCGGCGGGGTTCGTGCTCGCCACGCGCCTACACGTTACATTTATGAATCCCTCATTCTCGATTTTTCTCCAAAAAGGTTAATTCTTCAATTATTTCGAATTACATAATTTATTTTCTTTTGAAATATTCATTGGAAGTAATGGAAAGAGAAAAACGTTGGAGGGTGTCTCGATAAGCGAGTAATTTTGTTCTGTGGTCAGCCATTTTATACATATGATAGTCCTTGTTCCGTTATTTTGGGTTGTTGATCGTGGACCCGCCATTTTGCGATCACACATGCCCTTCGATGGTGTCAGCTGCCGACCGCTTTATTATTGTTTAACTTCCCTTCGTTGCTAACTCGGTCTCGTTTGTTCCCCGAATGAAACAATATGTATATTTCGTGAAAATTTCGTTCTTTGTGGTTGATAAGTGCTTTTCATCGGAGGCCGCATAGCCAAACGGTGGTGAACATCCCGCAGAAAGAGAGACAGAGGAAGAGCGCACACTTTGGAATCCGCATTTGGCAAACGGCCATATTACTTTTGCTACAGACACTAATGCCCACTGATGCTGCATTAATGCGCGCGGGAGTCGCGAATTAATAACACAGTAAGTCGCCTTTTAATCTCATTGCTCTCACGCTTTATACATTACATGTATGAATATATTTGTAAACCGTTATGGACGTACGTCTTTGTTTACGCGTGGCGATGTCGGACTTTTCTCCTCATTTCTCGTCGATGAGCCGTTTTTCTTCATCGTGTTTCGCAATTTTCGACCCGAGAACCTGGTTTTTCCGAAATACCACTCGGTCGCACGGAAAACTCGAGCGTATCCTAAAATTATTGATATCCCAGAAGCTAGACGAGACGAAAGGAACGTGCGAGTGCGAGGAAGACGAAAGATTGCGCCAGATCAGATTTATAGCGGAGAAAACGGATTCGCAACGGGTATGAAAAAGAATTCGATGAACGACGCCATTTATAAGCGACGCGGTTGTCGACTTATAGCGATTTCACGATTTTGTCAAACTCGCCAAGCCTTGCCCAACGACAAGTTTTTCGCGTCAATCGCGACACTTCGGCCAGATGTTCGGCGATAATTATTATTTCCATGTTAAATTTTAGCCGTCTTTGTTGATTGATTGTCCCAGACGCGGAGCAGTTGTACAATCGGTTGCCGTGAGATTATTAGAATTTGAGGTTACGATCGAGGTCTGTATTTGTGGCCCGTAGCGCCTTTTTGGTACTGAAGGACGTTTTGCGGGGGATAATTACCGTTTTGAGATAAATTGGGGGACGTCGGGCCCATTTTTAGTTGGCCAGAACGACGGTGCGGCGCGTTGGACTTTGTGTCCAGCGGACAAATTGTCCGATCGCATTGGAGTTTTCCGGTACCGATCGTCCGGTAGCTACGTGAGGCGCGGGTGACAGTCCCTTCCGCAATCCATGGGAAAATATGAGTGAGTAGCTCTCCGTCTACACCGTTCTTTTTGGAGATAATGTATGTATGCTAGGCGCCAAACAGAACTGACGATGTTTTTTTATGTAGAAAGAATCCGAAAGTTCTGACTACATTCTGGAATGCTTATAAGATTCGTTTTCTTCTCACAACAGGTCTTTTGGTTATTTTTTTGCAATTTCGTGTACCACTGCTGGTCAAATTGAACAAAATCGACGAATAATCCACCTTCTATAATTTATTATAATCCAGGTTACAAATACAATATACCATAACCTAAAAATTATTGCAAAAAAATATAAATCGTTTTAGTTTTTCATTCAATCTACCAGCGATGATTAAGGTGCTTAACCAGCTCAAAATTATCGCAATTTTTTCATTACTTTTCCGACAATCTAAGGAAAAAGTACAATCGCATTCCTACGTCTTAACCCGGCCCTCTCGCACTTGCCTCCTCCTCCCCGCCCCTTCTTCTTTCGAGTGTATTTTCGTTTCTCGCGTGTAACATGGCCGCCCGAGGAAGATAAAAGTCAGTGAGTGGAGTAGGTAGTCATTTTCGTAGGGCTCTTACGTTCCCCGTTCCAATTTTAGTTCCACGATTTTGTACGGATCTCACGTCTCTTCTTCCAAAATAATCGAAAACCAAAAATTCTAGACTTCCATGATTTCACACGAACCCTCGACTACAATCAACGGCATCTCATTCATCCAAAATCTTCATTTGATTTTTTTTTCGAATACCTCAACAAATTGTTAACTTACCGGACGGCAGACATCGAAAAACGTCCAAAGGGAAATAACTTTTATAGACCCGAATATTGAAACGAAATATTGAAGATCGTTGAGAAAGATGAATAAAAAAATTTCCAAAGTCGCACTTTCACTTGTTATTTAAATTGATGATTTATCGAAATTTTTAAATAAACACTCAAGGATCCTGGTGGCTATCCTGGCACTACCTTTCCTGGTCCTTTTACCTTTACGACTATTTTAGAAAAAAAAATTCTTTGGAAATTATAATAATTGTAATGAAAGTTATTCGTTATATCTTTTCGTCTATAAAGTTTTTCTGGTCTATGGGACGCGCTCCCGGACGCGTCTTCCCTTCGTTCCTCGACGATTTTCCAAACTGACGAGGAAATTCTCGTCGACCGTCCTCCGGGGACCGCTGATCAGCTGTGCACTGATGAGTTCCGAACACGGCCATCGTCATGAATTACCGACGCGATTAAAAAAAATTTCTCGTATTTTTTGGAAACATTTTTAATCGACGTTACGATACGTATTTGAATTTATATTTTTTTATAGCCAGTTTTTTTTCTTTTTGTACATTTTTGCAAAATAGTTGAGAGGATTGAGGGAAGAATGATGGATTTTTCGTGTAAATTTAGACTCTGTTGCGACTCGAGCAGTCCAACATGGCCGACAAACTGTTACGACGACGAGCCTCCCTATTTATGAATGGAAGACGCCTCGTCGTTGCATATACGATGCATTTCCATTTTTTTTCTTCTCTTCTTTTCTTTTTTCGACGTTCGCTGCCCGCGACATTTTTGGACATTGTACGGTTCTATTTTTTTTTCTTAATTCGTTTTCACCGAAACATTTGTGACGACAAAATGGTGGCCCATCTTATTATCGTCGACATGCTATATGCGATTGCTTTTTATGCGAAACGAAGAAATATGTATTTTGTACATTTTCCAAAGTGCAAAGGACTTTGCCAAAATTTATTCACATCCGCGCTGAAGATATTTTGGCAAGAAAAATGTTGGGAATGTGGAAGGATTGATTGAATTTTACTGTAAACACTTGTGTATTTGATATTTCTTCTTTACGAAGTATAAACCGAATCATATAGCAATACAATAATTAATCAATAATATAATAATATTAATAGTGGTAATAATAATAATACGGGAATAGCGAGAAGCAATAGCTCTTTTCAGTGTCGATTTTATTTTCTATTCCCCAAATTTCATTCTTTAGGCATCTCTTAGTTCAGGCTTTTTTTTTTCGTTGCACTCATAGCAAAAACAATAAAGAAAAATAAAGCGTCTCGTACTGAATATTGATTCACGTTCTTTTTCGTCTTCGAGGAAGATAAAAGTTATCTTTTCTTTACAATCCGTAAGACATTCTTTTTTGGTCGTCAAACGGCGAACCGGGTCCGAGTCTCGCGAATTTGGCACAAAAATACAGGAATCTGACTGACGAACACCCGTCTCACCGTTTCAATCATTTGTTACGAGACCGTCTCGTAGATTATTTTTTTTTTTTCATTCGTCTCTTCACATCCACGCGCGAATATTTTATCGATGTTGCTGACGCAAATGCGCACTCGATTCTTCATCAGTTTATCGTTTGAATGCAGCATGAATTTCGTACAAAATTGTCTCAGTTGATGTATAAAAATTAAGGCCATTTACAACTGCCTACATTGGATACAAAATCGATTATCAAAAAGATCCGATTTTATCTATGCTTACTATTTATTTTTAATCAGGAAAGAAAAATAGCGCACGTGATGTTAAAGACGAAAGGTCGACGGATTTTCAAAAATTTGAAGCTTTGCCTGCACGAGAGCACCCGTGAGATCGCAGACTACGTATATAAAACAATCGTTACATAGTTTCGAAGAATTAAGAGAAAAAAAAATAACAACGAAAGAAGGATATACGATAAAAAAAAATCGTAATGGAAACGTAGGAAACGTAAGATGAAAGTACGAGAAGAGGAAGAAATTCTCGCAAGCTCGGGGGCACTCTTGGGAAGCGTCACAAGTATTTAACATTTTTTTCTTCTCATTATTATTATTATTATTCTTTTTTTCTTTTCAATTCGCGTCACACCTCAAATGCCTCGGCCAGTGATCCGCGATATAAAAGCTCACGCATCTTCGTACGCAAAATTTACTCTGCGTACGCTGCGTTATAACAAATTTTTTGCTACATTACAAAAAAAAATAATAAAATAAAAATCTGTCCATAGCGAATGTATATATTTTTCTTCACCGACGATTAATCGACGGATATTTTTTTTTCTTTTGTTCTTCGGCGCGTTTTTGGTTCGCCCGAATTTTCTACAAAGTGGTCGATTCTTATTTCGTATTTTTTTTTGTCATTTATTTTTACTAAGACGAAGGAGGGGGGGGGGGGGGGGGGGGAAGGAGAGGGTACGATGTTTGCAAAATGTTCGAGGATTAACGAAAAACAAAAGGCCCAGCCTTAGTCGTCGTTGACTTCGATAGGGATGCTAGTCGTGAACGTTGGCGTCTCGAGCTCCTCGTGTTTCTTCATTTTCATGCTCTGCAAGAAAAAATAATTATAAACCAGGTGAATAAAGCAATTATTCAATAATTATAATTATAACTAATATTAATAATTATTAATTAATTATTATTATTTATTATTATTAGTTATTATTATTAATTAATTATAATTATTATTCATTATTATCATTATGATTATTATTAATTATTTATAATTATTATTGATTATTATTATTATTATTATCATTATTATTATTATTGGTTATTTGGCAATAATAGCGAGGTTGGTATCAACAAGATCTTTATTTTTAGTTCGTATGATTGACTGATGACGATTTGCTTCAACCGTCCTTGGACAATTAGAATAATTGATCGGTGGACCGTGAATTCTAATTGAATTAACAATGGAAACAGACGTCCCGGGCATATTGTGCTCTCCATTCGAATGAGACATTGTAAATGGAAATAATTCGAATAGTTTGAAAATTAAATCCTCGTGAAAGTTATTTCACAGTCAAGTCGAGTTATTCATATTTTACATTATTTATTTAACGTCGATTAATATAAATTTTCGTACGAATCTTCCGTGATTTCAATTTTCATTTTATTCCAAATAATTTTGAGACTTCTGAACTATTTTATTCTCTGCTTGAATTTAATTAATCAAATGATGATCATCAGGAATTATTTAATTGGTGGATTAACCTGTTGGAGCTTGTAGTGATTGATGATGTCCTGATCGGCCGGACAGCTTTGTAAAAATGCGTCGAGCCTGTACATGTGATGCATGTATCGCCAAAGGTGCACGAGGGTTTCCGGTATCTCGAAGTCGACGAAATATTTACCGGCGACCCTGATGTGCTGCAGACGCGGCATCAATTCGCAATCGAAACAGCACATCGTGTCACCCGTTAGAAAACGCGTTCCCTTCAGACCGAGATGGGTGTCGATTTTTCGCAAATGTGCCATTAGCGACGACGATTTGGGATCCTTGTCCTTGTCTTTCGCGTTCAACAGAAGAAGTTTCAATTTCTGCAATTTTTAAAAATACATAAACATTTTATTTGATAATTGTTCAAATTTCTGCGAAATAAATATGTATTTATTTATAATTATTTATGTATTTATTCCTAACCATTTGTGTATTTATCGATAATTATTTACGTATTTATTTATAATTATTTATGCATTTATTCATTTATTTATTTGTTACTTACACTGAACAAATTTTCCACGAGGGTCGCGACTTCTTTGTCCTGTACGAAAAGATTGTGACCTCCCGGAATATTTTTCATAATGTGCCTCTCGATTTTTTCGTTCTCGAGAATGGACTCGCCGTTGTCGATGAGGATGGGAGGTGGGGTGGCTTGAAAATTCGTGCGAAAGTCCGGCGGTGGTTTTTGCATATCGACCGTCGTTACTTTGAGCGATATGGTCTTGAGCTCGGCGAGCAAGTACAGGTCCATAAAATATTCCTGACAGAACAGACACGCGCCCTTCCTTCTTCCGTCTATCGTCGATGCCTGAAATAAAAATTATCATTCCATCAATAAATCTTTTCTCTCTGAAGAAGAAAAAGAGAAAAAGATCAATAAAAATAATTATTTTATTCGCTGCTACTTGAATCAAAGATTCAGTAGATAGCTCGAAGCACTAAAGACAAACACTCGTGCGAGTTGTTTGTTTCTCGTTGCAGAGTCGCGAAGTCATAATTTCGATCGCGTGTCTTTGCTAATTATGCAACAATTAAATACGCATACAATTCACGTGTGTTTGTTTGGTCGGTTGAACAGACCAGACGATCATCTTCGTTACGTTTGTAAATCGTTTCTTCTTTTTTTTTTTTCATCGCGTTTCACACTCGTACAAGGTACAAGTACAAACGTAATAATTTATTTTTTTGTTTTTTCTTTCATTCTTTCATAATTCTACCGACTTATTCATCTGAGTTTCTCTTTTTTTCACGCTCGTTTATTTTTTGCCCGCCTCATTGTGCGAAGACCATGTATGGAAAAAGAAAAAAAACTGTTTCAGGTGCTTCGAAACGTTTGTTCGACTCGCAGTTTGCGTCCTTTACGTCGATGACGCATTTTGCAGAGCTCCCGCGAGCACCGGGTTTGGGTATCTCGAAGAATTGCGCAATGATGAAGCGGTAAAATTCTCTGTACGGTCCCCGATATGCTCGTGCTCGAAGGAAAGTCAAGGATCTCGCGAACCCAACGATTCCCATGTCGAGTAACCACCGGCTTTGAGTTCGCTCGAGGTAGCAATTTATTTATTGTTTTCTCCAACGATTCGCGTTGTCTCCGAGTGATGGACGAACCGCGGACAGCGCGAGGAATCGAGATACGAGACGTACGAACTGCGATACAACGTCTTTGATGCGTGGAACATTTTTGAGGGTAATAATAATGGCAAGGTTGACATGTGATTCATTCAGAGGTGATTATTTTTACACAAAACGAAATTTCTCAGTCAAGGTTTGAGCTGAGAACTGATAGAAAAACATATTTTTGTATCTTTTTTTTAAATTCGAATATGAGAAAATGCAGCAATATATTTCATCATGTTATCGTTTCTTAATTGGAATTGGATAAAGTGGAGCAAAATGTTTTTGTCCTAGTTTTTTTTTTTTTCCATTGAAATTCGATAAAAATCCGGGACTCGACGGTCGTTAGGAGTCAATTTGTGGCTCCCAATGACCGTCTGGCCGATGATGCCAGTAATACGTGGAAAGATAACGGTAGCATTAGGACGATGCATTAGCCGGAAAGCGTTGACGTCACGAGCAAACGGGAAACTCGTAAGAGCAATAAGAAAGCGTCAAGGCAATCCCTCCATCGCGGTTAACGCTAAAAATAACTTTTTTCGACAGCGACCGGCGGGTTTTCTGTATACTGCGCAAAATACAAGTGCGAGCGATGGGCAAGCGGTCGTACTGGCTCGTTAAACGCAGATGTTATGCCACTTTACGACGATATTAAATTACGTCCGAAAATTCGACGATTGGACGAAAATCTAATCACAATAAAAATTGAAAAAAGAAAGTCGACATTTTTTGTCTAATTATTCAATTTTCAAAAAATTCCATAGATAAATAAAAAATCGACAAATAAACTAGAAACAAATGAATAAAGAAGGGGAATAAGTCTGAAGTCGAATTTCGACATCGAAATAATTTCAAACGGGTTTGGAGAAATGTGGGTTGGTTCGGAAGGCAAAACGACGAGCTGAGAAACGACTTCGTCGTGTATTGTCTATCGAACTACTTGTAATGTGACGAACACGGTATTCGTGTCGATGGTTCAACGAAGTACCGGCTTGGAAGGTACACAGAGGAGACTCGAGAGGACCCGAGATGATGGTAAATCACGGATGAAAATGTCAGAGTAACGTATGTCCATTCGTGGCTTCGTTTACATTGCGTTCTATGGAAAGATCCGTTATCTCTTTCCACCGACCTTTTTCCTTTCTCCATTACGAAATCCATGTAAATCGAGTCATTTCGTTTATTCGTTCACACTAGAACTACAGAAAAATCATTGACAATAATCTCTCCACCCCCCTTACCGAAAAAAGGAGAATAAATGAACGAAAAAATGTCGATAATTCTGATGTTAAGGCTGAATGAAAATAATTCCGGACGAACGAGTTCGGATTGCACGAAGTTCGCACAAATCGTATCGGTACGGAATATAACGTACGGCGTCGCTCAACGGTTCGCTTCGGGAAAACTCGTTTGACTGGGAACGGCGAGAGAGGCTCGTCGTTTGCATCCTCGTTGCTGCAGTCCTACATTGATAAGACTGTCCCGGCAGTCGAAGCATCGACTCAACGTTCGAAACGTTCATTCTCAACGATCGTAACGCAGTTTGATGTAGAGAAAGAAGAAAGATAATTTCTAAAAACAGAAACCAACGAGATAAAATGAAAAATGATCGTAAATGCCCATCAGATTTAATGCGAGGTTGGCGCGAGAGAGTCAAGTTGGATTTCCAAGTCACGGAAGATCAGTCGCGTGCAGTTCTTGATGCTGCGAGCAACGTACGAGCTGTGGTGAACGCAGAAATTCAGCGGCAATTGAAAATCGAAATTCACGGTTTGGTTGTAAGGGGTCACGTTCACTTGCAGACGTCGCACGTGCTCGTCGAGAATGATTGACGCGCGTGCAGGTGTTGGGTTGCCCCTCTTCTTCGATCTCTCGATAGTTTTTTCGCATCTCATTCGCTTTTTCGCCTTTTCCGACCGATCGAGCTCTCGGCTTTTGTTAAGAGTCGTCAAGACGGAAAAGGAGGGAAAAATAAAAGAGCACTTCTGCAAGACGCCCGGAAAATAAAAATTCCTCAAGCTCGATGCCGCTTCGAGCGTAATGTTGTAACTCCTTAATGACGTGTGGTTCTATAGAACAGACGGATCATGTCCTCGTCGCTCTCACACTTCTTTCTCACGGTATAACACCAAGGTCGAATTCCTCTTTTTACCCTTGATCCTTAATTTTATTCTCGTCCCTCGCACGGTCGCCGCGTCATGTTACAATACGGTGTTAGTAACACGTATAACGATCGCGTTGTTGCCATCGTCCGGCTTCCAGCTTAATCGCACACACCACGGTATTCCACGCGGTAGCACCGCAATTGCGACGTTATTTGTCACGAATTTCGTTGGAATAATCGCACGGAATGCTGGTCGTCAGTCTTAAGGACTCAGAAGAGGAAAACACAAGCTACGAGTAGACATTTTTAGACTGCTTCGTTCGAATTCGATTAGCTCCCTTCACGGGGGATTGAAATGTGTTATCTTTTGACGTTTAACTGGATTGAAAAATGAATTCGACGGATACTTGACAAACGACCACGAGAAAAGTTGAAGTCGGAACGAAGCTAAAAGGTGCGTGACAATGGGCCTCGGCCAAGTTCCGTACGGCGGAACAAAACGGTTTTCTAAAGTTCACCGTGAGATTTGTGCGATAGCCGTGCGATATCGCAACAAAGCCAGGGCGAGTCGTGCCACGCACGAGCCTTCGAGAGACCGACCCAACCGTCCAGGATAAATGCGTGACTCACGGGTACCGGAATTCCCAGTCACTTCACGCGAGCGAGCCACGCATTTCGCAGCCGAACGTGGTGCAGTCTCACGGGATTACGCGTTTTATTCGCCATAATTTCCCTCGCCCCGTTGAACCTTCGATCACCGCCATTTTTCAGTTTCTCGTTGGTCCCACCTGAGATCTTGTATGACCCCAGATTTTTATTTTGATCGAATATGTTCACCTAAGGGTTACCAGGGATCCCGGTGGTGACCGGAGGATCAATTGTTCCATTGCAATGATGATCATCCACGCAATGAAAATCCCATCGGTTACGGTATTTGGGAGGAGGGAAGATGGTCGTAAAGTTGGAACAGCATCGTCACGGACATCCCGTGGCCCTTGGATCAAACTGTATTTCTAATGGCCGTGCGGCATCTTCGAGCCTCGACGGTTAAACGACGTCGAGATGCCTACGACCGGTAGAAACTCACGAGCGTCATAAATTTGTCGATTTTGAGGCAACGACAGGGACAAGTCGTGGTTTTTTAGGTTCCCAGATGCGCGAAGGTGAACGATGAAAAAATGGGAGACGACTGTTTCGTGCCGTCGACGACTTAACGGTGCATCCGCTGCCGAGGGACCGAAGTCGAGGATGTTCATTGAACACGTCGGGCGGATGGTTCCCCGAGGATATCGCAGCGTTGGATTTGACACACTTAACGCCGGCGATTGCCGGTGAGAGCCTTCGAGGAAGAGACCAGCTGTGAGAAGTCATCGCTGTGTCTTCCGGGGATCGACGAGGCTCGGGGAGGCCGATTGCAACGGGCAAGGTCGGTTTGGCCTCCTTGCCGCGCGACCTGGAATCGAGGTAAACGAGGCTTCCCAACTTGACCGATTATTCTTCGTTCTCTCGAACGCTTGACTTCGCTTCGTTTGACAATGATACACGACGATCGGCTGGCTTCAATCGACGTCCCGTTTCCGTAATTCGAACATCCGATTATTTATTTTTTTGCTGGTGACGGACGTTTCGATCGAACGAGCGTTGCTTGCAAACAGCAAACCTTCTTAAGTCTCAAGACGATGGACTACAAACGCTCTCTCCTTCTCTCTCGCTCCGCAACGAGCGCCGATAGAGTTGTCACCTTCGCACTGGGCGATGTAGTCCATTACCTTAAGTCTTGAGAACTGAATTTAGATGATTTTGCTAGGTGTTGAGTATCACGCTTCGAAGCTACTGACTCAGGATAAAAATGGTCGTCGTACTTCAATCTAACATCGTGGGAATTCGATGAGAATGTTGCTTCTATGGATCGTTATCCATCAATGGTCTCACGTTTTGCCGGACAAGGTCGGAACATTGAAACGTAGGAAAAAAAAAAGTTGCGATACACGTGGAAAGACACGGTTTCAATGGTGGAACGAGAATTGCAGGCGAAAGCGTGCTTCGGTGGTTCTGCTTGCGAACGAACGTTTAATAACGAGAAATTTTCGTTGGCGTTGACGAAACCTGATTTCCCGAGACGTTTGCGCTCTTCGAATGGTTACTCGATTGTGGTTTTGCACTTTCATCTTATTATAGACGTACAATAAACTCGCTAACAATAAATACGATGCAAACCCGACTGGCAAGGTTGAATCATTGAAAGAAAAAAAAATAAATTACTTCTACAAAAAATTAATAGAAGTTACCATTTTTGACGGTATTAAATGATTGAACAAAACTGTGCGATGTTGCTGTCGTGGTGGATGAAAAACATCGCGATGTCGTATATCGATTGAACGCCGAGCCATAGATAACAGTCGGAAAAACGTTGAAAAAAAATGTGGAACATCGTGTTTTACCACACTCCCTCGCGTCAATCGATCAAACTTCGCTTCACGCGATTATCTAATCGCATTTACCGAAACTCGGGCACGATATAACGATCGTTTATCGATTCGTTTTCAATGCGAAAGTAAAAAAACGAGTGAAAGACAAAAAAAAAAGCAATGAGAACGTTTTCAGTGGCCGTTTATAAAATCGTTATTTCGGTGAGGAAACATGTATTTTTTAAAATCAAATAATTTGACGATATTGGGAGGGCAACGCAATTTTGGCATGCAAGATTACTGTAATCGGTCAGTCTACCGATTTAATGCTACGCCTTCGACTCGGCACGTTCGTTTGTTTCCCTTTTGAAAAGTGGAACACGCGTAACTGCATTTTTTTTTTCCTTCGTCTTCTTTCTTTCAGTTGTCTCCTTTCTCTCGTTGTTTTTTTTCTGTTGCCCGAGGAAATCGTGCTGCGGCCCACAAGCCGCGGCGTCGAAAGTGCACACCGGGCACGAGAACCGACGCATCTGGTCTGGCGGCCGGGGGCTTGCAACGGTAGGTGTACAGTTAAGCAAATGAAAGGAGCTCGGAGGGATGACACGCGCTAGCTCCCAGGTACCGATACTCACGGTATCGTTGACCTCGTATAAACCCGACTCGTACATGGGTGCGTCACTCGATGCATAACCAAACGCGATTCCATCCGACAAATGTCAAACAACGGCGTACAATTGATTGAGAATCGAAAAAAAGAAAAAAAAAGAAATTATTTCCGGTCCACAGGGACGTACAATGCCATTGTATGGCGCGTTTGACTGTTGTTTGGAAAAAGCTCAAAACCTTCGAAGACTCGAGGAATATGTATGGGAAATTTTTATGACGATCTAACGAAAATTTAGTGAATTAATTTTTATTATAAAGTTATGAATTTGAGCTATTTTTTTGGTGTTGTTTAGATTTTGATGAGATATTTTCTTATTTTGTTTTCAAGTTCGCGAGAACTGGTGAGACGATTGACTTTCGATTTCTATTTGGTCGGGTTTCCGGTTTCCGAGCAAGAACGACTTGACGACCGCTGTTGATGGATCGAACCTCGAGCGTCAAAAGGCAACGGAACAGCTCGGTATTATTTTTTTTTTCTTTTTCCGTCTGCAATCGTCAGAGCAATTAGAGCAAGGATACGAAAAAATTCGTGAAACCGTGTTAGACGTCCCGTGAGAATTTTAATAATTTTTTTTTTTTCAAATAGAATAGATTTATAGAGTTAATGGTTGATTCCCGATAATGAGTCATTATCGTTCAAGAGAATCGGCTCTGCGAAGAGTCGATAAAGAATTCTTTAATACGAGCAGCTATTACTAACACAAAAAAATAATAAAATCGTTGTGTACATTTTTTTTCATTTCAGATTAGCAAGTGAAATCGGTAATTAATCGTAGTAAAATTCTGAGAGCATCGCAGAATAGTGCCGCGAGCGTGTTCGATATTTATTAGTCACCGACGTCTGTCGGTGAGAATGAGAAAATTACCATCGCGATTGAAGCATCGCGCGGAAGAAAGACGATAAACGCTGTTAATCGTTCGTCCTCGCGTTTACGATCTACCATTAGTCGCGGTCATAGATCATCGCTCAAATTAGTCACCCAACAAACAATGCGGAGGTTCGCTATAGCGTCGGAATTGTGACCGGAGAAAATGTTACATCGTGCGGTTCGCGACGTAAATCAAAAATAAAAATTGGGGGAGAGGGGGGGGAGGCATAAAAAATAATTGCGTTTCAATTTGTGCGAAACTTAGAAACAGAATAATAATATTTCAGCTTCTTGTCGTAACTTCGACGACTTTTCGTTGTTTTGTAGGGTTTTCAACCATGATAGAATTATAATTTTTAAGACAAACCAATTGCCTCCAATTTTTACAGACTCAAGGAATACTTTGACTTTTTTTACAGTTCACAATAACGAAAATACTAATTTGGAGCACAATTTTTATCTCCGGGTTAGAAGGAGCTGCTGTGACCGTTGCGAAATTCTACCGGAGTGCGACCGGTTGAGGGTCAATATTTTCACGACGATTGCAAAATAATATTGCACCGTTTGCTGGTCGCAAATATCGTGCACAAGCGAAAGGTTGAAGCAAGTGGAGATACGGAAATGCGAGCCGCTAAAAGAACAAGGGTGAACGTAGCAGCAGCCGGAGTCGTTCGTTCCACGCCCATATCCGTGTGTCGGCTACCGAGTTTACTCTGCACTCCGGTCTCCATGTTTTTCTTACGTTATCTCTCAATTTTTCAAAAAATCATTATTCATTTGTCATCACTCTTCGGTAACGATAAAATGATTAATATTATTCTAATAAACGAATAGGTAAGGAAGTAAACATTTTTTAAATAACAAATTTTTAATTTTGTTCAGTCCATTGGACTCACCTTGATTATTAGCTCTATCTCCGGCACGTCACCGTTGCTCGTGCCATTCTCGTGGCCCTCGTCCGCCATTTTGTAATAACAAAGCGTCTAACCACGATCACAAAGGTTTTAGAAATTTTTTTTTAATAATAGATATGAGAAACAGCAGTGTACAATCCCGTCGAGAAAGATTAGACTCGGTGCGAGGGAAATAACTATGTTTATCGATTAAGGCACTTATTCGGCTTTCCCAATGGTTGCCGATGTCGTACTGCTTGCGCTTGTTCCGTACGACTGACCGTCGCACTGCCATACATTACTCCCGAACCGAAGATTAGTTGGGAGACGCACAACGGCCGGCTTTTCAGGGGATTGAAAATTGTTGGCGTTTAATCGTAGTGGCAAAATTGGTAAGCTGAAAAAGCGAAATCGACGGTGGATGCTGCGGATTCCGAACTAGCCGGCCGAATTACGTGCAGCTTTCCGGTCGATATTACAGTTTATGCCATCCTCTGGTGCATGTCTTTGTCTGGAGCCTACGAAAAGCTTTGGTATCTCACTCTCACGACGCAAATCGAATCTCTTGCAAAACGCTGAAGGAGAGATTACAGCAGAGAGCGAGCGACAACTCTGGAGCGTAGGTCGGTAAGTAAACCTCTGCTGTACCGGCAGAACACGTTGGCTCGCCTCTGCGCTCTCTCGCTAATGTTCGTCGTACCAAAATTGCGTACAACGTTAGGGAATGTTTGAATTCCTCGAAGTTGACCGAAAATAGCCGATATATACCTCATTCTTCTGCCTAAACGTCACGCGTCGACTTCCATTTGCTTCGCATTTACGTTGCCACGTTTGAAGCTCAAACTCTTTGCATTTCCTTGGTTCCTGGTTTCTTTTATCGAAATATCGGACTCAAAACTCGTTATCGTGATATTCGAATAGTCGATTGAAGGATTTACCTCGTGCTCAACAAAGCTCGTCGCCATTGTACGGACATTTCGTACATTGTTGTCGTTGCGGTTGTTGTTGTTGCTTGTTCGAAGATGCAAGAGATGCTGAATCTAAAGTGGGACTCTTTTTCGTCCCAATTGACAAACTCGTTGGACGTTTGTTACGAAAAACAATTTTTCGTAGATCTTTCCTTGGTATGCAAAAACGGAACGATACTCAAGTGCCACAAAATGATATTGGCCAATGCAAGCTCGTTTTTTCGTCGTTTGCTCGTTAGAAACGATCATCCACATCCCATGATAATACTTCACGACATTGAAGCCGACGATCTCAAAACTATTATCAATTTTATGTACTGCGGCGAAATCCACGTTGTGAAAAGTGAGGTTAGACGCATACTCAAAGTCGCCGAAATACTCGAAGTTTCCGGTCTTAAGGACATAAGATGCAAACTTTTGATACCGGAAAACAATGTCGGTCGCGATGGTTCCGATAAGACCGCAAATACCGAAAATACGTCGAAAAATCAGGATTCCAAGAGTCCTGGAAGATCCAATGTGGACGACGAGGTAGCGGCGGCATCGACCTCGAGTTTTGAGACCCGGATTCCGAGCGTTGCCAGAAGTTCTTGCAACTTTTCCGAACGCGTGAATAAATCGGGACGTGGAAGCGAGATGCATGCAAAATCGCGAGCAAATTCGATGGCGAGAAAATATGAAAGTAATTGTTCTGGAACTGCGGGCACAGCGCCGGAACAAACGACTCCCAACTGCCACCGATTTGTAGATAGTACGAAAAGTCCCGGCGGTTCGGGCAGTTTTTCGAAAAAACGACTTTTTAGAGACGAGCCGATATCTTGGTCGAAGGTCCTTTCGGAAATTTCCAAAGGAGACGGGTTGCCCCTTAAGAGACTGTGCGTCATGGACGAGGTTGAGATAACGGCGAGCGGATCGATGTCCGAATTGCCTCCCGGCGGATCAGGGGACGATTTTGCGCCTTCGAGCGCTGTGTCGGAGGTCGATCCGCTGGACACGACCGGGGTTTATATCAAAGAGGAAATTGACGCTGATACCGACGACCAGTATTACGATTCTCACATGACAATGATGGAAACGGACGAAAATCCAACACTACGCACCATTTTTGGAGCTAAATCTATCGAAGTCTTCAGAAATGTTCGTCCGTTGAGTCCGCAATCTATGTCGATGGAAGCGCACGGCAGTAAAGATTCAGGCGCATAACGTGGCTGCGATTGCGAAGATGACGTTAAGAGTAAGAGTCCCAATTGATTAATTGATTTCATTTTTTATTCGTGCTGTTCATTTTTTTGTCGCTGCATTTTTCAATTATCGAGTCTTGTTTTGATAAAAACTGTAAAAGCATGTTCGGGCGTTGGGACGTTCCATGATGGTTGTGATAGGCTTGGAAACGGCGCTAATCGTTGTAGTCATGGATACCAAATTTGTTTGATCAATTGAACGAACCTTGGAAGCCACTATTTTGTGTTCACACAACTGAAAGCGCAAACATTTTTCTGCTGCTGTATAATTAGCTCAAATATGGAGCAAAACCAGTTGAGTGATAGTTTAATTGGAGAAGAAAGAGACAAAATTATCGACAATATATTGCCAGACAAAAATGTGACCGAAGAAGAGTTTCAGAATTTTATGCATCGTGTTACCGAAGTCGGTGAGCAGAATTGAGTAAGAGATGACAAAATAATTTACATTTTCTGAGGTTTCACAAACAAATTCCCACTTGTTGTTTCATGAAACAGAAAAAATTGTTAAAAAATTGTCGTCGAAGGACGAGGACGAGCAGGAAAGAGGCATGCTATTGGCCGATCTGGTATTGGAGGGCAATTCCAAAAAAACAATTTCTGATATCGACGAACTTAGAGTAAAATGCGAACGAACAGTGATCAACAAGATTACGGAGAAGGATACTGATCCTAATAAAATGTCTCAGGGTAAGAGAATCAAAGAAGAGCATGAAAAATGCTCAATCCGTCATTTTTCTCCTTGTAATAAAAAAAAAAAATCGAAATGCGATAGTGTAATCACAAAATAGTGGCGACTGAAATTGCCTGACAGTTTAGTACGCAGCACGAACCTATTTATTACGCTTATTTTGCCTCCAAAGTCGTCGAACTAATTATCGAATAATTATTTATTAATTATCAACGTTCGTTACATATTAAATTGTAACTTGTCATGGAATTATGAATTTTGTTCGTTCAGAGGCCTTCATGCGAGGTGTGGAAAAAGACGCCAACGAACGAGCGGAAGATCGTAAAAAACGCAACGAAAGAGCGGAAACATACAAAAGAATAGCGAACGGAGCTTTTGGTCTTGGGGATTACGAAAAAGCGGTGACTTACTACACGAAAGCCGTTGAACAGCGAAAAGATTCGGCCGTGTTGTGGAACAATCGCGGTCTGTCTTACACACGATTGGATCTTCACGAACGCGCTCTGCGAGATTTCGAATGGGCTCTGAAGATCAATCCTTCCAACATCAAGGCGCTTTTGAACAGCGCCAAGTGTCACGACAAATTGAAAAGTTACGACACACGCGACGAGTTTATCAAACTCGCTCGCGAATTAAACCCAAGGTTTAACAACTATATAAACGGTCAGTCGAACGAAAAAAAAAAAAAAAATAATAATAATAATTGATAAAAAAATCTTTTGTGAAATTTATTTATCAACGAATGATTTGTTTCATTTTGATTTTGCAGACTTTGAGAAGGAGTTAAAAGCAAATTCCGACGGCGAAAATCCGAAGAACAAAAGTAATTCGATCGTCGATTGGTCGCCTTGAATTTTTTTTTTTTTCTTTTCAAGGAAAATCGAAACAACGAAAACGTTTTTTTAATAAATGCATGATTATCGGAAGCGAATACGTTTTCGAATATTTTTTCGTTATTTTTCGATCGATGTTGCTCCGTTTGCTTGTCACGTGGTTTCTATCGGTGTTGCGTATCTTTCTTTCACTTCGGACAGAGATCGCGGCTCGTGGAGCACGACCGTGCATTCGATACCCTGAAATCAACGATTTTATCAATTAACAATTGATTTTGAAACAGTAAAAAAAAAATATATAAAATAAGAAATAAATAAAGAAAATGTTTTTTTTTCTCACCTGCGTTCTCGCTGCTCTTACGAATCTTTCGTTTGCCGAAACGGTTATGCTTTTCGTGCTTTCTCCGGTTGCGAATACCAATCGCGAACGATTTTTAATGTTTCCACGAAGGGTTAGACGTTCGATTATTCGACCTTGTTTAGCGTCGTCGACGATTTTAAGTCTTTCGACGAGTTCGTTGGCTCGTAAGATTTCGTTCGGACCACCGACTAGACTCACGATGTCCATGAAATTTTTGTAAGCCGTTTCGCAGACCAAAAGTTCTTTGGCCTCGAACAATTTGTCGAGAAACGGCTTTACCGGACGTTCGCGTTCCCATTCGGCTTGTCCGGTCAAAAGAGGCTCGCGATAAACGAAATTCGCGTGACCGTTAGTCATGTTACTGACGTAAGCCAGAAGAGTCGAAACGTCGAGATTCAAACTCCTGATGTCCTCGGAATCGACGTTCGAACTCAAATCCACGAGCGAAGGATTTGGATTTTCGTAACTTTTGTCCACAAAATTCGTACGATTTTCTGCCTCCAAAAATAAATATCGAACAAAAATTGTATTAATTCAAATATAAAATTTTCGGCTTCTCGTAGAGGAAGCTGGATGATGATACAAAAAAATTGTCATCACGATTTTCACGTCGAAATGTTCAGAATCAGTGAAATTATTTTTCGTTTCAAAGCGTTGAAAAAAAGATTTTTTACCAACTTTAGGTGCAGATTCGTCTTCGCTCTCGACGATGATGCCTTCGACGACGATGCCGAGGCTCTCGAGACGTTGGGCCAACGGAACTTCGACGCCTCCGGCAAAATGAAAAATTATTTCCGGCGGTTTGTAACGATGAGGATGAAAACTCGCGCATCTCAGATAACTTTTCGCCTGATCGACGACCGATTTTTGTCCGTATTCGCCATTTCCGAGAGATATGAGGGTTAGAGCACGAGCGTTTCGGGCCACGACCTTTACCCACGATGCACCGCCGTCGCAGACGATGTCCACCTCGAGACGCGCGCTGTCTTTTTGCTTGAAAGGTCGCATAACGCATACGGGCTCGTCCGAATCGAAAAGACGTTCCACCATTGCCGTCAGATGAATGAGATTCGTACTTTGCAGACATTCCTTTTTCACGATTCCCGTCGATTGAACCTTTTTTTTTTTTCAATGACAATCAAAGGTTTCGTATTTTATATTGTATCGTCTCACTTATTTGCAAAAAAAAATTCTCAGAGACATCTGCAGTACACTTCCGGTGATTGAATGATGTTAGTAACCAAATTAAACAGCTGGAAGGATTAGAGAACTTCGCGAAATATGTTACGCCGATATTTAGAAGGTCAAACATTTATTTCTCATAAGCAAAATTTGGAAAATCGTAATCGTATGGATGAAGACAATAATTTCGGGGTTCAAAAGAGCGCACCTTAACCAAAAAACGTATTTCCTGATTGATCTTTTTCATGAGCTTATCCACTCCGTCAACCTTGGACCTTATGGTTTTCAGACGTTCCACGAGGTTTCTCCCATCCCGAATTTTCTCGTCCAAACATTTTGCCAGATCACAATCTTCGACTTCCATTGTTATTGTTTATTCGAAAAAATATTCATGTCTACTAAGATGAGCTAAATAGAACTCCGCGGTCGGTACTAAATGATGGACCTTTTTTCGGGTCATCCCAAGTGGATCCCAAGTGGACCCAAGTGTGAAATTCTGCGAAACGACACGAAACGTGCGGCAACTATCGCGCCCACTTCAGGTGGAAATTGAAAATACATTTCTTCTGCCAAAGAGCAAAACAGGACCGATTTCTTCTATTTTCACGCTAAGATAATGCCATCCACGCGAGATCTGACCCTCCATCGATGGGAAATGTAGCTTTCTGCCGCCATTTCGCGTAAAATTTCTCGCTTAGCCGCCAGTTCAAAGCGGTGCCGCACGAGACGCCATTTTTCCAGTCCAATCGATATCTCGTAACCGCATCGTCGAATAAACATTCGCTTGTAAACTAAATTAAAACAACCAACATAACAACGAATTTATCATCGGTCCCTCGGAGCCCGAGATCCCAAATCTTTTTTCGACAATATTCCCTCGACATCGATTCCATTCGGATTCCAAAAGAAAGACAAAAATAAATTTACATCGTTTTAGTCTACCGGTCCCAGAAGCACCGTCGTAAAGTGTCGAGTTTGCAACAATCAGAGTATTTGACGGATTGTGTGATGTACAATCGTATCGTGCGTATTTGTATCTTACACCGAATGTGAATTCTTTCGAGCATAACCTCGAAAAAAGCTTTCAATCGTAGATACCCATACATTTGAAATCTTGTCTGAATCCGAAACGCAATGTCGCGGGTTTTGAAATCCATCGAAAACCCCGAGGTCCCAGGTAAGCGCTTGTATCTTTATCGATGAGTGTTATTATGATTGACACACGAGAGTCGCAGTGTGGGTCACGAGGTGTACGCTGCGAGACAACTCTCGTAGATGGCAGCACTGAGAGCTTTCGCGCTCGCGCTGATCGAAATTATATAAAAAACTTAATCGAAACAAATTGTCGAGTGAAGTACGATTCTTGTAATTGAGGCCGTGAACGATGTTTCGTCGTACAGGAGAAAATAAACGTGATTAACCTAACCAAATACGTCAATTTTGAAGGCAAAGCAAATAAGTCGAGCGGTGTTTTCTTAATCTTGAGTAGGAGAGACTTCAAATTCACCGAATGCTACCTCGCATAGTACCCAAAACTGTAACCTGTTTATAAATATTTCTAAAATGTCTATATCTCGAAAACTCGTTTCAAAGACTTATTCGGTTCTGCCTCCGAACCACAAATATGTGCGCTTACGAGAAACAGCTATTGGCAATGTAATTTTTATCAGTGACCGATATTATTCCGCAACCAAATGATAATGGTTATTCGACACTTAGGTTTCGAGTGCTTGTTGCCGCCACCACCGCCCCCACCCCCGCCTCCCATTATATCAAAAGCACGAGCCAAACAAGAAAAAGCCAAAAAACTTGCCTCAACTTTCAAAACCCCGGACAATCGTGCAATCGTCGGAACCCACGATATCGCGGAATCGGCAACCGGCACTATTCCGCCAGGTGTCGCTGCGAGCCAGGCATTCAACGATGCAGCGGTTACCGTTGCGACGTTTCCGAGTAAGAACGCAACGGTTTTCGCCGGTAATTCGCAAAATACTTATTTCGCGCAACCTCCGGTAACGCAAATACCGGCGACGGAACAACCATGGTGGGTACCGACGGATTCGGATACCGCGGAAATCGGGCCGGTCAACGGTCCATGGGTCGATCCGAACGCCACCTGGATCGATAACAATCAACCGATCGTTTCGCCCGGTAACAAAACTAAATCGAAATATCTCAAACGCAAGAGCGAGACCATAGATCCCGCGCAGGATGCAGGTAAAATGGCGTTGCGATATTTCGAAAATCGTCATTACGATAAACCGAATGAATCAAAGGAATCAAATATCAAATTGGTTTTGTACAGAGAGAGTGGCCACTGCCCAGAAGGAACTTTCGGCCCTTATGAAACCCCTCAAATGCGATCTCTGCAACGCCATCGTAAGACTCGAATTCGCAATAAGCACGACACTGCAAATCTGTATTTTCTTCGAAAAATTTATTTTCAATTATGTTCCAGATGAATTCCAACCTACAAGCGAAATTGCATTACGAAGGCAAACCCCATCAGAAAAAAGTATCGATGTTTCTCAACCAAAGCGTGAAAAAAATTAAACCGGACGAAGGTCAAGTCACCAGCACGACCAGCACCGCTACCGATTGGAACACTTATTGCGATGTGAGTGTGACATATATTCAGACAATAAATGAAGAGGGAAAAAAAATTATTTGATCGATATTTTAGGTATGTAAAACGTGGTTTACGTCGCAAATCGACGCTAGTCAGCACTACGCCGGAAAAAAACATATAAGAGCAACGACGGGTGTGCCAAAGCCAAAGTGAGTTCCGATTAATGCCGAGAAGAAAGAAAAAAAAAAAACTAAATTCGAAAATGTGATTAAAAATGTTTAAGGACGAAAAAGCCTCCTAACCAACAACAGACCGATCCAACCGGTCGTTTTGGTATAGGAATGGCATTTTTGGCGCAACCTCAACCGCCGATTTGTCCCGCACCGGAAGTAACGGAAGCGCCGCCGATCGTTCCTCCCGTGGCGCCGACTCCCAACATGTACGGATCTATCGCTCATCCGATTTCGGCTTTTCGTTGCGATCTCTGTGGCGTTGTTGCCAATCGTCTCGAACAGTTGGAAACTCACAAGCGCGGCGCGAGACATTTGAAAATGTTGACGCTTAGCGGACTTACGGTCAGTCAAGCCGGTCAGTCTCAAGGAAAAAATAAATAAAATATAAATAAATCGTGCCGTAAAAAGCATATTAGTAAATCTTATCCGATAGTTCAACAAAGATGTACGGAAAAAAAAATAATAACGCATAGAATGCGTTGTGTAAAAAAAAAAAAAAAATTGGTTTATTTCTTTATTTATTCATTTTTTATGCACATAATATAGGATAAGAAATTTCGAATTTCAGTTCGAACAATCGAAAGCGAGCCGCCGGTGACGATACCGATCCTAGATTATTCCATTTACAGAACGCCCTCAGGTAGGTTGCGCTCCCTCGAGGAAATAAATGAAAATAATGATTGAACGTGAGATGCAAATACCCGATCGGAGGAACGAAAAAAAAAACAGAAAGTTTGTCTTCCGTTTCAGGTCAGTACTATTGTGCACCCTGCAATCGTTCGTTCCATTCGGAAAATTCATTTGCGCAACACTATGACAGCAAGAAACACAAGACGACGCTAATCAATCCGAAGCTAGCGCCTCCAACGGTCGCTGAATGGAAGAAAACTAAACAAGCATTAAAATAATTGTGTTCCCCTTGTCCTTCCTCCAAAAAAGTCCTGTGAATCGAGGTCGCACGTCTATAATTATATCGTGGGAATATTTTTTCCAATTAACTGGTCCAATTTATCGATGATTACGTTTTTTTTTATTGTTTTACTTTTTTTTTTCAACCCAATTCGTTGTTTCGCGCGACTTTGAATTGTGTAAAAACTGGGCACCGAAATGTTAACCATATCCATGACAGTGGTTGACCGAACCGAATGGCGCATTCAATGGCGACATCTTTAACGTTTATTGTAATACCAATAAAATATGGCTGTTCCTTAGAATTAATTTAATTTTCTTTGTCCGAACAGCAACGATTTTTTCAAGCAATGATTCTATCGTTTGCTTCATCAACTTCCCCACCCCCTCTAACGATCCTCCCGCCTACCCCGCTAATGTCTCGATTAGATAGTTGACTGATGGAAAATTTAAATAAATTAATAAACGATCCAATTTGGATTAAATCGCGATTAAATATAAATTAGATTTCCACGAGCCCCCCAACCACCCGATTTCGTCGAAGGGAACGGAGGGGAGGGTTTGAGGATTGCGAATTTTATTAACCATCCTTAGCGCGAACACGAAATACTCGACGACTAATTATTCACATTTATCGAATTACGAAAACGATCACGGCGATAATCGCTGTCGCTGATTATTTGGGAAACGTGCGGCAGGGGTCCAGGGGGCGGGAAGGGAGGACGAAGAGATCGCGGAGGAGAATGGCGGAAAGTTATATCGTCGAGCTCTCGCGGGGTTTCAATTTATTTCGTCGCCCGAGAACGAGATTTACCGTAGCGGAAGCCCGACGCTGTTGACTACCGACATTAATAATCCGCAGCGTAAGACATCCTCCCTCCTGTTCTGCTCACCTCGGTGCTGCTGCTGGTGGTGCTGGTGCTTGTGCCGCTGGTGGGACCACCTCAAAAACGAAGAGGCTGAGCTATGAACGAGAATTTTCGAGCTCAATGTCTCTCCCCGCCGCCCCCCTCCCCTCTTCCCCCCCTCTGAGAACCCGCCTTCGGGAATATGCTGTCGCGATAAATAACGTCTCCTTGATGTCGCGTCTGACATATAATTTCTAAAATCGTTCTTACAACCCACGCGCGACAAACGACTATAAAGAATGGTGAAAATAAAAAAAAATAAATTCGATAGAACGATGCGGGAAAACAAAGGTAAAAGTTATGGGTAAATAAAATAGAATGAAGTTTTTTTTTACACTTGTTATGGGGATTTTCTGATTCGTACTTTCACTGCAATAATCGTCGATCTTGTTTCGGCGGAAGATAAAGAATTCCACTGGTTTTAATAATGGCTAACGATTAGACCAAATGGCTTGTGAATAAATTAAAAGACCCTATGTCTCACGCGAGGCTTGTTAGAAGAAAATAATGATTTTCGAAAAAAAAAATTAAATAAATAGATAAAAACAACATGGAAAAAAGTTATTAAAATTTATTGGGGATGCGAAACGTATAAAAGCTAATGAGAAAAATGAGAGTGAGAATGAGGGTCTCAACAAAAATCCTCCATATAGCAAATACCGAACAACGGCAATTTAAATGGCGCGGCCATGTTTTTATCGCCGGAGTCATTACTTTTTCTCGTCTTTTCGCTGTTATTTCGTTTATTTGTTTTTTTTCTCTTGAAATTATTTTTTTTTTTTTTTTTGAAATTTATTTAAAATTTAGCAGACCTTGGGCCGTTACCCACCGTCAGGCGCCCTGCCAGGCGCGTGTACCATCCTCCGTGGGCATAGAGCTCCAACATCTCTCGCGCCCCAATCCTCGGCACAACGTCAGACAGAGACGGAGCTCGGGCAAGATTAGCATCAACCTCGCGCTCAGACTTGTAGATCGTTAGTATATACCTGCGCTTCGGATTTTTATGACTTCGGGACCGCTCTTAACGAGTTTGTTTTTCATTTTATTTCTTTTATTTTTATTTATTTTTTTACATTCGGTCCTCCCCCACCCTCCCACCGCTTCGCGTCTTCGCGACTCGCGAGAGTTCGTCTCTGTTCTTTCGGTTCGATGTTTTAACGTTCGTTGCATTTTTTTTACCGGTCAGCTGCTTCTTGTCTGTGCATCGAAGTTTTCTGTACTCCTGATCTTGGACGACTGATCGCATTGTGATCAAACGAAAAGCCCACGACGTTTACTCTAGGCGATATGCCACATGTCGACTGACTCTCACAATTGCCATAAATGCAAGAGAGATAATCGAATTTTCCTCAAATGTTGCTCTTCGCCATCGTCGATGTTTCCGATAAAAGATGAGAACGGTTGACTGTATAATTTCAAGACGCAGTCAACCGTTCTTGTTTTTTGTTCGACGGATCAATCGTTGCCGAAAACAATGCGTTACAATTTTTTCTTTGTACTATCGGTCGAGCAGTAGCACATTGCCGTAATGCATTGTAGAAAAAAAAAGCAATTGCACGCGACGATGACGGAGACTCAAGAAAACAAAGGAGTATCGGAACGATCTATCCCGACGTGTTTTGTAGCGTGTTGCGGGGATACCACTTCCGGTCCCTCGATTCGTCGCTCATCTTCCATCAACGCCTCGCTTCGTCTTTCTCTCTTTCGCTCTTCTTTGGCCCTTACCGCGTCACAGATTCTCCCGCAGTACGGTGACCATAATTATTTTTTTCCGTTTTGTTGTATTATTTTTTTTTCGAACTCTTTCGTTTCGTCTTTCGTTCGATACTCGGTTATAACGCTCCGTAAAAAGTCATTAATCATGGCGCAATAGGTTTTGTAAACCCGTGGAATTCGTCTCGATGACTGGTAAGATTCCGCCGATGGTTTGCGCGCGCCACGGTCGAGCAACCGCTGCTTACATTGTCGGCTGTGTTGGCTTCGTATATCGCGTATATCGTTATATATACAGCGGTGACGATGTGGTGTACCTCGCCGTCGTCACCGGTCCACCTGCAGCAGCAGCAGCAGCAGCGGGAGCACCGGCACGATCGGCAGCAACGGCGGTAACAGGTCGCGCGGCACCAACATCGACAAGGGCACAACACGGAACTCTGTGCTGTGCTTCGCTGCCCTCCGATGCAAGACACCGAGGCGAATCCACAAACCCCGTAACAAAAAAAAAATATAACGAAATCAATCGATCGAACGGCGAAGACTCAGAAACGATAGAGAGATCGGTTCGATCGATTCAGGGTAATGTACGAGCGATCGATATTTCGAAATTGACGATTTTTCATAAATGATCTTATCTATAATTTTTTGATACGATCGATGTATGAAAAATTGAGTTACCGATTTTTTTAACGATCGTAGGACTTTTGTTCTTCTTTTTTTTTCCAGAAATTGAACGGGTACATGGGAATAGAATATTTTACGGTTGAATTATAATATATCGGGCTATTAGCGAGTTTATCGTAAATCTTTGTAAATACCGATATTGGAAGGGGGTCAAAAAATTCTGTGGCATCTCGTCGTTAAAACGATTTGCGGCAGCTCATACTCGCGTTGTTGTATAGAGAATTCTGGTATTCAGTAATAGCCTCTCTCCAGGAGAGCGTTGAGCGCAAACGTCGGGAAAAACTCGATTTACCCATTAGCCAATCGATCTCTTATACCGATTTCGAAACATTTATCGTCACGATTGCGATTTTCCTTTTAACATTCTGTGTTCAAACGTTTGTTTCTTTATCATTATCGCAACGTTATGTCTTTTATATTTGCCGATTCTTGCGCACCGACCGATGACGATATTCGTTCGATACTTCACGAGAAATTAATCAATTATAGTACGATGATTAAAGAAAAAAGCTGTGATACTCGCTACCGCGGCGGTACTTTTAAATGTCTAATTTTCGCTAATGAACTTACAGCTAACCAACTTAGCTAACGCGCGAACCCTGTAGACATGCTAACCGCGTGGAGCTTCGTCGGGGGGGTGAGGACGATTGTCGACGGCGCGACTCTCCACGAGGGAACGTTTTTTCCTTTGTTTTCACCCAGCCGACTCCATTGTTCATCCAGTTCCACATCTAGCGATGTGTCGTCGCTTCCTTCGAAAAAAAAATGTTTTTCGTCCCTATTTCTCATACGGAATGATTTATGATATCACATTAATTTGTGCTTCAAACATTGCGTCGGATCGGCTTTTGAAAAATTATTCAAACCGAAATTGCTTTGTCGTAAAATTATTTGTTTTCCGCTCATTTTTCAAGTTGTCACGTGGCAGGAGGTGTCAATGATTCTATTGTTCGCTTATCTTGTTACACCCTTAGGTGGAAACAAAATGGGAGCGCTCGGGGAGATTGCACTATTCCACCAGGCGACACCACCTTCGCCCCTCCAGCCGCCCTTGGATTCTCGACGATTATATCGATGGAAGATGGTAACGCAGTTACGTGTTTGATCTGCAGCCCGTGAAGCTGCAGCTGACGGGGGAAGCTCGAACGGACTGCAGGACGAGCGAAAGATCGGAGATTAGCGCTGAAACTCGTAACAGGTTTATATACGGCACATTTCCGCAAGGTTCATCCAATTTTCAACGAAAAAACCATTTCTTCGCGTTTTAACGTCGACAATTTACAGCTTCGCGGTAACGCAATTTAGTAGACCACTAAAGCTGGCCACCCTGCACGCGAACCAAGGACATAAATTGTATGAAGAGTATAACTGTTATAAACTCCGAATCATTGCGATTTCATTATTCCGTTCGCTGAATTTCGTATTAATTAATCTCATATTTGAGAGCATGAAAAATTGAGGGATTAAAAAATAAATAATCCGACTCGTTGAAAAATCAGGTCGAAATTTTTGTCCGAAAGATTAAACTTGAAATTTCTTTCTCAAGTTCTTGCAGCGCGTTGCTGCTATTCCCCAATTTTGCACAATTATTTCACGATTGAGATGCCAGAAGGATCGGGAACAGTCGAGGTAAGAGGTGGATAAATTTGATGAGAACTCGTCGCTGAATCGAGGTTGAAGACGAAAAAGAATAAAAATAATGAAAGAAACACGGAAACGAGGACAAAGAGAATCGTGCGGATTGTGGAAGCCCGACGGTTTCCGTCACTTCTTCGTTGTTCTTTTTTCTTTATTTTTTCGTCTTCGCGATTATCGCTCTCTCGTTCGGAGCCTCCTTAATTGCGGAAGCTTGCTGCGGCCACTATTTAAGAATTGACAAAAGATTCCATCTTTTATCCATCTTCGTAAATTTCGTATTTATTTTCTTTTCAGAATTTCATTTATTTTTATTGATCGATGTCTTCGTCTTCTTATCATTATTATTCTCATTTATGACAATCGTAATAAAACCCCTTGCATCGACGAAGCGAGGAAAAAGTATCGATGAAAATGCAAAAGAGGATATAAAAAACTTTATTCGGGAAAAAAAGAAGAACGCTCGCCCAAATGAATCATTACGGATATCGGATATGAGTCCACGTATTATCGCCCCCAAGAATCGCTTATATTCGTACGCTGTTTACCAATGTACACGCGCGTTGCAACGATAAAACATCTCGACAATGAAAAAACGATATCGGCTAACACAGTAATCCCAAATAAAGAGATTGCGCAGCTGCGTGAAAAGCCCCCTTCGAAACGGTGACAATATTATCGTCGTGCATCGAACGTTCGTCGATTCGTCATTTTATCTTTTTTCCCTCGTAAATCGTGAATGGCCGGTTGGTTGTTGGATTATAACGGCAATGTGTGTGGAAAGTAAATGTCAGGATTATGCAATTTCATGAATAATTGATGAACAATGAATATGACGTTGCGGGGACACAAAGAAATAGAAAAATACAAAGAAAATAATCCAAATGAACAGAGAAATTCGCGCGTGCGCGAGAGTCCACCGGGGAAAGTGAGCGATCGCACATGGATCCGCAATACGGAAGATTGTACAAGAGACATTCTAGTTTCTACCCGTGCATCGGTTGCACGGGACAACGAGGCTGCAAGTGGTTTGGTACGTGTAGCTGAGGCATGAGCGGCGAATTAAGGCAACGCACGAGGATGGGAAGCTACATATCGGAAGAAGAAGAAGAAGAAGAAGAAAACGGAGCTCCAAGATTTCCAGAGAATGGCCAATGTCACAATCAGTCGGGTTGGCTCGCGGTGGCCGGAGAAGCGCATGCGCCCGTATTACACTTGACGGTATCGAAAAATCAATGACCCCCGAATGGCGGCCGAAGAGAAGCTTGGCCAGAATAATTTAGATCGAAATAAAAATCGAGGAAGAGCTTGAGATAGTAAATAACTTTTGAATGAATGTTCGAATGACTGAGAAATCGATAACAGAATCCTCGAAAAAAATCCTTGCTTGGTCCAGGGTGCAGCACCGGTTGTGCGACCAAGCCTAATACGCCTAATACGTCCGAACTTGGGGTACGATGGAAACCATCCCGGCGGGCCGGTGGCACTCGCGTCGGTGGTATTCGAGTATTCTCGACAATCGGACGGGATTTTCGATCGTTCACCCCAATCGCGACCTATAAATTGAAGGAACCGCGAATTCAAATTTCCCGCCACGTGCGTGGCTCTTCGAGTCTACCTCCATTTCCTTGCCCCGAACGACAAACGCACGGCAACCGGATCAACCTCGTTTCCGGTGACTTTGTATCCGATCTAAAAATCTCACCACGCTGTCTCGAAACCCGACAAACTATTCCACAAGATGTCAAAACAGCGAATTCAAATTTCGCGCCATGAGCGAGGCCCTTCTCGCCGACCTCAATGTCCTAGCCCGGAGCGACAAACGCACGGAAACGACCTCGATCATCCTCGTTTCGCCGATTTTCTACCCGATTCAAAAATCTCACCCCTCCGTTCTCGAAATCCGAGTAATATAAGAAGAAAATCCCACGATTGCGTGGAATAAATCCCGCGGGAGGCGCGTCGTTCGCTTTGGCCCGAGTCGGCGTCGTTCTCGGCGTTCTCCACGGTTATTGCCTCCCCTCTCGCGCCGGCAACCGCGTCCCTGGTGGGGGACTCCTGTCCCTCGAGAGATGCTTTCCCCGCCAAGGGAAAAAGGGGAAGTTCTGTCCTCTGCCATCGCTGGTCTATACGGCAGTTCGTGTTCGACCGTTTCGAAGGACGGGCGTAACGCGAATCTATCGCGTTCGTCTTGAAAGCTTTCAGTGCGACTCGTGCTGCCGCCACAAACGGAAACACAAGACACTCGCGAATCGCGTCCACGGCTGATAAAACTTTCTTCATCGTTATCTCGTCGAAAATCTTCAATTCCTTCATTCGCGATTCCACGACGATCATCGACAATCTTTCCCCTCATCCTCCTCCCCCGCCCCCGCAGATTCGCGTTTCAAAATTCGATCTTTGGAAGAGAAAAGAACTGCATTCCACGAAGTGTCGGTGAAGGAACTAAAAGAACGAAAAAAACAGTGCCAGGGGAGGAAGAACAAAACAAAAAACGCAGAGGGTGGATCTTAAAATAAATGACTCGTGCATGTGATGCTCCGATTTGTTGTGGAATGGAATAATTGTACTTTGCAAAAGTGTTGAAGATTTGAGGTATCTTGAAATCTAGTGGGTGAATATTCCGTGACCGAGCACCAACGATTCGTGCCATTTTTTTTTTGTTTTCTCGAAGAAATCAACGAATTTAAGGGTCGTGGAGTTTTTTTTAAAGAATTTGACAGATGTGATCTTTGCCGAGAGTTTGGTAAAGTTTTGCTTCTTTCCGTTCCTTCGATATTTTCTTGGGAAACGAAATTAAAAAAAAAAAAAACAATTGCGAATTTTTATAATTAAAAAAAAAGTGGGCTTCGTGAATTTTTGAGGGAGCAAGAATAGAGCGCGTCCACGCCAAGAAGGACACAGGAGCCGTCGGCTACTTCTACCTGGTCGGCTATCTACCTACCTACCTACCTCGTTCGGCTTGGTGGGCTGGTTGGCCTGCGGATCCTCCACCTTTCGCCCTGGCCGCGGCGCGAACGACTCTCCGCAACGGGCTAAAATGGCGCTTGCAATCGTCGCCGTTGCACCTCTATCGACCGTAAACAATAATACGGCACTGGCAAGCTGTCGGGAGTCGACGAGCTGTTGAAACAATTCATTCAACGAATTAAATATACACACCCATATACGTACGAATTTTCGTTTCGTCAATTTTTTTTCATCGAATCGTAATTACGACGAAATCTTGACGAAGCCCGCCAAAGCATTCCGAGGGTCATCGGTCTGGAAAATTTTCGTTTGGTTCTTGCACATTTGCCAAACCCAAGGAATCGGTTGACCACTGTCATTGTCATCGTTGTCGTGAAAATATCCGGACATCGTTCGACCGATCGAACCTAAGGAAACGAGAAATCGTTGAGGGAAAGATATCGGAATTCGTGATTTTTTCGGGAATTACTCTTTGTGCGGATTAAAACGTGTTGACCATTCGGCGTTTTGGTTGAACGTTACTCTTTTTTTTTGTTTATATTTATTGGTTCTTTTTAAATATCGTTTGGAGTAAGTTTGGAGAGGGATAAGAGTGTGTGGTACACAGTGGCTTGCCGGAGATAGTCTGAGGATTTTTCGTTAATGGTTCCAGAGGTATGTTACAAATTTTTATTTAATTACTTTATGTGATTGTTCGTATTAGCTTGGAATAAGCTTTTATTTTTCTTCCATTGCAATTTATTTGTTCGAATTTTTGATACTACATATCGCATAGAAAAAAAATGTTCAATTTATGTTTACTCGAATTACGATTGTCTCCTGAAACATTGGAACGTCGGAGCAACTCTATTTCGGAGTAACTAAAAATAATTTTACCGTTCTAGTAATTTTTCTTACGTTCCTATCACACAAAAAATTCTACAATCACGTTTATCCAAAAAAATGATCTGAAAACGACCCCAGAGTAAGTCATCTCCACTGTTGAAAAAACCCCCATATACACCATGTACCCACATATTCATTCAGAACCCACAAACGACGAGTACTCCAAATTTCCCAGGCACGAGACACTTGAAAAACATTCTCACAACAAATTAGTACTCCTCCAAACCTTCGTTCCATCGAAACATTCCATCCCAAAGATCGTAAATTCATTGAATATTTCCTTATCAAACAATGTTGCGACTGGAGTTCAATCCCTGTTCGTGCGTTGGTATGCTAGGGCCACAGGGGGGAAGGGGGGGGGGGCAAAAACCGTTTGACCGTATGGACTTTGATCGCCGAAAACACTTTGGTAATTGGCCAAATAAATTACGTACGAGCTGTTTAAGAGCGGCGAACGTCCGTCATTTGACCCCCCCCCCCCCCCCCTCCCCGTATCTGTGCGTAGCTGTGTGCTGTGGAGGAAGGCCTCCACGTCGGTTACGATCGTGTGTAAGCGTTACGTACGTATAAAATCGTGTGTACGTAGGTAACAGCGTATGTGCACAGCGACGGCTAAAGTACATAGGGCGCACTTTCGCACGCGTCGCGAAACTCGCGTTCCTTCGTACAAGCGATTCACGAGAGAAGCGGAGATACACAGAGAGAAAGAGAAAGAGGCATTCGGGATGTGCATGAAACGTAGTGCGAGAGGGAGAGGGAAGAACGGGAGAAAGGATGGGGCGCGGGAGCGAGGGCGGTTGCCAATCCGCCACTCGGAAAATGACAGGCCTATCGCCGACACCGCTCCGTATGTACGTCGTCCGTGGTGTAGTCCCTCGTCATGGTATTTGAGCTCGAGGTTCTTCTCCGGGCAAATATTTTTCATCGGCAAACACCACCGAAGCCCTGCTTCGCACTGCTAAATTATCGTCCTGACGACGTATCAACCCCCCGACAGGTCCTTTTTTACTTTCGCACTTGTAATGGATCTTATCCCAATAATCTTCGAATTTTTTTTTTTTTTTAGATTTTGAGGATTCCGGGTCTCTACCATTTTTCAATAATCAAATTTTTTATCTCAAAAATAAAATCTTTTTAATAATTTTCTTTTTTGATTCTGATTTCCATAATTTTATTTTTTTTTGTTTATTAATTGTTGTTTGACAAAAATTATTCGTTTTACCTGTTTTTAACGCGTCGGTTTGATTCCGTGACTACTTGTTCTCCATCTCACCTGCGGGAAATTCGGCAACGGTATTTCACCTCCCGCCTGCGATCGGTCCATCGAACCTCTATACCCATCGACCTTTCCTTCACGCCCTTCGACGTGTTTTATTTTATTTTTTTCTGGTCTCCCACACTGAATTCCGTCAAAGCTTATTACTACGTGAAAACTCGCACGTTTTTTTACTCTTCCCCCGAATTTATTGTGTCCGTTGGATTGTCTAACGGTCCGCCCCCCCGCCCCCACTCACCGTCCGGCCCTCGCTTTTTTGTTTTCCATTTACTCGACTAAACTTTCATTCAAATGAGAATCCGATAGAATCTCTGCCCCCGATGGCCTCGTCTTGCTCATCATCCATTGACTTGTACCGTTTCTCGAGTTCAATTTATTTTTTTGTGACAAACCGTTTTTTTTCTTCAATTTGTTTATTTTTTTATTTTTTGTATCCTCGATATTTCCCATTGGTAGACATTTAATGGATAATATTATTATCAACACGTAGCTTGGGACTTCGAATGATGATCCGAAGAGATCCTGAATAAATATCGAAACGACGCGAGCAATCCCCGGACGATTTATTACCATTACGGTTATTACGACAGCGACTCTGATGAATTTCTACTTATTCATGCACGTCCGGCTTGGAGAGAGGCATCTCTCAAGCCTATCTCCCTTGTGCGGATTCCCGTTCGATGAATAATATATCGAACTGACAACCCCGTCGGGATACCATGGAATCGATCGAAACAACGGTCTCGTCAGAAACAATTCGTTAAATAATTTATTTCCAAATTTTATTCATTCGTCTTTTCGATAGACGAAAAAAACAATAATTATTCATGACTTTTCACTCATAAATAGTTCGAAAAGAAAAATTAATGATAATCATGTTTATAATAATTGATGATAATTATTAAGAAAATTATTAATAATTTATTCTAATAAAATCATCAATAAAAATGATAAATTATAATTAATTATTGCATACACATCCTCATCGTCAACGTAAAATTCAACAAATGTTAGTTTCGATAAATCACATTGGTCGGCGTCCAATGGGTTTGTGATTATACGTGTGAGCACGAGTGGTGTGCTAATTGCAGTCAAAGACATTGTCATTGTATTCCATGTCGCGTGTGATTGTTGGATAATATTATCAATTTTTTTTTCAAATTTATATTATCATTGTTATTATTATTGTCCCGTTGTTCGTGTAATCCCGTTGAAGCGTCTTTATGAGTTACTCCGGTAGACAAGACCCGTCGGTGACTCGACGTTCGAGTCATATTATAATTGCATCCTTAAAGTGTTACAAAGCGATTCAACGCCTCGACCGTGACGTTGGGTCCTCGCCTGTTGCCGGCTGAGTTTCCCGGTTATAGCTATCACATTATGGGTTTTCAAGTGAAAAAAATTAAAATAAAGAGTACGTAAAAAAATGTTCGTACAGTTTCGTAGATGAAATTGGGCGTATAGATGCCGTTCACAGACTCCACACAATCTACAGACAATTCATGGTATAATGATAGATAATTTATGTGTAATTAATCGAAGCATTACGCGGGGATTCCAGGTGTAAAAAGCTGGCAGCCTCACCAAGCTGAAATTTTTTTCTTAAAAAGAAAGTTCTGTGGCAAATAAATAAAAATAAATAAATAGAAAAAATGAAGACTCGTGGCGCGAGTTTGTAACTATTTTAGAATGGCTCGTAGACTCGAAACGTCAGGGAATTTTTTTTTTTTCCTGCTTCCCTTCTCTTTCTCCTTTTGGGGGGTTTTTTGCCTTCGTCCGTTCGGGGTGCTTCTCATTTATTTCTATTTCTCTTCCCCATTCACCGATTTCGTCTCTCGTGAACGATCACGTTCGCTCAACGATTTTTTTGCTTCCTCATTATTTTTTTCTGCTCTTTTCTTTTTATCGTTTCGTTGTCTCAAAGGCGAAACGTTTATTTCCGATGGCTTTTTTTATTTTTTTTGGAGTTTTTTCGCCGATTGACTGAGCCGGGGCCGCCCGGGCTGGGAGCGCCACAATTTCCCATGTCCCCGTGGAATGTGCACTCACCCATGTACAATGATTAACGAGTCTGGGCATTGTTTCAATTGCTACCATTTTTTTCCTTCATTTTCCTTCCTCAACATATTTTTTTCTTCTTTTTTTCAACCGTCTTGTGTCTCACCCAACGAACTAGAGTTGGAGTCTATTTTTTTGTTTGAGTGCATCGTCGGTGTCGTTGGCCCTCTCGGTGTCCCACTCATCCACGTTCGTCCTCGCGTTTGTATGTTTTTATTTTTCAACTTTTCCCTCATTATTATTATCAGTCTTTGAATGTCTAGCTCGAGTTTAATCAATCTCAATTTGTAAGACGCCTCGCACGGTCTATCGGCTATATCGTAACCAGCACACTCGCTCGAAGAGTCTCTCTATCTCTCTTACGAGCTTCGTGCGTCCCGCACAAGACCGTGCCGAGTGTGTAGCCGGATGATAATTGATGCAGCGGGTATATGCGCGCACGCGGTCGATCCCGCGGCACCGAGCCACTCGGCAACTATCCAGAAATAAATATATTTTCTTCTTACGTCCCGGCGCGCACCGCCGAGCTTGTTCGTGTGCGTGTGCGTTTGTCGTCGTATCGTTAGAACATGTCCCGGAGTTTTCGCCGATGGCGATACATCAAAGTCCCCGCGGTTTTTCCTCCGCGAACGTTTTTTATAACGATATTTTACCAATTATCCGTGTCATAACCAATAACAGTCGGGTCGAGAATTAACGTTCCTTTCGGCGTCAACGTCACGCGTACTATTTTTCGTTGACTGATTGGGATAATTTGAAAGACAATATTCTTTTTTTTTTTTAGGACTCACTATTCGGCGAATTAAGTTTTTAGTTACTGAGAAAGTAAAAATACATAATAGAGTAATAATAATATATCAAAGAAACGATATCGTTATCCAACGTGAGACGTCTAAACCTCGCCGAATGTGGAAAGCATCGTGAGCGAACCGTCTGCATAATTTCCGCGCAGCCCCGCGTTATCCGTCCGTAAAGCGAATAGAGAAGGTTCGTCTCGTTGGCTAACTAGCGAACACAAAGTTGAGTCAGCCGGTACATCATGCGGCTCACGGGGGCCCCGGGACAGATTTGGATCTGGTTTTATGTTTCAAAAACGGGGAACCGACGACGAGGAACGCGCGCGGCTCGGCCACGAGACATAACGCCGGTGCTGCTGCTGCTGTTGCTGCTTCACTTCGGTGCCGACCGGTGCCGGTTTGGAAACCGGTGGGCTCCCCCGCTACCATCGCGCACATTTATCGTCCTTCTTCATCTAGGATCTAGAGTTACTCCGGTGGAGATGAGAATTCTTGGGACCCGTGAGCCTTCCTTCCCTTTCACCCGAATCCTCTTCGCTCTTTGGGTTTTACAAGTTGAGAACACGATGTGGCTCCCAACGGGAACTAGCGTGAAGGCCCTTGTGGCCCTTGTGGATTATGCGATACTTTCTTGCTCTTGGTTTTGTTATTTTATCTTCGTTATTGTTATTGTCCTTTTGGTTTGGATTTCATATAATTGATTCATTGATTATTATTATTATTATTATATTCGTTGGTTATTTTGTGTTTATAATATTTTTATTGGCGATTTTATCTCTCGCTCATTAAAGCGTCAATGGAAGAAGGGCAACGTGGGGCCGAATATAGAACTAATTGGTAATCGATGATAAGGCAATATTTTAGGGACGCTTCTTTATTTTTATTTTCATTATCTA
The DNA here is from genome assembly GCA_963971145.1 of Sussaba pulchella. Lineage (NCBI taxonomy): Eukaryota > Metazoa > Arthropoda > Insecta > Hymenoptera > Ichneumonidae > Sussaba > Sussaba pulchella. The sequence goes on from OZ020172.1 coordinate 13,811,251, forward strand.
TTTCGTGTTCGACGATTGAATTATCGACTAATTGAAGAAGATTGCGGTGTCGTCGGTTGAGGCTGAGAATCATTTTTCAAATGCTCAAGTCTTGGCATTCAATGTAACGTTATTTTTGTCTTCCCATATTCGTTCGTTGGACAAAAAAAAAGAAGAAAAAAATGTATTCATTTGGACTTCCCGTATGCTCAACGGGTAAAGTGTATCACTGTAGTTTCGCTTTTATTGACGCATCGATCACGTTTAGATTGCTCGTGTGTGCTTTTGACACGTGCCAGCTCGGGGAGATTATTCGATCGAACGAAATATTTCAACGTTTCGTATATATATATATTTGTATACATATATATATATAGGAAGGCGACACGTGTGTACATGTGGCGCACGCAGTTGATTATCCTCTCATACACGGACCCCATATAACGAGGCTCGCCGGGCGTAGAGGATCGACGATACGGTCGGGGTCAGAGCTTAAACAATTTTTGGGGGTGCTGGGATTTTGTTCGGTCAGAACCCTGGGGCTCTCCCTCTTTCTCTCTTTCTCGTCGAGGGAATGAATACACGCGTTTTGCACGACAATTCGAGCAAGGCTATTCATTCTTGTTTTTGGACCGTTCCATCGATCGACCTTCACGCAAATCCTTTCACAAAACTTTTTTGTTTCCATAATTCCGTTAAGACTCAACCGGTCGCACTTTGGTGGAATTTTGTAACGCCACAGGGGGTCTTTCGACTACAAGCGTTGAAATTGATCATTAATTTGGGTCGTGCTCGCATTTGAACTTTTTTTATGTGTCAAAAAAATGCGATGAGATTTCGGGAGTCCGTCGGACCTGGAATGACCGTAACGAGTTGATAATCAACTAATAATTCACGTATCTTCTATACACACATATATTTTTAATTTCCACGTCCAGCGATTTTGTGGTAGATTTTTCGAATTTTTCAAAGAACGTCCGTTCTGTATTTCAGTCGAATCTGATTTTTTTTACTTACAAATTCTTTTTTAATTCTTCTTTCGGGGAGTCGGTTGGCGCTGCACAACGGAGGGGTTGAATGGGCCGAGAAAAAGGGATAGAAAGAGGTAGACTGAGAAAAAAAAAGTGAAATGACAGAGAGACTGAGACGGCCAGTGGGTACGAATCGCCTTTGCCTTCCCGTCGTCGTAGTCGTCGCCGTCGTCGTCGTCGTCGTCAGCGGCGGCCAGACCCACCACCGGAGCAGCCTTATATTCGCGTCCTCTCGAGTTTCATGGGAATCTGGCCAATGGCCAGGTTCCCTTCCATTACCCCGGACTTTTGCACTCACAAACACCCCGACCGGTACCCACACGAATAACCGACGTCCACACCAACGACGTCAAATTAATCCCCGAAGTTGGTGAACCCACGTAAAGCGATACTGGCGACATCGAGAAGTGCCTCGAAATTGCGCTTACGTCTCTGATCCATGTGCAAGGCTCTTCATAATTGTTTTATATTCGCTTATCGAACGTTTTTTCGACTGATAAGGGTCCCTCTAATATCTATCGAATGGTTACAATTTTTTTATTTTATTGGAATTTCGAAGAAAAAAGTTCATTCAGTAGCTTTTGATATTAATTTGACAAAATGTATTCTAGCGGTAAGTCGAGACGTTTAATTTTCACGATTTAATTTCGAATTTTTCAAAAAAATTTCGATGCAACGATTTTGTTACCAATTTGAAAAAATTTGTTATGGGTTTTGCCACCGTCCCATAATGCAATGATATATGCATAACAATCATATACTGCTGGAGGAGCCTTGTATGTTCCAGCACGCGTCCATCCAGCAGGCGGCTTGATTTTTTTGAAAATTATTTTTTATCTGTTTTTTTTTTCATTTATTTTCTTTTTATTTTTCGGTTTCATTCGAGAGGGCCAATTTTTTTGGTAAGTGGGCGTACCTCTTTCCGGCTTTGGTCGACCATGGGTTCCTCTGTGCCTTCAACTCCATTGTGTTACGTCCTCACGGTGTGTCTCCACAGTCTTATTTTTCTTCTTCTTCGTCTTCTTCTTCGCCGTCGTCGTCGTCGTCGTCGTCGTCGTCGTCTTCCGCTGCTGCGTTGCGTGCTGCACCGTCGAAGAATGCCCGGACTTGCGCGTCGGTACCAAGAGAAAGATAGATATTTGGTCGAAAAAGAAAAAAAGAAAAAAATGAGCAAAGGGAAGAAAATCGAAAGGGTGTAGCAGGGAGAAAAAGAAGAAGAACGAAGAGAGTCGACCATGCGCAGGCACCTGCCCACCTCATTACCCTCTTCGGGTACCACCACCGCTAGTTATACCTGAATCCACCCTTTGTCATATTTTTCTACCCCCTCTCTCCCGCCCTTCAATTTTGTTTTAATGTATTTAATCACCTTTTTTTTGAGTCCCGGTGTCCCACATTAATTGTGGTTGTTTGAGAAGATTGTGTTAATTATTTTACGTCCATTTTGGCAGGGTGGGACCACAATTAATTTCAAAGACCCTCCCGCCTTCTACGGCTAATCGAAAGTCTTCCCATACATAGAGGACGCAGCTCTAATCATCCGGTCGAGCCTTCCTTCCCCCAAAATACACGAGAGGATTTAGCGACGCTCGTGCTACACAACGTTTTAGGTATCGGACTCGTGTCTTGACTATTTTATGTCCCCCCATGACTTTCCCCGTTATTCGTCCCTTTTTGACCAACGCCACGTGGCTCCTTAACAAGATCAATTTCGTGATACCAATCGACAGTAGAAACAATGAACACGCTATATAAGTAATCCTAGGACTAGGGACGAAAATTGGACGTTCTTCTTTTCAGGGGATTGTCGAAACGTATGGGCATACACTCGTTGTAGTGCAGATTGAAATATTTCATTTCACACAGGGGAATATAACTCGATGAGAATTAAAATGAGCAGCTTTGTGAGGCTTAAAAATCGTATTGGTAGCCATAACGGGCTTCTGATTTTTTTCGTATTTTTATACCGGGATAAATTTTTATACGAGCCGATAACCGACATAATACCATCTTCGTCGAGGACTTATTTATTTTGTTTATTGTATTTATTTTATTTATTTCGAACCGCCATGCAATATCCGAGCTCTCAATACCGTAAGGCCGGACTGTACATTAGTTTAATGTGCTCGCGGAGCTCACGGATCTTGGCATTAAGATGCCCGATCGGACAAAGGCCCAATTTTTTCGTGTTCGATGAAAGGAACGAGGCCGGTTGCCACTGCTGTGCAGATCAGTGCGGGGTCATGTGGGGCCATTTTTTCACTCGGAGGCTCGATACGCTCTCGTTATTTTTTCCTACCGCGATCGAACCCGCAAATGTTCGGACAAAGAGAGGGCAGAAGAAAGTGTAACAAAGAAACACCGATGAGCATCGAAGCGAGCCTCAATCTTTCGGCCTCGTTCGATTTTTGCGCCTCTAATTTTCATTTCCGTTCAGTTATCAGTTCACCATACTTCTATGCTCTCTCCGGGGTCCAGAGGAACCCCGCATAACTTCTACGTTCGAATCTGTGTGAACATTGCAGAGTAATTATAAGTTTTGAAAAAAACCAATTGCTCCTCGAAGAATCAACGCACACTTTGACTCTTTTTACACGTTGAAATAACGAAAACTTTATATTGGAGCACGACTCTTCACGCTTGGGGTTAAAAGGACCCTCTTGTCATCATTACGAAATTCTACCAAAGTCTGAGGGTCATATCCCCACACTTTCCGTGGCGTTTATCCACGCTCTGTTTTATATCTTTTCGTTCTTCCGGCTTCGTACAATCTATTCAGTGGCCTTTTTCCAGTCACTAGTTCTACACTGTCCAGGCACGACGGCGTGGCAAAGGATACAGGGACGAATGAATGTAGAGGGAGAGAGAGAGAGAGAGAGAGAGAGGAAGAGGAATAGTCTTTTTTGTGTCCCTCTCCTTTCAGTACCCGCCGTGCGGTTAACGGGGTTTGCGGCGGTGCGGGCCTTACAGCCTCGCGGGTTCGCCTCGGTTCTCGAACAGGCCCACCGGGCGAACGGCCAACTCGCCGCGACGGCGCGAATAACCGTTAGAACTGGGCCTCTTTCCCTCTCTCTCGCTCTTCAAGAATTGCCGTGTGGATGTGGGTAACGACTGTTGGCTCTGTTATATGCTGAGAGGTTAATCTTTTCCATGATCCGCAAAAAAAAGCTTCTTCGGATGGAATAGAACAACGCGGGCACCTGTAAGGCCCCAATTTATCAGACCCAAGAGACGACCTCCGAAGAGACGAGTCTTCCGTTACGTACCAAGTTGGGATCGACGTTAACCGTAAACCGGAGCAATTTTTCTTGTTTCGTTAACGTTGACCGCGATGGGCCCCGAATAAAGGGCCTGGCGGTTCGAATCAGGCCCAATTTCTAATCCCGCGGTTTGTTTTATCGTGGCGCAATGGCGAACGATGAGCGATCGAATTCCTTTCTAAACTTCGTCGTTCAAACGAACTATAATTATACTCGCGTGAACACGGGTTGCAACAATAATGGTTTCATGGCGGTTAGTTTATGGAAAAGAAAAAATATCTTGCCGAAAATAATAATTGTATGCCAAATCGATGGAAAAAAAAATACTGACCTTATTTATTTATTTAGTAGGAGTAAAAGATATTGTCAATTAACTACGAATACTGAATAAATAAATGAATGAATAAACAAGGACGTTATTTTTTCTTTATCGATTTAATTCACGATCTATATTCTCGGCGACATCGTTTTTTCTTTTCTAAGCTCGAGAATTGTGTTCTTTGCAAAATGTAACTACTTGGTTGGATGAGCCGAGCTGAGGGATGATCCCAAAAGATGGCGGCGAGGCATCATAGCCTCGGGGGCTGAGAGTCTGCGAAGACTTGGGGCAGTAACCCGCGCGCTAGGATTCCAGCGTTCGTGTTTGCACGGGATCCCTCTTTACCCGCGCTCTGTGTAACGTCGAGCAAGAGAACCGCTTTAAATTAATTTTTTTTTTTCATACTTTATTTTTTTAATATATTTTTCTTTCGAGGATTTTTAATTGATAGTGCGACAAAGGATTACATCTCAGATGCAATGGAGACTCGTCCACATCGCGGTCCTGCAATGTTGATGGACCACCGACGCTTTTGTGTTTCTCGGAACATTATCATAAACGTCTATCTTTATTTCTTTTATTCGGGTTGTTCGTACGGGTTTATTATTTCCTTTTATTTTTCGAAATTCCGAAACGACGAGGATAGCGGAAGACTCACGATTACGTTCTTCGCTGTCGTAAATACCACGACCCAAAGAATCCAAACGTTCGAAATCTTCGTGGACGACGAATCGTGAGATTTACTAGAATTATTTTTGTTTTTTTTTCTTTCAATTTATGTACGAGAGTACAAATAAATTTGGCTCAATGAAATTTAATTATGCGATGAATAAATTTTTCACACATTCTTTTCGTCAAAGAATTCAATGAAAAGTGCCATTTTTTGTTCGCAGAAATATTTTGATTAAATCGTATAAAATAAATCAGATTGAATTAACGAGATAAAATTGAAAAAAAAATGTCATCGCAGCGAGAGAAACGTGTGGACAATGCGTAAACCATATTGTTACCGAGCTGTCGTCCCTCGTCCCTCGTTTTGGATCTCGGATAAAATACATCTCCGAAGATTTCGAAATTCTCCGCTCGGTTTGCCCGCGTCATTGCCCCCCGAAAAATTTCATGGCATTTAGCTATAGGTACTCGGCTGTGTGTCCGTAATACGGCAACAGTGGTTGCTGACAGTTTCCTCGGTATTTTCCCCGAACGTCACGACCCTCGGACGATCACCACCGGCGGCTGTGCTGCTGCTGCTGCTGCCTGCCGCCACCCTCGTACCGCCATTGTTCCCATTGTCGGCTCGCACCGGGCACTGTCTTCCGGATGTTTAGCCGCTCGACTTATCCATCGAACCATTTTACAGATGCGCACTCACACCTCGTCGTGTTCGCGCATCGACGAACTCGCACGCTTTTCGTTCTTCCCAATCCACATTTCCACTCGGAATTCGTCCGAATTTTCGTTCTGGAAAGGAAAAAAATCAACCTCGAACGTGTGGCTTTGTTGGACCGAACCAACGACCCACCTGGCCCTCGATTATTTGTCACTGCGGCTACCACTGCAACATTTTCATTTCTTCTGCGTCAGCACTCTCATCGGTCTCGAGCTTCATTTTTATATTTTTGGGCGAACGTTTTTTTGAGCGAAGATATTTTCGTGTTTGATAACGGAGAAAGTTACGTGATGGTTGAGAAACAATTGTTAATGAGATTTTTGTGTCTACATGTCTGAAGATGACAAAAACGTGGAGGAATTATTATTTTTAAGTTGAAACCCGCAAAATGCTTTTACCGAATTTGAGGGAATGCACGAAGTTTACTATAAGCAGCAGTTTTTTAAATAAAATGAAATAAGTAAAATAAATATAATAAATAAATGCTAATTGAAAGGAGCAGTCGTGCAAGAACCGAGTGCGAGAAATGTCCGTTCGACGCGGTGGGTCTCAACGGGGGATCCGGAGTACAAGCTGCGTCTCTACTTCCTCATCTTCTGGGATTTGTGCTGACGGGCCAAGAACACACCTCGGTTCGCTGACGAAGGACTCGTGAGTTTGTGACGAGTCGTGAAACTCTTTTCTTTCATTTTTTTTTTTTCATTTTTCATTTTTATTTTTTAATTCAGAGTACACGAAAATCTTAAGGAGAATGTGATCGAATGACTCGTGTATTTTTGCGACCTCTTATTATTATTCTTATGAAACACACGCACCGGCTACGAAAGTTTTGACGAGAAAATAATTTCTCGATGACTCCTCGTTGTCAAACATCGCCACAGTCGACCTGCAACGTTGTCCGTTCACTCGTCGCTTTCTCGTTGTCTCTGCAGACACTTGTGGTTTCACGAGCCTCTCGACGATGAGGAAATCGCGAGAGGACACTCTGAGACGCAATATTTACGACGATTCAATTAAATACAGACACTTAATGGAAATTTAAATTGAATTTTAATATTTAGAAAAATTATTAGCAAATAAAAAATTTAACTTCTCATAAATGGAAATTTTATTAGAATTCTCGTTTGCTTGTGGATATTCAGATCGATAAGGGAACAAAAAAAAATGTCAACCAAACGGCAAAGAAATAAAAGTAAAAGAATAAAAAACCATTTTACGTATCATCAATCAATTCGAAAATTTTAAAACAATTCTCGTTTCTTCCTCAGATATTCCAGGTAATTATTTCCGTGATATCCACAACATCCCAGCAATTCCTTGACGGAATAAAAAGTGATATATAGTGTCTACCACGGTACAATCGTGCTCGGTATAACTCAGAGTCTTCGGATTCAGCTACCGCTTCCGCGGCTCGTGGAAGTCGCGATAAGCGAGGTAGAGAGAGAGAGAGAGAGAGGGAAAAAAGGAGAGATCGAGTCCACGTACAAGGATGAGGTTGTGATGTTGATGGCGACGATGGTGGTGATGGCGGTGGAGGCGGAGGAGGCCGCTCTCATCGGCGAGGAACTCGAAAGGTTAATGATTTCAGGCCGTCCCGATCGCTGGAGAATAATAAAAAAAATTGAAAAAAAAGTAGAGAGAAAAGGATTGAGTCTGCCTCACTCGAGCGTGGAGCTCGGGCAGACGAACTCGAACGATCGAGAGAGCGGGCGAGAGCGAGAAAGAGACAGCGAGAGGGTACGAGCGCATTGGAGTGAGTGAGATGAGTGGCGTGCAAGGAGTTAGGGCGGGGGGGAAGGGGCATTAAAGTGAAGGCGTATGTATATTTATATACCGGGGCACGCATGCATATGCATATATTTGAATAAACACATATTGACTCGCCGTCCATTTATTCATTTATATGCAAACGTCACGCTGCTGCTGCTGCTCCTGCTCGGCCGCGAGAGGAGATTGGGGAGGGGGGGGGGGGGGTGCTGGTACACCGCTCGGTAAAGGCTCAAAAATCTTTTTTTTTCTCTCGTCTAGCTACACCCCCGCTTACCCTTTCAGCGCCGAAACTCGGTAAAAACGTTGAAAAAAAATAAACAGATAGGACAAAGTTTATCGGAAAATAGAAAAAAAAAATTCAAATCGACGATAAACTGGAAGGGGAAAAAAAATTCGAAAAATAGATAGGAACACGGATAATTATTTAACGAATATTGGGAAGTGGAACAGCGCAATTTTGTGAGGTCGAGAATAATCGTTGCGTTCGATGGATGAAGATGGAATTTTTTTCCCATCGGAAATTACTTTTTGAGCGTGAAGTGGTGGGGGATTAATTTTAATGAACGGATCGAACGGAATACATTGAAAAATCGAATTTTCGGATGGGAATAATTTTGGCTTGTTAATTTTCATTGATTCTATTTTTATTTCATTATTATTATTATTATTATTATTATTTTTTTCGTCGTCGACGACGTTGAGATTGAGAAATCACGGGTAACCAGACATACAGAAGGTACCCGGAGAAGTTGCCGCGTCGGGGGTGATGGCAGGAGGTCGTCGGAAAGGGGTGGTCGGGGGAGGGGGCTCTGACTCGACTCACGAGGAAGACCGCGAGCGAGTCTCGGAGTCGAAGAAGGCGAAGAAGGCTCTCGACGAGCGTTTGGACACAGTCCGCGGGGCTTTCGGGCCGAAAAACCGGGTGGAGCTGTGCGGGAAGTGATGTGGATCGAAAGAGACCCAATGAGAAAAAACGTCCAGAGCACGAACAGCATCAGCAGCAGCATCAGCAGCGGGAGCTCGGTTCAGGCCACGCAACGTTGCCTCTCGTAGTCCAGTCGGCAGAGTCACCTTTATACATATCGAAGCGGCTACATTAGCCTTTGTAGATAGTGCTAAGTGCCCCTGGATATTTTAGTCACCGGGACACAACGACGACGACGGGAAGCACCCACAGCCCGCACAAACCACGATAGAACGTGAACGAGTCACGGGGGAGAACCCCCCGCGGATCCAACTCACAATTTTTATCTTCAATTTACAATAAATGGAGAAAGAAGAAGGAAACAAGGAACGAGAAACGTCGTCGTTAAACATCGAAATCACGACAAGGAGGAAAACATTCTTGGATTATTAGCCACAAGATTATTCTCACTTCTGGCTTCTGATTGTCCGATCAAGGAATTTCGATCGAAACCCACAATTTTTACACGACTCAACATGCTACCCGAGTTTTAAGAGGATCAATAACAATAATATATTATAATTATACTTATTATAATAATAAAAATCAATTTTTTTTTAACCATTATTTCTCAAATCGAAATTCGGTTTTTTTTTCTGCCAGTAAAATTCATCGCTGAGAGGACTGAGAAGCATGATTCAAGAAACAATAATAATAATAATATAATTTATTTCCTAGCGTCGACTGGGATTTCTCGAAACTCCCCATCTACCCTGTTTATGAGGCTATAAGAAGGAGCGAATGCGACGAGGTCTCATTAGTCAGAGTCAAACATTTAACTTGGTTTTTTATTTTTTATTTTTTTCACGTTTATTTTTTTTTTTACGGAAAGACAATTCTTCCGTCGATTCCCAAGCTCATCTTTTCGAAGTCAGTCAAACGTTATCCCACGAGGATGTGTGAATGTGTCTGTCGGGTTGCGGCCACATTGTACGATACCGCTTGTGTAGAAGCGAATTATGTACCAGGCTGTATTCATAAATTTGTACGTACCTGTCCGCGTGGTTGATGGCGCAACGATATAAGTACGACCGAGTCCCCGGAGTCATTTGGTAGTTTTTTTTCTTTTTTATTTCGTGAATTAATGACTACATTTCGCGTCGGGTCATCAGCAGAGAGCGCACATATATTTCTGATTCTCTATTTTTCCGACGATATATATTTATATATATATATATCTGCGGCCATAGTCGGAAGCTGAAATCCGATGTCTTTCGTTCTTGCCGGGGTTCACCTAATCACCAACTGGGATCCCCCAGTTTCAGACCCCGGGAACGTTAAAACGTGGAGAAAATCGGGCAGGCGGGCGCGGTCTCATCGCTCGGCTGATTGCTCGGTTGCGATGTCCGAGGCGTTAATGTTGTCGCTTGGCAACTTACATCCCACCGCGGTGGACATGATTTTGGCACGCGATTCACTCCGAAACCCCAATTACGCGTCGCCCCCCTCCCCCCTGCTCTTCCGATTTTTGATATGCTACTTTTAGAGTCCGGAATGTCTAGAGCCTATAGGCTCTATATATATATGATAAATATTGTTCTATAATTTGTCATTGCTCGTATTGCAATTGTTCGTTTATTGTTGTACCGATTGTTGTTGTAGTTAACTTATTATTATTGCTAGACATAGAATATCGTATATATAGGTATACGACTCCACGTAGCTGCTTGACCGTACGTACATGAGATTAAAGTACGTAGACCCGAAGAACCCGTGTGCGTTCCACGGTTTATCCCACCGCGAAAACGTTTTGTGCATGCCACGCATTGGTGTCAGTGAATAAGCCGAGGCAACTCTATGAGCGTGAATGTTTTTCAAGGCTTTTGCGATCTCTGTTCGCGTGGCCTCGAGGGCATCTCTCGGCGAGCGCGAGCCTCGACGATGCCGAAGAGAACGAAGAAAGGAAAAAGAAGAAGCGAACAAAAATGAGGATGAAGAAAGAAAGAGAAAGAGAGGAAGGGCGAGAGAGAGAGAGAGAAAAGAAAATGAGAGAAAGACGCGAAAGGAGCGGAAGATCGCGCGGGGCGTAAGCCAATCAACCGGTCGCAAGCATCGCCGTGGACCCAAAGCTCTCCCCTCTCTTTCTCTCTCTTCCTCGCCCCTCTCGCTCTCCCTCTCTTTTTCTCTCTCTCTTTCTCTAGAGGTTCGCGCACAGTGCCTCTGGTGACCATCCGTGGGGGCATTAGTATGCGTTGCTCATTGTGCCTCCTTGATTGGCTTACATATTTTGCCCGTTCGCAATCCGCCTTCCCTTCCCCCGTTGCCTCTTTCTCTCGGACCTCGGGTTACTCTTCTCCCGGTCCTCCGGTCCTTCGTTCCTTCATCCACATCCTCGTCTTTCTTCCTCCACTCCCCCCGCGCCCTTGCCGCCGTTGCATCGGTGTCTTCGTTCGTTCTTCGGATATTCCGACGGGTCTTTCGCCGTGTTCCCATCGCTCATTCGTTCGCCGAGCTTCTTGAGGCCCCTACGGATCCAAGTCCCGAGAAGGGACCCCCGAAAATTTTTACTTCATTTCATAAATTATCCGATCTATCTTCGAATATTGTGGACAGGAAAAAGTATATGTTATACGATTATGGAAATATATAAATCTATAAGAATATAGTATTGTTTTATATATAATATATCGAAATTCTAATTCGGACAATAATATAGAATTTATTAATATATTGAATAATAAACATCGCCACCAGAGGCCAATTGCCCCAACAGGGGCGGGGGCTGGGGAGCTATCCGATCAAATTATTAAGAGTTTCCTTGAAATTCGACACTTCTCGTTATTTCTCGTGATAATCATCATTATTATTCGCATTGTAGCGAGAGACAAACCGTCGAGTAGGACAGTTGAACGTCGTGCGAAGAAAATATGTGACTCGTTCGCGTCAGAACCCGCCGGACTACGAGTCCCGCGGCCTTGGAATTTAATAAGGTCCTTGCCGATCATCTCCGATACACCGAGAAAGCGGAATGAGTCAACCTCCTTCGCGGGTAAGCTCGATGAGAAGGCCTCGACCATTTTCACTTATTTCCATCGGAATATCGCTTTATTTTGCATTCCATCGAGGAACGTAAATTTTAGAAAAATAAATCGACATAAAAAAATGAAGGCCTAAGTACAGAAAGAAATAAATAAATGAGTTAATTAAAATAAATGTCGTGAATTTTTTATGCTGAACGCGAACTTCGGGCCCTAAAAACCAGAAATACGCCCTTCCAGCGTTTCATCAGAACTCCAGCCCTAAAAGTGTGAAAAGGCTTAAAAAAAAAAAGAAGATATATTTCACAATTTTTCAATCGAGTAGCCGTGCGATCTGTTCTCTCCTTTTCATTAGACAGAAAAAAATTGGTCGTTGAAAAAATTGGCCGTGGAAAAAATTGCAGATGGGGTTATCTTCCCTCCCGTTTATTTTTTATTTTCGTTCACTGCCGGTAGAGTTACAAATTTAATCGTCGGCCACATCGCGAATCGTTTAGGACCCATAGACAGGCTTACGGGGATCTAAATCGTCAGATATTTCAAAAATAAAAAAAAAATAAAAAAAAAGGAAATTAGTCTCCCCGACATGAAAACGTTTGCACCCCGCGCGAGCTGAGCCGGTAACGGCGGTTTTGGATGGGCAAAGAGTGCAATCTGCGTGCTGCAAAACCCATACGCGAATTTTGTCCGGCTCTCGTCCGTATTCCCCCTCCCCCTACCCTCCACGACCCCGTGTACGCTCGAGTATATTTATGACCAGATTTCGCCGGCGGTAAATTGCACAAACAATTCGCCTGGTCATTGTCCATCCTCCGCCACCGTCCCCCTTCTCCCTCTTTCCTCCCCCTCTTAGCTCTCGACCGCTGGTCCAGCCGTGATGCTGCGGTGCTCTCTGACGCTGGGCTGCAAACTACCTTCTCGAAAGTTTACCGAATAAATAAATAAACACGCCGGAGTGTACGTAACAGGGGTTGGTTTCGAGGAGGGGTCGGAGTGGGGGTTGGGAACGGTTTGCCTTTCACCCCAACGCAGTTTCGAATTAAAACGAAAGCTTGTATAAGCATATCGCAATAATAACCGAAACGATAATTTACAGAAAAAAAAATAAAAAAATAAACACGGCGATAAAAACACAACCCCCGGAAATAACACGAGCACGATGAGGATAGTTTTTTTATCTCTCTCTTTTTTCTTTTTTGCCAGACCGCCTGGCATCCGGACGAAATTGCTTCACACTATCCTAAATTAGTTTCCATCGATTTCGACGAGCCAACACAGGCGCCACAGGTACAGGAAGTGATAAAGGAAGAATATGTATAAACAGAACAACGTGGAAAAAAAAATTCCCAGACGTTGGCGTTTATCGTCGCTGTCTTTTCCTATCGTAAATCAAGTGTAACGAAAAATCCTCTAATTTCCTTTTTCTCTCTCGTTTTTATTACGTTTTTTTCCCATTCTACTCCTAAATCCGTATCCCCCGGAGGCCGAGTTTGTTTTAACGCCCAGCAGCGGCAGCAGCAGGCCCGTGGACTTTTTTCCCTCATTCTTGCACTACGGTAGAGATTAAAGAACTATATTTACACCAACCAGAAAAGCGGGGGAGTGGACGCGAGCAAGCGACTTGGGCGACACCTCGAAAACAAACAGAGACTACAGAACGTCGTTTACGTTGTTGTCATTGTCCCTCCCTTCGGGCGTTAACGCTCACGTGTATCCGAAGCCATCACAACCGGCAGAACTGTAACACATGCCGGGTACCATCTGATAAAGATGGTAGTGACAAATTGAGGGAAGAAAAGAAATTCACGAATTATTGAGAAACGAGAAAAAGATAAAATGGGGGAGAAATGTAATGTGATGGAATGGAAATCGTTGTGAATTACAATTACAGTTGAATGTGGGAACCTAACAAAATTGGGATTAGAATTTTAATATAAAAATTTTATGTTAGGCTATTGAAATTTGATTTTGCGATATCCGAACTAAATATTAGAATATTTTAATATCGCAATTGAACATCCGAACAGCAAAATTTAAATTCCTGTATGATAAGAAACCATATTCTTTTGTGAGGAAAAAAATGAATTTCGAATATATTTCCAGCCAACAATCCCCCTTTTTGCATTCTTCATTTTCCTCCGAAAAATTGGAGCTACAATACTCCAAAGCCTTCCATCGTCGTCTATCGCCACCGGTTTACTCACGTTTTCGAACATACCGATTTTTTTTTCTGCGTTTACCCTTTTCTTTGACATTCTTGCCTACACCCTCGAAAAAAGCGTGTGTGGAGCGAGGGAACGACGGCGAGGAACGAAATTGGCACGCCGAATGGAAACTCGACAAATTGACCGAGGGACTTCCCCCGAGTCGTTTTCCGAGGGCCAGGGCGAGAGAGGGATGGGGGAGGTGAGGACGATAGGGCAAGGCAGCCCCTCGATAGCCCGCCGGGAGAACCCTCGAGATAAAACGGGAGAAGAGAGATGGAGAAGCCAAAAAAAATTTAAGACGTTGCAAGCGTTCCGTACGACGAGCTACGTCTTTACTTCCATCCTTTTCTTCTCACTCGACGCGTTCTCACCCTCGCCTTGGTCCTCCGCCCTTTCATTGCAGACGAAGGATGAAAGTTTTTCTTTCGCTCGTCTCTCGGGACCTACGTACGAAAATGGTTCCATCGATTGGCCTCCTATTTATTTTCCAGCATCGTTTTTTATTTATTCTTTATTTTATGATTTTTTCGTTTTTTTTTTTATTCAGTCGTCTATCGTCGTTTCTATTGTCGTTGGGGTTTACGTTTTTAATTTTTTTTCTTCCGTTCTTTATCGTTGAATAATTCATGAGAACCCATGAGAGCCGGTGGCGCCACCGTGAACCGGATGAAATTTATACGGACCGATGTCTGCGGTACAAAAATTTGGTATTACGTTTTATTTTATTTTTTTCTTCCGTTGCCCGTGCTTTGCTGTTCACTGTGTCCGGTCATTCACGCTATCCCGCCATTTTTTCGTTTCGAGATGAAGTATTTAAATAACCGCAATAGTGATTTATTATTCACAAGTACCACAAAGTATGGCAAAGTACGACGAGGGACGAAAACTCAGCACTTGAGTGAGGATTATTCTCGCTGTATTCTCAACGTTCCAACAATGATAGCTACGCGTCCTCATCATTACCGTACCTATAATCCCATTTTCGTCCGTAATATCTCCGTAACCGCATTACGATGCGGTTTCCCCACTTCATTATTTATTAATATTAATATATACCCGTTGTATTTAATTTATTATTCAATAATGGCGAAAGATAACTCAACGAGGGCCGCGTGCTAGGGTGATAATAAAACCTTTGAATTATTTACTCTATTAAGACCACAACCCAGGGGATTCCCGTTTGAGAATTTGCGAAACTTTCTTTTTCTCGTGTCGAGTCCTCGACGAGCCACGATCTTCTTTTTGTTTTATTACCTTTTTTTTTCTTCATTATTTTTCGTCGATTGAGAAAATTATTATAGAGCTGTGCTCAAATTTTTTTAGGAAAATACAAAAAAAAATTGTATTATTTTTATCATATTGGCAAAATTTATGCAAATTCAAACATAAAAATGTTGTGGGGATCCTTGCAACTCCCGGACTGACAGGATATCTTTCCCTCGTGGCCCGACTACTATTTTCAAAATTCCACGTCGACTTGCTCGCACAAAGGGCGGGAAAAGAGGGGGCGCGGCTCGTACGTATGTACGAAACGATTTCGAATCCGACACTCGGAACGTTCTACTTTTACTCTCCGGGTCTCTATAACGCTCACTCGTTCGGCCTGAGCTTTCCTTCGAGTATTATATCAACCCCACCAACCCCCCAAAGTGCACTTTCGTGTACGCCCGGCTTGAACGGTCTCAATTGTTCCCCCTTTCTCATTTTCACCTTTCCTTTCTGGGTCTTCAGCAATTTTTTTTCTTTTCCCCCTCTTTCATTCTTATATCCCTTCTCCCTTCATTTTATCCAACCGCAGATTGGTGTAACGTTTAATGTCAATCGTGGTCGTGGGTGAAACGGAATTGTTCAGATGAAAATTTCGAAATATTGATAAAAAATAATAATATGATATAATATAATACTATTTTTTATCAACATATCTTAGTATTATTATTACCTAGTGAATATCATTTGCGATAAATCCGACCGTCTTTTTGGCTACTCGAATTTATTTAAGTCACAAAGAAAATGAGAATCGGAAAGAGGAATTATTTTACGTGTTTTCGTGGGTAATTCTCGAAACTCCGAAGCTGTCACGGTTTTCCAATTGCCCGAGCTATTCACCGGTTCGCTCGTGTATAAAAAAAGCTTTGCTCCAGCGCGGTAGCAGCCGCGCCTTCCAAGTTATTGGTTAATTAGGCAAAGGGTTCTTGTTTCCTTCCTCCGACCTCGCTAACCCTCCTTCCCTCGACTTTCAACGTTGTTCGCGTTCGATCTGCCGATCTTCCGCCCATTTTGTTCCGCCTAACTACCGCTTAGGCAAACAGCAACTGTCGAAACAGTAGGGAGCCCGCGGGATACCGAACGGTCAGTCGTTTTCGTTTTCCGTGGTCATTTATATTTCAACCCTACCACTTGAATACCTGCCTGGGAGAACCCACACGCTTATTTTATCCCATGTTATTTTTTTAATTCTCATTAATTACATTTTTTTCAAACTAAAACATTATTTTATCCTACTCTAGCTATTTTTCTTTCAAACAACGCACAGAGAATAATTATGGATAGAATAATATTAATAAATTTTCAATATCTAAAAAAAATTCCTTATTTATTCATGAAAAATCGTAATAATAATTATTTATTTGATTTGAATTTTTTCAATTTGTTTACGAGAACTTTGAAAATCTTTTAAGGAAGATTTGTTACATATTGGAATAATGAAGCTATCGAATGTCTACTTTTCCACACGTTCATACTCTCATTTCGATCAAAGTCATCTCCTTATCTTCTCGCCCGTTAGTTCCTCCGCAAGACTAATGCTCCCACAGACAACTATCAAACGTATCGCCAAACGTCCCCAAAGACCTGGATTCAAAAATGTTTTATCCTCCCTCCTTCCCCCATCGTTGCGTCACCCTCGAGTCGTTCCATTTCTCTTTGGTTCGCACCTCGCCAAAGTAATCGCGTCTTCAAAATTCTCACTCTTCGACTTCACCCGACTTTGGATATCCTCAAAGTGACGTAAAGAAACAGAAAAGCAAAAAAATAAAATAAAACAAAAAGAATTTCGACGTTCCTATGCACGAGATACGTCGTCAAGTGTGTATGTGGAAGAGAGGGAGAGGAGAGGAAGGGTACAAAGACGTGAAAAATAGAAAAAAGTGCGAAGAGAGAATAAATAAGGAAGCGAAGACGAATCTTTTGTAGTGTCCGGTGCATTAACGGTGTCTCTCGGGTTCCTCTGCTCATCGTCACTTCTCGTCCACGACACATATCGTCAGCTTCTTTCTTTTCTCATCTCACCACTCTCCTTCCCCCTCCCGCACTTTGGACGACCGAGTATATCATTAAATACGAGAGTCGGTGAAGTCTTGAGGGAGGCTTCCGAGAGTGTCGAGACTCTGGCGATCGATTTTTTTTTTTTCGTTCGTCGCCTTCGGTTGAGTGTAGACCGGGGCACACACGAGACCGAGCCCTACGTCGAAGCACCAGCACGGGAAAGGGCACACCTCGCCACGAGTCACACCACTCGGTCGGATCTACCTGGCCAGAGATATACCAACCTCACGTTTTTCTTTATCCTTCTTCGAGGTTTCCCTTTTTTTTTATTTTTTTTGTGCTCGAGGATGGTAATCTTTCCGATTTTATGTACGTTCTTGTCGAGTTATCTTGTGTCGTTCGATCGACGTCCATTACGGAAACTGTGGGATCATGGTCATTTGTGGGAAATATACTTTTTTTTATTTATTTGTTCCAAATTATTGACACTCGACACTCGAGGATCACGAAAATCTCATTGCTCGGACTATGAATATTCTTAGATTCTCAGGAAGAAATTGTTTCTTGTCCATTTCTTTCCTTTCTTTTATTTTCTTTTTTTCATTCTCTTCCGGGGGTCCAGTGGGCCCTCGCCCCCTCGATTCCCCTCTCGTAATTGGCGTGACACGATCGCTCGACCATGGCGAGCATGGCGAGGTAACCGCAACCATCCTCATCCTCGTCGTCGTCGTCGTGGACCCGTCCTCCCTTGGTCATCCCGCGTGTACCCGAGTGGGCTCTACTCCTTCCGAAGCGTTACCACTCGCTCGGTATCGCTTCTGCAACCAGCTTCTGCATTGCTTCCAGTCTTGTCCAACCAAGCTCCACGTTGGACTAGCCTTCTTTTTCGATTCTTCTTCGTTTTTCGTCGATCGTCTCTCCGCGTTCCTCGTGGACCGTCCGGTTAGTTCCACCCCCTCCCGCGGTTCTGATTCTTCTTCATCTTTGCAGCACCTCCGGACAACAATGGACCAGGCCGTCGACCCTCGGGTCCACGGGAATTGGTTTTTCACTCGTAAAAGCCCAGCTTCGGCGAATTCTTCGCGACACGCGTGATGCATTTGCCACAGTGGTTCATATAATTTTCACCGAATCGTAATTATATTAAAAAGTAAGGAAAAATTATTTCGTCGTCACGTTCTCTTCCTCGAAATACTGTTTTTTGCTCATACATAATAGCGCAGGTATATTAACAATACAACATTCATATTGATAAATATACCATTATTGTTGTTGTTGCCTCTGCTCCTTCAACTCTGCGCTTCCAAGGTTCAATAGCCTTACATCGTGTCAACGGAGTTTCAAAATTTTACGTTCAAGTTGCTCCAGACAGTAACTCGTCACGAAATAAAGCTCGGCATCGAAAACAAAAATCTCCAAATGTTTTGTATTTTTTTCTCACTTTCGAGCATTGTGAATATTCGCCGAATAAATCCGTCTACCTCATTCGACGACGAGAGTTCGTAGATATATCTGCGAAATGACGATGAGAATGAAAGAAGCGCGAGGGAGAGTGGAAAAAAGCAAAAAGAATCCAAAAAAAATGCCAAAGAGTGAAAAAGTGAGACGGAAGAGCACAATGCTCACGACGCACACGCACACATCCCCCCTTAACTGAAGAGCTCCGCGTTCAGTCAGCGAACGAACCAACTAGTCAGCCTAGGCGCAAGAACCCGTCGGAGTCGTCGGGTTCGCTACCCCTTCACTGACGCGAGAACCCCAACCCCTTTCGAACCACCCCCTTCGAGAGACTTGCAGGTTTTCCCGGATTTAACGTCTGATTTTTTTTTTTTCGCTCTACTCTTTCTCTCGCCTCTCTTGCTCTCTCCTATTCGGACTATTGCCTCGTTTCGCTCGTCGTTGTTTTTGTCTCGCACCCCGCTGTCCCACCCGCTTTCTACCCTCGTGCCGCTAGACTCTGATATATATTTTTTTCATTGCACTATTTTCTTTGTATTTTTTCTTATCGCTACGCTTCGGAATATTCGATTGGAAGTCGACGTGGGTCTGGAGTGAGTCTTGTTGGGAACCTCGAGGAATTAAAAGAAAAAAATAAATAAAAAAAATAAAAATACACCCACACACAGATAACGAATCGAAGGGACGTCACAGGGGACCTCGAGGCTCGACGCCGCTATTTTCAAATATCCCGAAGAATTTGTTGAATTCGCGCCGTAAAAAAAAATAATAAATAAAATAAAAAGACAGGACGTTGACGGCTTTAATTATCGGAAATGCCGTGGCACCCATTACAGTTAGGAATGCACGTTGAAATCCACGTTATACTCGTAGATAAAAAAAAAGGTTCTCGAAAAAAAAATCATGGCAAAAAAATATAAAATTCGCCGAACTATTTGGCACTGATGATTCCGGCGTGTGGTATTGCCGTACGCGGGGTATATCTGCCAAATTCTAGTAATTTCGTAGCTCGTGTCCCGTTCGGTGCCATTGGCTACCGGTCAAACCGAGTGGATGCCACGTATGTGTACCAAGAGGCAAAAAGCAATCGGTCTCGTCCGCCGTATCGCCAACCGACTTGCGTCCTCTGAGCGACGTGTATCATTACCCCTCCCCCCCCCCCCCCCCCTCCGCCTTTCCCCCACTCAGCGTTATTACACTCGAACGAAATAACACGTTATTATCGTGTACTTTACGTGTGCGGCCCGTACGGATCACAGCTCACACCGAAGACCCCGACGAGGATTCTCCCTCTTTTTTTCCACCCAAACTCTTTGGCTCGTAATCGCACCGAGACGAGAACCGTACACCATGTCGTATCGCTTACTGTTTATTCTGTACGTCTCGTTTGACCGAAAATCATCATTATTATAAATACATACTTATTACGACGATAGTAATTTTTACAAAATTATTTATTATTCAACCGCCGAAATGAATTGCCTAATATATTTATATGAATATAAAGAAAAATGTCCGTTGATCAGATGAGTCAGGGACCGGAAAGCCCGTATACTTGTGGCCGATGTTTCGCTGGTGATTTGGATTCATCGGTCACGTCACTGTGACAGCGAGCACAGTTTTTTTTCTGTGGCTATCGGAACAAAAGTCGAGCGTGGATAAGGAAAAAAATCGTGTCCCATCATATCGGTGTGACAGGAGCCATTGGATTCGGCATTAAAGTACACGTGACCTCCCCTTCTTCCCTGACCCTCTTCAGACTTCGTCACTTAGGACACACAGAGGCTCTTGACACATTCTCCCGTAAGCCCCGAAACTCGTGGGAAACCCGTCTGTCTTCGTTGAATCTTCTTTAACTCTCGGAATCAGTCGAGCGTCGAACGAGGTCGTGTCGTGGTTTTCGGAAGCAACGCTCTTGGCGCAATTGTGACGGAGAAATTTGCCCCGTGATTGTCCACCGGGTGGTCCATGGGTTTAAGACGATGTGGACTAACACAAATTTTCATTTTATTTGACGAGAAACTATTTTTTTTCTTCAATTTTTGAAAAATAATATTGTGCGAAAGAAAAATATAATTTATTATAATAGCACCGGAACGGAAATATGAAAGATACGATAAGAGATAAAAATGTTTTACAACGTGAACTTCAAAGGGCCGCTCATTTGCTTTGTCGTATTTTTCGTGACAAACGTATAAACTTGTCAAACACGAATTTAATCATTTTGTTCCTTTTATTCGTTAAGTTTAATTTCCAAATATTATCCATCGCATAGATTATTCGATATCTTTTCAATAATGCCGTACCGTCTTCAAGCACTTTATCGTGCGATCATAAAACGGAAGGTTGGAGATCCGAAGGCAAGTTCAACGATCGATAAGCTTGGATCACTCGAAAATTTAATACAATGTCGTCGAGATCATCGCCGGGCAATAATAATTATTTTCGTATCGATACAGTTTTCTCTTTTCAATTGATAACTAATAAAATAACGTTTAGAAGCCCAGTTAATTTCAAAAAAATGTTAGCCAAGGGTCTTGTAATAATATGAAATGTAAATTCGATGACATTGAAAGTAAACCATCGCAGCGTTGAGACGCAATTGTAATGTGTTCCTCGGGAGTCGTTGAGTATGTCAGCATCGAGCCGAGGCTCGAGGCGAGGAGCGATAAAGTGACGAGCGAAAATAAAAGAAAATAAATACGTTACGAAAAACATCAAGGGGAACTTTGGAAAACGAAGGAAGCCGTCATCGTGGAGGACCAAAGGGAACACAGCGGGCGATCCTCAGCTGTTGGGGGTTCTCGTTTCGCGCCCGCGTCTTCCTCGTAGAAGTTGTCACCGATACACCCGTGGTTCTGGGGGGAGGGGAGGGGGGGGGGGGCACGGCCCCCAGCCGTATCTCTTTCCGCAGCTACCGTCCGGCCTCCGACGGTCATTAAGAATCCATTAGCACAAGTTTTTCCCAAACTCGGTGGGGACCGAGGAATAACTAAGTATAAACTCTTTGCGCCGCCCCGACTGTTTCGTAAGAACGCAGTAGGCTCTTGCACCGGGCAACGCTACTTGAATATCGTCGACGGACCGAATGTGTGATCGCCCATATGCTGAGGGGGTGGAGTTAACAAATGGGAAAAGACGAGGAAATAACCATGACTCGTGATCTCCTACGTTCGCCCGAATATAGGCATTAACCAACTTGTCCGATCCTCAATTTCTAGTTTCTCATCGTTACGCCAGGGGAATAGCCGGAAGTACCTTATTGTCCACCTTCGGACGCGCCGTCACCGTGGCATTGCATTCCTGTGAGGTCGAGAAAGGATCGGCCGGGTCGTGGTAAAGTTCGGAAGTCAATTGGCCATCCGGTCGCGTCGTTGACAACCGTAATTCTGCGTACATTATTAGACCGGTGGATACCACAGACTAGTGGACAGGTGCGCGACACTAGTGCACAATGTAAAGTTGATGGGCATCGAGTAAAATAAAAATAAGACACGGCGAAGACTGTCACGTAGCACGGTTGATCATTACACACGTCCTGGGGCGTTAATTACTATGATTATCGCTGGTGAATAGAGAGAGAAAGAATGGACAATCAGAGTGCAGGCATCGGAACTATCAAGGCTGCTAGGGTTAACGAGTAGGAGGTCGGACCTCCCACTCTTGTTAAGCAGCTTCGCGTGCAGTCGAAATTAATTATTCAAGGACTTGACCTCCCCAATACAATTGCATCTAACTAGAGAAAACAATAACGAAAGAAGAAAAGCACTATTGACAACTGTTCGTTTATCTTTTATAGCCCCATCGTCCTTAGAGATCACCGACAAAAATATTTTTCCGACATCGACGCTACGTCCGTTTAATCGGGAGAACTGGGGACAACGAGGATATAGCCTTGAATGACCTTCGGGTTGAATAATGTTGTTTCAATGTCAAAATAACATGTTGCATCGAAGTTTCGACTTTGGACTATTGTGTGGCAAATGTAACGACTACGTAAACTTTCGGACAAAGGTGATAGAGAAGGGAATGATTGGACAAAGTGATACGAGCGGCCAACTGTCCGCTGTACGCGATTTGCCATTAGCATCGTACCGTTGTTGTAACACTCGTGCTCCTTCCACTATAGCGGTACCCACAGCCCAAGAGTCTAATGAACGGTTACGTCGTTAAATGGGGTGAATCCCCAGCGCGGACGGACCACGGTTCGTGGTTCAACCGGGTCCACGTGGATGAGGGGAAACCTCACCGTTTGTCGCCGGGTGACCAACGAGATGCGATTCTGATGCTCCGGCGTTAACGCTATGCCGTGCCGTTGCTGCTGTCATTGACGCTGCGGGCGGAAACCCCATGCTGCTTTTCCTTCCTCTGGGAGCCACTTGTACCCCGCTCTACGGGACCTGCTATCTCCCGTCCGTTTCAAACGTCCGGACCGCTATTCTCCTTTATAGGGGAGGAAACATTTGCCAATTCAACCGGAATGTTTTCCACGCATACCGTTTATTCTCGAAAGCCACTGAGCAGTTCATACGATTGTCGTCCAAAATTCTTCACGATGTTTTCGAGGAATTTTTTTCTGGTCATTTTCGAACTTTCTGTTCGGGACATTTTTGAGAAATTTCGATCGACGACGGTGCATAGGATTTATCTACGATCATGTTGAATACGTTTTTTTTTCCAAGTTTCCTCGTCGTGTAAAAATAATCTGAGAATGAGAAGGATCCATTGGTTCTAGGAGCAGAACGTGAGTCCGTTTCTAGTCTCTGGTTTCGGGTTTTCGGAGTTGGGCTTCGGTCGTTGGACGTGGACATCAGGGATAGAAATAACGAATGATAACCGGAGGCTGGCAGAGGGTTGTAGCAGGCTACCAGTCCTCGAGGGACGTTGGGGAAGCTGAGTACAAACTCGTCGTCTCGGGACCTTCCAGATGTCCCGAGACACGCGTGACGTCCCGTTTGGTTTATGGCCCAAAGAGCACCGAAAAAAAATGTACAAAATAACGCTGCTATGAATTTATCCTTCAGCTCCTCATCTGCCTACCGTTATTTTTTTCTTCCATGTATCCAACACATAAATTCACTCGCAATAGCAGTTCGGTCAAATAAAATAGTCTTTTTTGCATTTCCGTTGTATGGCGGTGAAGGAAAATGTTTCGAAATGGGATTAAAGACTCTCAAAGAGCCCTCGAATAAGCCGAAAAGTTGGACGTTCGAGGTTTCCCCTCCTGACAGGATCGATGTCCCTTTGTCCTCCCTCGCTTTCCCTTTTTACCCTTCGTCCAAGGTTCAGGTAGACGGCGATGTCGCATTGTGCCCCCGCGTTTGTGCCACAAGAGCCCAACCGAGACGCCGGAATTTGTGCATAAGCCCGAGAGATTATTAAAGCTCGATTCTGTAAACATCGAGGCAATTGCGCGTTGGAAGGTACAACACCGCGGAAATTGGAAACTGCGAAAATTTTATCGACCATGAAAATAATTAAAAAGGATGGGACAGCGTGTATGGATAATCAAAACTTTAATCAATGCTGCGATAAAATGATAATAATTGAAAATTATGACAATAAATGTCATTGAAAACGTTAAAATTTTTCATTTGTTTGGTTTATGATGATTATTCTCACTCGGGGGGATGTATATTTCATATCGAATGCTGTGTAACGTAAAATTTAATATACTGCGGTGTTACAGATGGTATTTATAAAAAAAAATGCTAATAGCACGATGGGCGCACGACTGGCAACACTTTCGTCCGAAATTTATCGAAATGCGACTTCTAAATATATACATAGAGTCGTAAGAAAAGGGGACGGCGCACGCGATCACAGCGAAGCGGTAACTCGGCTGGAGATCGAGTGAGCACACACACACGGGGTGTGGGATGGGTGAATGGGGATAGCCAAGGGGGAGGTGGGGGGTAGAGATAAAGTTGGCCGAAAGGAAACGAAAGCCATATGGCTTTGAACGTCTGCATGGGGGTCGGTTGTGGTGGATGAGCGAGCCGGGCTCGTGCTATCGGTGTTGTGGTATAGTATATATACTCTTCCACCCTTCGTGAAACATAAGGCTTTGCGTTCAAAGTGTCCTGTTTCTCCCACTCCGGAGCCTGGAAAAATTATGAGCCACCCGAGACAAGTGAGACGAAACGTTTGTTATTTTCCAAAAGCACTTAACGTGTGTCAAACGCTTCGGAATCATAGTCGGTCTTTTTTTTTCTGCGGTCCTCTTGATTCTTCGAGCGAGAGCCGCCTTAATACGCGTTAATTGCCGTCACCTTACTTATAGGTGATGGAAAAAAAGCGAGAAAAAATGTTGAATCTTAAGGTGCTGAAAAAATGGGATGAATGTTTTTAAGGACGTATATATTTCTAAATACGAAAATGTTATAGACGCAAAATATGTACTAGATTCTCTACAAAAAATAACAAAATATGCGTTTAACAATATCTCGTAAATATAATTAAGGAGGACGAAAAGGGGGGGAGGGGGAAGACGGTAAATCATGTACGAATAGAGAGTCGGAATTTGTTATTGTCGAAGTAGTAGCGGGTTGTACGGTGTCTCGACAATAACGCAATGTCTGGATATGGTCCAATGAGCTCAGACTCGAAACTAGTGCAAGTTGCCTCATTCGGCAAGATCTCTCGAGCGTTGCTCCACGGACGGTACGCGTCGGGAGAGGCGCGAATAGATGCCCCCTTGGCTCTTATCGCGAAGATTAGAGTCGTATAAATCGCCACGAGTGGCTATGGGTCGAGAGCGCACGACCGTCGCCATCAGCATGAGGCCACCGGCAGCATCACCCACCGGCTTCATCACTATCAAGATCTACATTTTTTTTCTTCCTCTCATCTCTTTCTCACTCGCTTCATTCTTTACTGCCTGTCCGCAGTGGCTTCGAGCCACTTTCAGCCCGATAAAGAAATTCTACTTTTCTGGACTCACTTCTCACTTGTTATTTTTCGTTATTTTTTTTCGTTTCTTCCTTTTTTCGTTTGATTTCACTTTTCCGACTCATTCGTCTGGAACTCGGAACCACGACTGCATCCAAAAGACATTATTGTAACTCAAAGATTACAAAGTGCACGGTTACACATATCACCGGGTGAATTCGTGAGACAAAAACGCACGTATTTCGTTCCAGCACCATTGTTACTAAATCTCGAGTGTCTATCTGAACATTCCAGCGAACGAAACTATTTTCTATTCTACGGGGCGAAGGAACGAACGAGGAGCCGATCGAGTGCGAGCTGAGGGTCTCGTACCGAATTTTTGATAATTAATTTCTAGAAATCTATAAGACTTAGGACCTTCATTATAATTTTTCTGTCAATTCCTAGTAAGCTATTATTTTTTCTGATTTTTTAAAAATTTCCGGTTCTGTAGTCTCAGAATCAAGGAAAGGATGCTCTATTTTTTACTTTTTAGATTCCACATAATAAACTCTGTCAAATGATACTCTCATGATATATAAAATTGAAAAAAAAAACTTTTTTTGAATGATAAATCGCCAGTGCAATCTGTAAATCCCGTCTTTGTAACTGTCGTTCCATCATCGTTTCATCGAACGAGCTCTCGGTATTCCACATCTCGGCGTAGCTATAATAATCGAGCTCCCGGTGTCGGTTTTGCGGACTCTCTCGAGCGCACCGAGCACCTACCACGAGATTTCGTAACTCTTAGCTTGGGACCGAAGTCTGGTGGTGCACATGATGCCATTCCCTGCTGAGAAACTGCTACGGTGAAAGTACGCCAGATCGGCACCACAACTCGTCGTCTATATCACACTCGTGTATGGTAAAGTGATTTTGTACCGAGCACAGTGGATAGTACCGCGGTAACCGAACGAACCGACGCGTAAAACGTTGGTTCTCCAATTTTATTTTTTTATTTAAATTTGTTTTTTGTTCTCTTCTTTCTCGAACATTTGCCTCAGCCTCCGACTATCAAGCGGCGGTGAAGCTTCTACCACAATTCACCTCTGATGGTCCTACGCTAGATCGCAGCTCATAATAGTCTCGCAAACTGCATAACCTTCTGCGCTTGCACACACGGACGCACACGTGCACGAGAGAAACGCTCACACTCGTGGGTTAACACGGATAATCCACGAGATGCAGATGCCAACCTGTGGGCGAACTTACACGCGTGCATGTATGAGGATGCTGCGTCTTCATCGAGAAAACGTTGATGCGTAAATACTGAGAGAAATAATAATAATGATAATAATGATCGAGGCGAGCGCAACGACGCAACGGAATCGATTTTATCGGAAGATATCGAGCCCCACAGATTTCTCCAATTAGCTATCCCCGGGCTTTAATGGACGATCCTCGCCGTCGTTCCGCGGCAGGATATTTAATCGAGATTTTATCGATCGGCCAATTAATCTATCAGTCATCTGGAATTAAATGATACGAATTTTTTTTCTCCTCCGTTCGTTCTTCCCACTCGTATTCGAATTTGCGTTTATGTTCGCGATTTTTCGTTTAATCCGTACCTCGGTGACCGACGTCCCTAATTCGACTACCATAGGTCGTAACTAGCCGTTCTCGGGTTTTATTAAATATCGCAAGACAAAAGAAGAAGGAAAAAAAAATTCGCAAACGCTCGGGCACGAACGTTTTGGGGTTCCGGTGCAGTGTATATATATCGGGGCAACTTGTGCACAATGGATGCCGAAGATCAAAGTTGCCGTCGATCCCCATGAGCCAGCGGAAAAAAGGCTCGACAGATTAGCAAGAAAAAAAAAATGCCAAAGCCAACTCATACGAGGACGTTGCGATAGAGGAGGAGAAAAAAAGGAGCTCGATTGGTTTTTCGAGATGAACCAGTGAAGGATCCAGTCAAATGGATTGACCGTCGAGAGTCAACCGAGCTCTCTTGTTTCTCCATCATAGTTGACTGTTTTGTATTACATATACCGACTGCGATGGGTCCAGAGGGTAGCCCAACTCAGCGATATGTGTACCGTTAACGGCAGGCTCAAATAGCACAGTCCAAGCTCTCTTCCTTGGGCGATGCTCGTTCTCGGTTGGCTGCCCGATCATCGCCAACCCATGAAGGGGATGCCCACCAGCGCGTCACCAGCGTCGCTGGGTCCCGATGGTCGGACGGAATCTCACTGTACTGGAAGAAACAAAGGATCGATGATTCCGGTTCGTTGGATCTTCTCGACAGGAACAAAAGAGTAAAAAAGAAATTAATTTTTTTTTTTTTTTAATGGAGGAGAAAAAAAAATTAATTTACCGAGGGGACCACCAGTGGCGCTGTAAGCCAATACCCCAATAGCATTAGGGGACCAAGGGCCCTGAGTGGATTGGCCTCTTTCTCTCTCTCCCTCTCGATATCCATATATACGTTTCGCTGCAAAAAATATTCCGCGGTCGAGGAGAATGACTAGAACGACATTGCTCAGCCACATCTCTCATGGTCTCCGGATGATACACGGCTGGTGCTCCCAGACGGAATCTGGGTTAACCGCGATGATTCTACTGTTATGGCGCTACCTGATTAAGCCACATGGCGCGGTTTGTCCGAACCTCGGAATAAACCTTCGGAAATATATCTCCGAAAAAGGGATTTTATTATTAGTATTTATCTCAGACCCATGGGATATTCCGCGTCACGTTCGTCGGCGTGTTGCATAATTCTTTCGACTTCGCAATTCTCATTTGATATCGTTAGAATCTGGCAATGTCGGGAAAAAAATAGATATTTTGTAACTTTTTCTTGATATTACGAAGAGAAATGAAACGAAATCTCAAAAAGCACTTGCGCCACAGTGCAACAAGAATCTCGGGAGGGGGAGGGTTCTTTATTTAATTTAATTGTGCAAAGAGAGAAATTGAATGAAGCGAAGGCGAGGTTGACGAAAAGAAAAAGTATAATAAGTAGACCTAGCCAAATTATAAGCTAGAGGTCGCGGAGTGGAAAAAAAATCTATTGTTTCGTTCTTTCGGGTTGCCGTAAAGCGAATAGAGTTGAGAATGAAGAAAACGAAAAAACGAACGATATGGGAGAATGAGAAAGAAAGAACTGAAGGACGCTGAGCCATTCTGAATTCAAAGGGCGGTTTTTTTTAAATGCACGGCCACCGCGGTACCGGCAGATGGAGAAGGAAGGTTGGAGGAAGCGAAAATGCGAAGGAACGAGAAAGAAAGAAAGACGTAGAAGCAGGAGCAAGACCGAAAACTCCTCGTACTGGTTCTGGTGCTAAGTCGCGAGAAACCGGAGGCAGCGTACCAGACATGTCTGTGAAATAAATCTGAGCAGCGTCACCGAAAGGAAATAAGTGGGGAAGTGTGCGCAAGGACGAAATAGAAGCGAGGGATGAGGCACGCGGCGCGCTAGCTCTTAAATTTATTCGGAAATAGAATTTGTCGTGCGGTCGACTCCCGGTGACTCGGTGGCTTGCGGTAATCTCCAAAAAAATATAGGGGATCAATGAGCTTAAAGAAAAAAAAATTGAGCCGGGAAAATATGGCGACACTGAAAAATTCGATTGATTTATCTATTTGTTGTTATTATTTTTTAGTTGAAAAATTCGAGCAACAAGAATTTTAAAGGATTTGTTGAAGCTTGGAAAAAATGATATATTTATGCGTTGTCTTACTGCGTGCCGCTGTATTCTCTTTCTTTGAGATATTTGTCTCGTCGTAAAATTGGGGAGCCGCGAATATGAAAAAGTGCCAGAGAGACGGATAACTGTCGGTGAGGGGTGGAGAACGCGAACGAATAAAATCCACCCGACTGCAGAAGCCCAGAGAAATAAATCCCCCCTCCTTCTGGCGAAAGCGCGGGAGGAACCGGCTGATGGTATTAAATTTACCGGAAATAGAATTTGTCCCGAGGCAGGTTCCGAGGGTCGCATATCGCTTTTGCTTATTTTCTTGTCATAATCATCATCTCGTTCCATCTCTTTCTCACTTCGTCTTGACTTTGATTTATTTTCACAATTTTGAGTCTCCCAGTTTTTGTTCTTACGAATAACAACGATTCAAACCGAATGTAAAAAATTTAAAAACTGACAAAACTTTACGTCATGATGTGCTTGTTTGTTGTTTGGATGCCAAACATTTTTCGAGTTCCTTTGTCCTCCTTGATCCTTGGCTCGCGCTGACGGACACAGGGCGTTTATAGGATCTAGGGTAAATCGACCGCGAGATCCTATATTCATCCGGAAAATAAGAAGTGGGCGAGGTTCGCGCTGCAAACAACCGGAAGAGCGTAAAAGTAGGCGTGGGGTGGATAAAAGCATCCCAAGACCGACATACATGTCCGGAATCTGTTCTTCCTGTCTGCCCATACAGATCTTTCAATTGGAAGGATGTTTGGATGAGGGCCTAGAGAAAACAGACTGAAGAATGGTCCGCATCATCATTCGACGCCCATGAAACGCCCAGGGATGCGGTCCATATACTGAATCTTTGGCGATCGGGACAGAAAGAAGGGAGGATCTATGGAAGAACGAAAGAGCAAACACGATGTTCAGGAAGCAACGTGAATGGGAATCCCATAGATCTCTTGAATGAACGGTGCATGGAACGCTGCGTGCAAAGTATTCATTGGATTCTGATCGTCTTGCAAATTTCCTTACGAGACAGGACCCATTAAACACGCGTCGCCCAATTCGAATAAATACCGGAAATTTATTAAAACTCATTGGAAGCAAAAGTCTTCATAATTCAAAAAAAATGTTTAACGGTGAATGATGTATGTGGCCATTCTTGAGGAAATAAAGTCATTGGCCGCCAACGGTTTTCCGATTCACTATGCTTCGGGTACTAAGTTGTCACCGTTACTCCTCCGTATCCACGAACGATGGGAAATAAAGGAAGAAAAAGAGCGCATTCATGCAGCTACTGAAAAAATGTATACTCGATATTCTCCGAAGATCGCTTCACGCGAACAGTATAGAAACGACCGGCGCCAACAATTTCGATAATAGCATCTTGAATCTTGCACTTCTTTGCCTTTCTCTCGTCATACTTTTATTTTGTTCGCTTATGCTTTTGTTTTTGAATAATTCCCCTTGTTCGGGAACCCACTGGTGCATTTCTTTTCTTTGGAAAGTAGAGAGAGAGTTGCTCCTCGAGGATAAAAGATTGACGAAAAGGAGGCAAGTCTTCAGTCTTCGGTCTTCTTTTAGTTCCATCTCTCGAGTCTCCATTCTCGAGACTGTTCTCCAGAGAGCCCAGGGATTCGTGCGACGTTGAAGCCTTTGGTGTTGCGTCAACGCGAGGTTCCTGTGCACCGATTGCAGGGCCTCATTCTTTCACCACTTCTGCCACTTTTTTTTTTTTTTTTTTTACGTTTTTTGATTCTCTTTTACCGAGGCGAAAGCATTCCTCGGCAGCGTCAACGAACGCCACCGAATTTTCAGGCATCCACTCGAGTTTGTGAGGCGAAGCGAAACGGGAGGAAGAGAAGGTGAGTGGAGCCTTCAGCCTCGAGCTAGGAGCAAGAAGACGTAGGCACGTCACAAGCGAATACCGAAAAATCTGCAACTCGGCCGGATAGTCGCCCTCCCCCCGCTCCCTTCCGTCCCCGAATCTTACTGGCTTCCGGGAGAGGAATAAGAGGCCGAGGGCTTTGCCCGTTGAAGAAGCTGCCGCTAGTTGCTTGCAGTGTTTCGAGCAAATTCAGAGACAGCCGAGTAGGTGGCTTCGAGGCGTAGCCGAGGGCGATATGGCACAGCGAGTATCGAGTTGTCCAGCTAGTCGTACAAACATCGATCCCTCGATCTTAATATATGTCTCACCAACGATTTGACTGCTTTACAACACGAATAAAAAATTGTCAAGCTTAACGAGTCGGTGATACCAATTATCGCGCGAAACACAACGTGCGAATGTTGTCAATTGACGAGCTGACGAAGTAAAACATTGAGGATTTTTCATCGTGCCTCGCTGTGTCGTTTTGGAGTACCTACCCTCAGGTGTTGTTGGCAAAGCCCTTCACCGATACCTCCGGATTCCGAATACCCGAAAGTGCAGACGATCCTCTTCTCCCTCCCTCACTCCACGTCCTCCAAGGTTCGCCTACCCCAACCTCACCCAGTCTTGTTTGTCTAACCAAAAGCAACTGTTGGCAGGCAGGGAACGTGAAGGAAAAACGTCGGACAAAGGAGGACCAGCGAAAGCTTTGGTTCTTTTATTTTTTTTCACTCGAGGCCCTGATGTTTCTGGTTGACAGCTAGTCCACGGCGGTAGTGATTCGCGTGAGGAAAAGTTGAAAGACGTTAGTTGGTAAAGCGGATAGATGACCAAAGTTTGACATACCTGGGGGGGGGGGGGGGGTGAAAAGAGCCACTACGGATTTTCAGGTTGCCGGAGGTAGGATAAAAAGGGTTTGAGGGAAGGTTCGTTGACGGAGTTGTGTCGCGGGTCGGTGGACGAACGAGTCAACTCACGCGCTCGGTTTCACGTAAAAAGGGTGGACCGGAGGAG
This sequence comes from Sussaba pulchella, assembly GCA_963971145.1. Taxonomy (NCBI): domain Eukaryota; kingdom Metazoa; phylum Arthropoda; class Insecta; order Hymenoptera; family Ichneumonidae; genus Sussaba; species Sussaba pulchella. Next base: position 13,843,320 of record OZ020172.1, read on the forward strand.
GACATCTTCAATTTTTTACGAGGCCACTCGTCGCGCATGGTCTAAAGCTCAAAACCTACAGGGAACCTATATAACGTTTGTGGCATAAGGTACGAACGTTTTGCTACAAACCCACCTACACCTGACTTACACTCTACTGCTATTTCACTGTAAACTAGACTCTGGGATAACGAAAAATTCACGTCGGTAAGAAGCAAGAGGCTTCGCGCATTTTCACTGAAGTCTGCAATTTCGTGGATGCATCTTGGTCGGTCTCGCTCGCTCAGAAAGAGGCAAAAGAGGTAGCCGAAGGTCTTTGCCCGCTTTAGATGAACCCCCAAAGCCTTCGTCCCTCTCCACTTCCGCCTTTCACCGTTTTTCTCTTTTTACTTCTTCTAACTCACTCTTTCCAGCTATCAACCTCAGCTGGTGCTCAGCTTTACAAGCAACACCACCACCGTGCACTCGTTGCTGTGCACTGCTTTAACTGCTTTTTTTCATTTTTTCCCTCTTGCTACCTACCGTAGCCCCTCTTCTGTCGTCCAAACGGGTAGAGGAACGTCACTATATTTTGGCACTCTAGAATTTCGTACCTTGGCCGCTTCTCCACTCTCCTTATCCTTCTACACTACGCCCACCATCAGTTATCTTCTCGTAACCTAGCCTTCAATCACTCTTCTCCCGTTCCATCATATTTACCTCCGTTACGTGTTTTGTTTTACACCTGCTGTAAATCCCGGGTACAGAAATGATTTTTGTCTCATTGGGCGATTGTGAGCCAAAAAGCGGAATGCAGTCATCAACACGTTTAATTATCCACTGAAATACAAATTTTATATTTATTTCCCATTGAAAAAGTTTATGCTTAAATGTTTTTCGACGCAGTATCAAAATAAAAATGAAATAATTGATGTGAACCCGTCTTGTGTTTAAAAAATGTTGTATCAAATTCGTGGTCGTCTCACTTTCCGTACTTCCGATGGCTCTATTGTCATCTTCGTTTATGTATTCCGACGTGGCTCCGTTGTTTCTACCCTTTGCAAAAGAAACCCGAGGGACAGGGAAGGGAGAAAAGCGAGACACTGGAGCCACAGCCCCGAGGCCTTCCCCGTTGGCACCCACGAGAGAAAGCGACGAGCGAAGCGAGAGAAAAAAGAGAAAGATAAAAGACGCGAGGAGACGGAGATAGATAGCGCGGCGCCATCTGAGGGTAGACTAACGAAAAAGTGAGATGGAACGTTAGTGACGGATAGAGGAAGAAATTGTGAATGTTGAAGGTGCGAGAGAGACGGGAAAACGGGTGGTATTGATCCTGGGTAACCTCACCCCTTTCCTCGATCCTCGCGGGGCCAACCCTCTAACGCCCTTCCGCTGCTCCCCACCCCTACAACGAACCCCCAAAGTTTCGTTCGTTGCTCCCTCACTCCCCCGCTTTCCGCCACCCCCCCTTCACGGTCTTACTTCCTCGTCTTCTCGCGGCTTCTCTTCTTCGTTCATTCGCCTGTTCGTACACCACTCACGCCCTCCCACTCCACGGTTCTCTCCGCGTTTCCAACCCTTCGGACGAGAGCTCGCCCGACTATCGTGGATTTCACCGGAAGTCACCAGCCACAGAGCTTAGAAGCTTCAGGCATCACACATGTGGTACACGTCGTACCTCGGCCTTGCCCTTGAATTTCTCCTTCTCCTTCTCTGCATATCGTTTCATCTTACGAAATTCTTTGGCAAATTTACTCGATGGATAGTACTTTTTTTTCAAGCTTATCACATGAAAATGAAGTCGAATGTATCAAATCGTGTTCATATTTCGAATTAGCTGCACTTCGTGGCTCCTTCGTTTTCAGAAACTTTCGAGACCGATCACATATAATTTCGTAAGCGTTGCAAAAAAACTGCAACCCGCGGCCGATCGGTTTCTTCAATCATTCGACGAAAAATAATTATCCATTTAAAGGAGTTAAGGTATACACACACGGTCCATAAGTGTAGAGGAATCCCGAAGCCGAAGGACGATCCCACAGTATACTATAGTGTATCGAAGTTCGCCATACTAAAGCGATGGAAGGGCAGCATTGAGGGTGAGGTAGAGATGGAAAGAGAAAGATAGAATGAGAGGAACCAGATTGAGAGATTCCGGCCAGTCGGGCTGCCTGGTTGCCGCAGCCGCCTCGACCGCCGCCGCCGTCGTCGTCGTCGACGACGGCGACGACGACCAAGACGATGAAAAGCAAGCGACGGTCATGCTACGGTGAAGGACAGCCGGTTACGCGTGGTCTCCACTCGTCGAGTGGCAAGGGACTCTCACCGGGTAGTGAACAGAGCGAACCAAAGAAGCACAAGCCGACTGACTCCTTACCGGGTATAGAGAAGAGTAGTGAACCTGTAGAGGGAGGCGAGCGAGGGAGACACGCGTGGAGTGATGAGCGTAGAACCGGGGCTCTACAATCTCACGGCTGTTGTGTGTCTCAATGGCAAAGACGAAGCTCTCCCGAGCTCCCAGGACTTGGGTTGTTCTTTCTGCATCTTCCTCTGTCAAGTCGGTACTTCCCAGTTGACTGTTATCTCTGATAGAACCTTGAAGGCTCGACCTACGAGCCTGGAGAAACGGACTTAGGCGAGTGGAGATGGATGGAAGACACTTGGATTTACCGAGATCAAAGCTAACACAAAGAGACTCTTTGCTTAAAACTTCTGTATAACTTTAGTAAACTCTGGAGACGTTCAGGTTTGTTGACAATGTGTCGCTCAAGAGAAAGTCCCGATCGTCGTCAGTTCGTACGAATGACCAGTAGAGTAATAATAAATGTGGAAGAGGATTCAAGTGACATGAACGTCAACGCAAGTCTTTAGACAAATTCTCGTCGCGTTTCACCTCACTTGTGTGACACCAATTCATTTGTGAACAATCAATTTAATCGTGTAGATTAAATGGAAATGGGAAAGTCTGCGAGCGTTGCACGCCCACCTCAAACTTTATCGGGCAATGACTCGGCAATGATTAATGTTTCATGTTTAAATTTTTTTCAATGAAAACATTTTTCAGTGGACAAAATCCCCTCTTCATGAAAACTAACTATTATGAAAATTTGAAGTTAGCGGAGGAACTATTTGATCAACATAAATCCATAGTTAGAATGTTTGACTAATTTTGGATTTTTTTGTGCTTTCAGATGATGCATGACGAAACGATAATAAACTACTGGTAACGGGACTTGGGATCTGGATTATGCAAGATCACAAACGGAAGTGCAAAGAAGTTAGATACACGGAAATAACGGAAATTAAATGCGACGGATATCACAACAATAGTGCTTGAATAAGAAAAGTGTCTTATGATACGAGGAGCTAAGACTTTTTTAGAAAAATATTTTGTCTGTCCGTCCACCCACTTGTCGGTCAATCCGTCCGCGTTTTTGTACCGATTTCACCGCGATTTATGTGCATAGATGCTCCCTAGGACGACGTTAATAAGGTGGATTTTTTCAATATCTATTTATCAAATGAAACCCTTAGCTTGTATCTAGAGAGAAATTGAAGAAGCATAAGCAGACGAAAACACGACAGAAAATTAGTGAATGTGTGAAAGATAGTGAAAAAATTAGTGAAAGGGAAGTAGAAGAGAAGGCGGAAAAGGTCGCGTGAGGACCGAAGGGATGTGGAGGAGTGAGTGACGCTCGGTGATCGAGAGGAACCGCGGCCGTTGGGGCCAGGAGTGAGCGGGCTGTCCGATAAGAATGGCCCCGTTCAATATGGCGGGCATGCGACGCTGCCAACGCCTCATTTTCGCCACCTGTGCTCCTGTCTGCCTTCTGCTGCTCATGTGCCTCCGAGGGACCCACGCCGAACAAGGTAATCGTCGAACTTAATCTCCTTTCATATCGTTTTCTCTCAAATCGCTCGTTTGGCTATTCGTTTTAAGCGCGGTTCAAGTAGATGCGAATCAAGTAAGAAAAGTCTTCGATCACTTCCAGCTAGTCGACATTGCCATAAAATTGTTCGCGTATGCGGTCAGTCGAGATCGTGGCGTGTGACTTTTAACTTTGAACGCATGTTATCCGTGAGAATAATCAATCGTCGTGGAACAAAAATGCAATACAACCTTTCGTGCAAATAACGTCCATGAGCTTCGTTGGCAGTGACAATGTAACTTGGCGTGCCCACACGTTGCAAACCTCTTCCATATAAGCAATCGGCGAGTGATTACCGGTCATCGTTGGTGACTCGACCGACTGGTATAGAAGTAGGCTCCGCGAAGTCTCGGACTAATGGTCACCTAGAACCGATCAACCGGTATAGATTAAGCCGCGGCGTAAAGCAGGGCCTCGTGGAGGCCATGGATTGATCATTCCCGGTCACTCAGACTCAATTGACCAGTGCACGGTAAACCCATATCGGGCCACTCGGCAAGGTCCCTGCTATTGACTGCGACCATATACCACGCTCGCGTAATCGCTCTCACCCGTCTCGCAACCAGTCCCTGGATCATCTTTGCCCCTGGAATCCTTCTTCTTTACCCTATTACGCTTTCACGACGCGTCTGCACGCACGATTAACTTCGTAATCCACGAGCACGTCTTTACATTCTCTTCCAGACGTTTTCCATAATTTAACAGGACGAAATAAGAAAAAAACAAGAGATAAAGCAAAAAATGTAGGCCTCCGGCGAAACAGTGATCCGGTTAGCCCGACTCGCGCTTACAACATATGGGCGTCCATATCGTATGAATGCGTGAGCCCCTTCTTCCTTCGCAGCACCACTTTTAAATTCAACCCCTTGAACAAGCTTCTCCTTTACCTGTACTAAATCGCCGTCCCCTTTTTCGCCAGATACCAATAATTTTATAATGCGGCCAATCTTCAGAATTGCTAGGATCTTTGGAAACAGAGAATTTCGAACCAGAGGTTCTAGTGGTAATAACCGGACAGATCGAACATGATCGAGGGTCAATGCTACCCGTGGTCGAGCCGGCGTGCATTTCAGATAAACCAGGTAAGAATGAGATACACAAAAAAAAAAAAAAAAGAATGTTACTCCTAACCGAAGATAAGTCGTCAGCGGCACTCGCGCAAATAATATCAAGCTTTGTGATAAAAAAAAACATGACTGTATTAAAAAAAGGTGCAAAGACCAAAAATGTTGGAAGACTTCACAGGATCTTCTCAAGTAGACGGAGGGTTGAAAGGATCTTTCAATCGTACCCATTCGCTATTTCAAGAAATCCTCCTAACCCGTGAATCCAATGCAAAGGCCAGGCTTGCCAACGTCTCCGGAACTCTTGAAGGAGCCGTGGTGGCATCGGTACTAAAGCACTCTCCGCCTCTCTCAATTCGCCTAACTTTGGCGAAACGATATTTCGAGATAGACAAGTCTGAGGGAGCGATAGAGTCTCGCCAGACTCTCAGTAAGGTATCAACGTGCTGTATCCCAGCATACTCCCATTCCGCGGTGCCTTCGCTATTGCTACGGCAAATGCTCGTGCTGCTGGTGGTGGTGCTCGCGTACATGTAACGCGTTTAACGGAACTCGCAGTGGATATCTTCTCTGTGCGAGAAACCCACGGGACCCGAGGGACTACGGCGCATCTGAGAAGGAAAGGGAAGCGACTCTCGGGTTTTCTTGCTGGGACTCCTCTTTCTATATACATCTCTGCCTCTCGTTAGTCTTCTTCCGTGGATATACTTGCTTCCCATTCTCTTAGCATCTCCCTGCTTCTTCGAGTTCCACAGAATAGGAGCGGGCAGTATGCTGCGTATAAAGCTTCTTACCCGACGCTGTTCATCTTTCATATCTCGATGCTATCTGACTGGGTAGGTACATCAATGTTCGTTAAACGTTTCTTGTGGTAACAACACATCAATTTTATATTTAAAAAAAAATATGTCCGTTACGTTCATTCTATTAGATTAAATGTAGCGGACAAATAACTTTCCGAAGCTACGCTAGATATAAAAGGAATAAATAAGTGTACGCTTTGTACGCCCTCATCTCAGTCTCGTTTGACCCTACATCTGAGGAAAAACAGAGTTGGCTTTGTAAACTTCGACGAAGTATCGGTAACAACGTTACCATCAAACCTCCCCGGTCTTCCTTTTCCGTTGAGTTAGTTGAGTTAGCTAGGTCGAGAAGCTACCGCCATTCCTTTGAATTGCAACGAAAACCGAGGGAAAAATTCCTTTCGCGGTTTCGCTCACAATTTTTTGCTCGCGTCTGGGCTTCGAACCGAACAAGTCGACGGCAAATTTCATTGACCTTTTGGATACCGCAGTGCACATCGAAGAGATGTTTCAGAAGAAGAGCACGTTCGAGGGCAACGTGACCGGCTCGCACGACGAAGAACTTCCTCTTCTTTACCTTGATTTGCGGAAAGAATGATTCTTCGCCGCAGAGAATTGTGATGTTTTTTTGTTATCTCGTGTCCTGTTGAAAAGCTGCTATAAAGCCCTGCAACGAAGATATTGCTCGGATGGGCAGGTTGAGTGTACTTGGCCTGCATGGCGCGAGTCTGTACCGATAAAAACCTGAATTCAACCGAATTCTCAATTGTCATCCTCGGAGAGGAAGAAAGAAAAAGCGAGGAAGAGAGGCAGAAGAAAAGAGGAGGAGGTCGCTGACGGTAGGACCAGGCGCAAACCCGATTGCCTCTGCGAAGCCGCAGAAAGGTACTCGGTTCCGTTCTGGTATGCTGTTTTCGCGATCACCAGCATTCAAGTCCTTCTGGCCAAAGTCCCTTATATCTTTCCTTTACGCTCTAACAGAACGTGATGCTGACTGCATCTTTGTTCCCACCGTTCGGTTTGTTCTACCGCTACGTATCCTCGCGCGTCGCACTACGCTAGCGCTCTTCGGGAGGTGAGTAAGAGGACGCGGCAACGCCGCAAGAATGCCCGTGACCAGCCCACCGCGTGCTGCATACCTGCACCACAACCTACTCACGGCATCAGCAGCAGCAGCAGCAGCAGCAGCAGCAGCAGCAGAAGCAGAGGCACAGGCACTGGGTCCGACCGAGTGGATGCTGCACGGACAGCAGCAAAAGCATCCTATCGGGCAGGATAAGAACGGCGTCGATTCCCCTGGCTTCCTCGCTCGAGACTCTTGCTCCATCCAGTCCTTTTGTCGTCTGAGAAAATAAGGGAGAAAGAAGACTTCATGAAGCGGTGGCTGGTAGAGCGAGATGGGCAACGAGCGAAAGGTTGATCAAGAAGAAACAGGGATATAGCTATAGATGGAGACAGAGAGGGGGGAGCAATAAGGCCCAGCTTCAAGAGTGCGTATACTGCACTGTCTATATATATATATGTATAACATGCGCTGGTACCCGTTTCACCGGGTGCGTCGATGAATCGTGAGGATCTGGTTGATATTATACAATTTTAAAGAGTTATTTCTCGAGCGGATTTATTATTGCAAGTTGCAAATTAACATGAAGACCGCTCGTTGTTTATCCCGAAATATGAAAAATATTTATCGTTTCCACAGTGAAAATTCATTTTCGTTGTCCGGTACACAAAGTGGGCCGTCAGAGTCCTCAAGCGTTGTCGCGACCAACTACGGGGCCTTATCTCTTCCAGTCGAAATGATTTCAGACCCATTAGTATCAAGTCGAAGAGGTAGTCAAGAAGAGGAGAAACCCAGGGCGCGTTTCACCACGATGAAATAAACTTGTCAAGCACGAGAGTCGCGATACACACAGACGAACGGAGAAAAAGAGAAAGAAAGCGCGCACGAGAGTGAGAGGGTAGGAGTAAGGCCCACCACCAACGGCCCCTCGCGCGTAACCGGCGCAAAACGAGGATCGCGCGACGAAACGCGATATGCAAGGCGCGCAACACCGGGCAACACGACCGAACATAAATTTCAATCGCCTTGGAAAAAAATCGTTGTTATATACTGTATATGTGTATACGTTGAGGCCGGGATAAGACGAAGAGGAAAATAGAGCTGGGACGTAAGGCCCCAAGACGCGTAGAACCGAGCGAGATGAAAAATTCCCTCACGGCCTGTGGCCGCAGATAGAGAAGTTAGAAGTAGAATATTTCTCGCGGTCGTAGAGCGTACGGTTAAAAAGCACGGAGGGAATGGACGAGAAGGCCCAACGGGCGCGTGAGGTACGGGCCTCGGGGCCCCCGCAGCAGCATTAGCTCCGTATTACGTATTTTCCAGCGCATTCGAATTGTATACTCTCTATCTCGCGGTGTGTGCTGTACGTTCTAGCACAACATTTATGTGCGTTTACCCGGTGCTCTCGAACGAGCGGGGGAAAAGGGACGCGGGACTACGAGAAGGGGACTTTTAAAGCCCCTGGAGAGGCGCACAGAGGCCCCGGACGGTGTATAACCCTCCCGGGCGTTCGCTTACCCCGCTCAACCGCTGCCGAGATACGCGCAATACTGTAACCCGCTACGGACTACATAGTGCATAGTCATTCTTTATCTCGCGAAATACCGTGCACCAGTGGGCCTGGGCTACGGGGCTTTATGGCGAGTGAGCTCTTGAACCCGTGCTACTGCTATAATATAATACGTAAGACCGGGCAGTACACCAACGGCGCAACACCCAGGAATGCCTACTTTTACTTTTTCCTCGGTTACCAAGTAATCCCCGGACCTCGTTTCGGGCTATCTTTCCCTCGGCATAGCCCCGTTAAACATAAATCCTGTAAGGCCCATTATACGGAAGATCATAACGCAATACTCGAACTTTCGGCGAGGCTCCTGTACAGTTGTATCTTTGCTCGTTGTCCGCCTACAAAAACGATACGCCGTACAATTTGCGCTTCTAAAAAATCAAGAACACAATAGGAGTTATCTAACGATTATAGAAAACTTTACGATATTTCAAATTTTCGTTTTTAATTCCGTAAAAATTTCGCACCTTTTGCATGAGTTATTGGCCTACGTCTCGGGCATTCTATTTTTTTTTAAATCGGGAATTTGAGTGGTGCTCGCGCGTGTTCGTGCGGCGGACCTTTAGGCAGGAGTCCGCCACACAGTAGGTGTCTTCGAGGCGATGTTTCGGGCCCATTTCGTGAGGCTCCGTAACCACCACGGGGTGGCAAACGGTCACGCCGATGGTACGTCGTGATTCATCCCACGGTCTAGGTATCACCGTATCACCGACGTCAACGACGCGAACGATGACTACGACATCGTACACACACACCCAACACGCTGCAGCAGACAGCGGCACTTTTTTCCTCTAATGAAAGATATAATTTCTCTGCCGTGTCGGAGAAAGCGGAAGCCGACTATCCTCAGTCCATGAAAAGCGAACCGTTCAATCGCTTCGATTAAACGTTGGAAGGAAAATTAATGAGATACCAGTCTAGTTGCTGTGACGTATAGCAGATCTAGGTCAAAACCGAGTATAAAAAGAAAGCGTAACCAATTACCTATCGTCACTAATTACTAATTAGCTACGGGATCACGAAAGCCACTGGCAGTCGAATAGTTTAATTCACCGAAGCGCGATGAGACAAACGAACAACGAGAACGAAACTTCATGCCTAAAAATGATGAAAAAAACCAGCAAAAAAAAACGAAACAAAAGGAAGTCAGCGAAGCGATAATACATCGGGTTGGTTGGGCTTGAAACGAAACGTAGTCTCCTCTGCCAGGTCTCACATTTCCTCACCCCGTCCCCTACGTCGTGAGCAACTTTGGCGCTGCAACGCCCCGGGACAACCGTCTCCGCGACCCTCCCATAAGGCTTTTCGACTGGTGTTTCACGCTTTTCTTCGATTTTCCATGGTTAAGTCTCGCGAGGCGTCGCTCGCTCGCTCGCTCGCACGCTCGACGTAGGGCGTTAGCGTCGCTCCTGGTTGGATACATTTCCGAGCAGACCATTATTCCTTCCCGTCTCTTCTCTTTTCTCGCTTCTCCAACCATCTCCCTTACACCCACTTCGTCCTCACAGCGAATCCGTGAACGTGCCCTTTTTTAACCACCCTTACCCCGGACCACCGACATCACGAAACCCCTCCTCGCCCAACCCCCCCAGCCCAACTTTAGCTTCTGTCGCGTATCTACCCCGTCCTTCGCTTCCATTCCCGTCTCTAACATTGAGCTTGAAAGAGCCGTCTCGCTGCATATTAATATACAGGAATTCGTGTTTTCCCAGTTTTCAGTCTCCGCCTGGTCTCTTTCCACCTCTCTCGGTAGCGACGGCGGCAGTCCCGCAGATTCGCAACTCCGACTGAAGTACAATATACTACAAAGTCCTGTCCTCTCCGACACTTTGTTCTTTTCCCGTCGTTATTACCGCTGATGCGGGTACCATGACTGCACTTTTCGGTTATATAAAGTCAATGAGAGACTCTGCTCTCCGGTGGACGGTGGTTTCTCCTCCCGTCTTCGTTCCGACGCTCTTCATCAATTTTGCCTTTTAACTTTTGAATATTCTCCTTCGTTTCGTCTGTTCGACAAGGTCGTGGCTGGATGATAATGGAACCACTGTCGAGTGGTGACCACAACCACCGAGAAACGTGGACCGAAGATGAAGAATGGGTGAGATAAAAAAGAGAGAAGCTACCGGCGGAGGATGTTTGAACCGAGCAGCGATGGCTTTTCATCCGTGTCATCGTCAATAGAATTTTACGAGCCGAGATAACCCGCTATTTTCCGTCTCCTTCTCTTCATATTCCTCACATAGGACATCTATACCGAACTAGCTACATGGACGCTCGTCGCACACATGAACACAGACACAAACTCGCGCGTACGCACCGATATAGCTCTTAATAATACAGGTAGCCACGGGCTCACGGTGATAATGTGCTCGGGTGCGTTTGATGGTAAAAGCAAGCCCTAAATTTTCCCTTTCCGAGATAAAGCTCCGGCCGTATGAAGGTCCTCTATGGCCGGTCTCTCCGGTCTATACCATCTTTCTCGAAGTCCTGTGGGATATACGAGTCATAGACGACGTCGCGGGGGTTGGAACGGGGCCTATCTCGTGTTAGTGGTGGCGCATAATGGTCTTTTACGACCGACTTCATCTCGGAGTCCGCTGTTGAATCCGCGCAAGCCGAAGGACAATCGTTGGTCATACCGGCTGTTCGGAACATTCTCGGGGGAGTATTTGGATGACCAGAAGGTATCCGTTTACTCGAAATTTAGTATTTTCGGAGGTTATATTTACAACAAAGAACGGCTATTTTCATAAAAGAGTTTGCAATACCTAGCGACCGTACCGAGCAATGTGTTCAGTCGGTGAGTAAGTCCCAAAAAAAAAACACGTTGTCGAATATTATAGCTAATAAAAGTTTTTTTATTTGCAATAATCTTTTTATCACCTGGGAAATGATACTGAACCAAATAATCCCATTGCCGATGCCATTTTATACGAGGCCGATAGCTGGCGTAAAGTTTGCTGCGTGGAATTTATCAAATACGCCGGAGGTTCGTTGAGTCTTTAGTAGCCGTCGCCGTTAGTGTCGGCCGTTGCCGGTGGTCGTACAGCGCAGTATATTGGCTGGGATGGTACAGAGGTGCGGCTTGGATAGTTGTATAAGAGGCAAAAGGACGAAGGGATATACGATGAGTGAGGTGGTGGCGTCGGTGGACAAGATCAAGGCACCGTAACGTCGGAGAAAAATAAAACCAAGCCGCGTCGCAGTAAAAAAAAAAAAAATACTTGAAAAAAAATCAAACCGCAACAGAGCAGGACGGAAAATTGTAATCAGCCACCATAAAGAGGAAAATAATGAGTGACCCGCTAATAAAATAATTATAATATTGGGATGCCGGTAATAGATTCCCGGAACGCATTAACCGGTCGAGATAAATCGCGTTCTGTCGCACTCGCTCTCTTTCTCTTTGACTCTGAGCCTGGACTGGTCGGGGGACCGGAACGTGGAATGGCTGCGAGCTCGCTACAAGATTGTAACAGCGCTGGTGGGAGAAAGTTGGAATCTGACTGAACCTGGAAGGGTAAGGAACCAGGGAGGTATGAAAAATAAAAAGAAAAGGGCAGTAGCAGAAGTCTAGAGGAAAAAGGAGGAGGGATGAGGCAGAAGAGCGAGACGGTAAGCTTGTACGAGCGAGCGGGACCATCGATGCCTAATATTCTTGGTATGTGAAATTACCGACCTGCATAAATTACCGTAGCGGACAGGTGGTTGGCTAATGAAGTCAAGATCCGTGCGAGCTCGAGCGGCGCACGTTCGGCCAATTCAAGTGAGGTCGGTTGTTGAGGTACTGGTAGCCAGGCCCCGAGACTTCTACTTTCGCGTTCCATTCCTCAATCGCCTGCAGCTTTTCGCAAAATACCTTCGATCCTGGAAGCATGTTATTCACGTCAGCCACGAATCAAACTGTATGGTTTAAATTACGACGAGCAGCGAGTTTTGCAATTTCTTTTTTTTTTTATCGTTTTTATTATTTTTGTAGCATCCGTTTTAAAACCGATCTCCATTCTATTAGTAATTTTACGAAGTTCCTCGGTGGCCGTGTAATCGTTTATCCGCCTGGTATTTCTGTGAGAGACGTATTTTTTTTTTTTTCATGTAGAGAAAATGATTATTTTAGCGATCGATGTAAACGGTTCGGTCTTATCGTTATTTCATGGTCTCGATAAGCCTCGTGCGTTAATTCTCATATCTTAATTACTCTCCCCGTCTCTTCAAAAGGTATAGTTTGGGCTTTCTGACATGGTCGAGCCAAGATTTCCATGAAATTTCTCGGTTTGATGAAATAATTTGTAAACTGGAGAAATTAACATTCTTGATCGTTGAAAGGCAGCAACCGGCAGTGGTTGGCGCGGATATAATCGAAATTCTTTCAGTTGTAATTATGGTTCAGTTAGTCTGATATAGAAAAATGTGGAATATCAGCCTGTGACAACCGAATCCATAGAGTTGTAAAATTATTTTAATTAACAGAATATATTTATTGAATACGAAAAATGTACATTATAGACGGTTCAAAGTTAAGTTGAGACGGACTACAACGATTCCAAGTGGTATGATGCAAGGATTAAAGATGTGACGAGTGGTTTGCATGGAACAAGCCCGAGAAACAAATAAATATTTTGATGACTTGGCTCTGGTCTAACCGGATGATTGATATATCTTGCTCCCACCATTCGTTCTTCACAATATCCTTCGGTATACGTCCCGCACCTCGGTCGTCGTGAACGCCAACGCTGTCGACGCCCACTCAAAATAAGTCCCATGAGTCTGAATTCTCAACATTTGAACCCGCCACTCGGTCTCGACCGGCAAAAGCCAGGGAAAGAAAAAAGCAATAAGACAGAAAGAGGATTGGCGGCCAGCGACAAGGAAACAAAAGATGTACAGAGAGGGCGGCGGGCTAGAGGAACACGGCAGCGGTCTGCACTTGAAACCACGATTGAAATTCAAGATCCATGCGCGAAGAGCCGAAGAAGCAAGAAATAAAGACAGAATCAGACGGGGATGAAAAGCAGCTTATTTAGTCTTTTTAGCAGCAAGAGAGCGAAACTCTCAAAAACGAAGAGAGAAGCAGAAGGGCGAGAGAGTACCTGAGCCTGAGCGATCTTACATCCCGTCGACACGGGGCCCTGGATTCTTCGTCTCTTTTCATCCTTCAATTTTTTTTTCCTTCGCCGACTCATTCGAACTTGGTCGTTCACTCACTCAGAATACCCTTTCTCCTTTTGCTTCTCTTTCCTTTTCTTCTTATTCCGACTCCTCCGCACCGAAACGTCCATTCGAGGGGCCCCCATATTGTTTAAATAATTGATATAACATGTGTACATACATTATGCACAAACATAATAACGCTATGTAAATGGTAATTCTTTCCACGAGGATGCGGCACGGTACCGTGGCTGGCGGCGTAGGCTCGATCCGGGCTCGGAACTCCGTGCCCGGCACCCCTCGCTCCCTCACCTCTTTCCCGGTTGCGTCTGCAAGGCCCGAGAGAGCTTCGCGCCGTTCATCCTTCTCTCGTTTGGTCCCACCAAACATGGGGCCCTAGCGCGCCCGTGGATACCCCGCGGAGACGGACCAAAGTCTGGGGTTAAGTTCCCGAGCACCTCATATTTTTTCCATCTCGCGCGCCTCGCGGGGCCTCATGGACCCCGCGCTGCTGTCTCTTTTCTTCGCGTGCTTAAATTGCTCCAGCCCTTGCAGCGAACTCGAAATATCTTCCCTTCTCTCCCCCGCGTCGGTTTTACTTCCCCCATACCAGCTACATGCCCTGTCTGATGGTCAGAGGGCTTCGGAAGGTAGGGTTTGATTTATCCTCGTTGTGTATGTGTTTTCGTGCCGATCGTGACGCAGGTACCATCAGAACCTTCTTGGTGCGCTATCCCTCGTTGTCACACGTGCTGCTTCCGTTTCTCTTGCTTGTTCCTTATTTATTTCTGTACTCAACCGCGGGTTTTATACATACACATATATACCACCTTCCACTCGTTTATACAGCTCAGAGGTAGCTGTAGCGAGTTGTATTTGCTTACGGACATGCGCGCCGTCCTTACGAAAACCCTTTTCCATCGCAGGACCCGCTGAGCCTAATAGCCAACGTCACGTGCCATCTCCCTTTTCCTCGACCTCCCCACATATATCTACACACGTGTGTGACTTGAACGTGACGCGAAGTTTGTCTAGTTGGTGTATATCCGGCAGACATTCGTGCCCGTATTCTTACCAACGTTTATACTCATTCTCTTCCGAGACACCGATGGGTCCACGGCCCAATGTCCGAAAGAGTGATGCTCACGGACGTCGAAGCCGCGGCATTCCTGAAGTGCCACCAACCACATTCGGGATGCCGCGTGAATTAACTTGATGGATGCTCGTTGCTTCACGAATACTTCACGACTCCCGTGCACTGAGTGTGTGTGATTCAATGAACGATCAGGGTCCCAGCACGCGGTAAAGATCACTTCGGTACTATATACACACTCTGTGAAAGTCCACAAACTCTTTCTACGAATTCCCTTAAATCTTTCTCGGTCTTAACCGGAGGGGAAGATATTCGTACACGCCCGTGATCGTAATTAACGTCGTTGGATACTTTGTTTGGGCTCTGACCACGAGATATTCGTAAAATTTTTAAACTCTTTAGGCCTGATGGAACTGGCAACTCGGACGACCCGCCGTAACACAAACAGGATAAAAAAAAATAACCGTGGAAGAACGATGAGACCGAAGATGCAAGGAAAACGTGGTTTTGCGGTGTAGGTGTGCATCGAAGCTCAGCAGGGGGCCCCATAGAGGTCATCCACAGCTCCATGGAAGACCCGGTGCCCCCCGGCTTGCCCCGAGTGATATATGCCATGACGACTCACGGGCGTTCTGAGCTAACTTGGAGTACAAGGATCCTCGTCGTCGTCATTTCTTTACCTTGCCTGCATACAACTCTGCGTTTTATCTTTGTCTTTCACCTTCGGACGTGTCCCTCTGCCTACTTTATTTCCACATCCGTATACAAGACATAGCCCGTAGTAAACAAGACGAAAATCGGTTCGTCCCGGTCTTCGTAATTAACATCCAGCTAGGTATAGCTGGACCATACGTTTCGGGATTTTCGGGGCCACTGACTTTTTCCAAACGAGATAACGTTTGTGTTGAACAGATCTACGATAAGACTTGTAGGTGTGACAAACTGTCTATTATTTTTACCTCTGGTCCTAAAATCGTCGCACTCGTACAACACTTTCCCGAATTATAGTACTGCGAGTTGTTGGGTTTCTTGAAACCAAATGGTTGAACTTCTTTCGATCGTCGAAAGTTCTATCCACTGTCTTCTTTTTTCTTCTGATGTGTATCTACTACCCTATACGATGTCGACGTGAGTCGCTCTAATTGCCAGAGAAATTGATAAAAAATATAAAACTTTATAAAATAATATCGCTTGAGGAACGAAAAAGTGAAACCCAAAAAAAGAGAAAAGCTTCGAAACCAATTGCCAGGTGTAATTTTTTTTTTCTTCCCAATCGCAAGCCCTTCAATCAGGGGTTATGGTGGCCTTAAAGATCTGGACCCTATTGCAACTTTCAATATGAATCTTCAGACGCTGAACTGTTTATCCTGAGAACGGAGAATGTGAAGCATGTGAAGAAGTAAAGAAACGAAAAAGATGGAAGGATGGGCGACACTCTCGTGTCAAGCAGGCGGGACGGAGCAACATTTTTAGAGGCTAAATAAAATCGTGAATATACAGGATCTCGGTAAGGGGCAGGTCGTAAGATCGTAGGTGGTCCGACGCGTCGTCCCGTGGCAGCGAGAGAAGCGTGCAAGAGATCCTCGCCAGCGAACCAATGGGTCGGTGTGCGCGACGGGTCCGTCGCAAGGCCCGGCGTGTGAGCACGCGGGGACCCTTACACGGAAACCGCGACAGCGTATACGCATGCGCCGCACTCATTGACAAGCGCATGCGCGCCTTCGCGTCTCACAGATATTCACCGGTTCTTCTTCTGCTTCTTCTTCATCGTCTTCTTCTTCCCCGGCTCTTGCCTACCACGAGCCGTGAGGGCACTCTTCTGGGACGTTGCACTCTTTTGGGACCTCTACGCTTAGCGTATAGGATTAATGGTAGGGCGGGGGTGAGGCAACGTGGACCATGTCGCGCTTTTCAGTATCCTTCTCTCTTCATCATTCGTTCTTCATCCTCTTTCGATTCTCCTTAGCGAGCGAACGAATGAGCGCTGCTAAACCCGCCCATTACTTTCGTGATTTACAATTAAACTCACACTCACGATCGAGCCAACAATCGTGGCTGTAGTCACACGTATGGTTTATGCAAACCACTGTCGTATAAATATTATCGAAACCGATGGAAACGAAGATACCTCCTCCATCGTTTGGGTCGGGTGAGATATTATGGAAGACGTCGTGGAAAAGTTTTCACGGTTAACAGCTCGCCTCTCCGTAAAAGTTGATCGGACGATTCACGGTATCGTTGTATCGATATAACTCGGCATTGGTGGAATAAGCGTCAAAGTCTGATATAAATATTTGTGATTGATTAATGTCTCTCAGTTGACGATAAAATGTGAACGCAAGTGCGCTACGTGAAGCAATCACAATGAATTTAAGGCTTGGTACTCGCGCACTCCCTTAATCTTCCCACTGGCTCAACTGAACCCTCTGGGCTCCGCGTGTCCCTGTGCTATTACCCATATTCGTGATTCTGCGGTCGGCTTAAATCTCGAGGCCCAACACCTTTGCAAAAGGAGGGGTACTGTAGAAGGGGGCTTGCTTCTCACCTAATTGACTCAGTGTGGGCCTTACGTTGGCGTTAGTATCGGCGTTAACGAACGCCAACGTATATCAAGACGGGATCCCAGCGCACCGGACCCCTCCGCTACACTATATTCTAACTATATGCGGTACCGCGTCGCAGTAATGTACGAACGCAGAAAAAAAGAACGAACAGGCCGTATACAGTTGGGCATACGTGTACCGCGGCAGAAAATACCGAAGACGGTATACAATGAGGATTGATGTAGACCTGCGACACATATCGCCATTTTCATCGTATGTAAAAAATATATAACAATCATACGAAGTCCCTCGGAACCTCTCGAATTTTCTCGATCCGGCACATACGCTGACATTGCGTAATTTATAGGCAATAAACGAAAAGAAAACTGATTCCCTCGGAAGAATTTTTTAATACAGTAAAGCCATGTTCTTTCCCGTTTCCTCTGGGACCCAAATTGGAAATACGAATTCCAAATTACAAGGAAGGGTTGCCGGTGACGATGCGGTCACGTACGCAACTGTTGAAGACCGGTAAGGGGTACAAGCTCGCTGGAGGTCGTTCGTCTCTTTCTGTTTCGTAAAAAAACGGCTACGGTGAGGACTTTTCGGTCAGACGCTGGCTGTGAAACAGACAGAAATGGTCGTGCGAAGGCCACGGTAAGACAGAGACAGATGGACACTGAGTTGAAGAAGGTGCCATTCGCGTTGAACACGACCCGGAGCCCAGAGCTAGAGAGTGAGTTAAGGCCGGACCGCGTGCACGACACTATGCATACCGTCACACCCTGGGACACGCTCCAAATTTAAAATTTAAATTCGGTACTTCTCTCGCGGGACAACGCTATCCCGGCAACGGAAATTCGGGGGAGAAGGTCGCACACGCAGACGCGCGTACCCCGGGGTAGTGGCAAGGGATAGCCGTTGAAGGAAACCAGGGAGGAAGGGTGGGGGATTGTTCTAACCGGACAACGTGGACGGTACATACTACACGGTACTACACAAACGCCTACGTGGTGCTGCAACTATGTAAAGAGAGAACTTTGCCAAGGTTGGCCCAGGGTAGATGCTTCATAAGCATACAACGGCAAAACCGTTCTCCCACTACTCCCGATGAGGTTTCGTGTTATCCGTTCCGAATGTTCCGTCACACGTTTACGTCAAATTACCGCATTCGTATTGTTTCGCGTGGATGTCATACGACGCAATAATCTGCACATTCAATTTTCGTGGCATGTGATTCAACGAACCTTGCCATTCGGATTTTGCTTGTAGCAATTTAAAAAAAAAAACGCTGAGCTATTCGTAAAATCATCTGGGGTTTGGAGAACTCCTGAATAGGATTCTGAGACTAAGATCCAATCGCTTATCACAATTAGTTTGGGAACCACTCGGCCTCTGAAACGGAATCATCGTGCGTTCGTCAACTAAAAATCGCGATCCTTGTTCGGATACGGTGGTGCAACATAGACACGTACGCGTTTCTTCCATTATAGCTAGAAGACTGCGAGATGGGGGGGTTTATTGTTTAGGCGACAAAGTGAGCAACGTAGAATCGGGTGGTGCTCGAGTACAACTACGGGGAAACCCGGCAGTGCACCGGCGCAACATATGCGAGACTACGCCGCCTGGTGGAAAACTTTCACCTCGGTCCGCGCGGGTAACGATTCCGTCTCGATAACGACTCCCCAGGCTCACCATAATTCGTGAATATATTATAGAAAGTAGCGGCGACGTCTCCGGTGTTTGTTGGAGATAGACATACACGGATACATAGAGGAGAAAAAAACATATACGCGAGTCCGCGTGGTCCTCGAGGATACTTCACGTCTCAATGAATTACGCGCCACGAGGACTCTCGTGTTTAAAACGCGTTCTAACAACCGGACTCTCTCCGCATTCGATGTCTTTGAGTTCTAGTCAGCTCCGTTGGACCGTCAAGCCTGAGAATTAGTCAAAACATTTTTCGAATCCCGAACGACGTTCGAGCCCGCATTTTAATTCGCGAGCCCATATGAGGTCCACGTCGGTACAGCTTTCTCGCCGTCGTATCAGACGCTTACGGAGCTATATCAGCAACCCCGACGAGCCACGTTCAAGCTAGGAATTCAAGGACTTGGAGAGCTCGAGCGATACGAAGAGTAACCCGACGACAAGCAGTATCACAAGCAGCGACGTTGCTTCGGCTCGCTAGTCGTGACTGGGAAAGGGACAAAGGGCGGTTGATGGCCGGGGGTGGCTCTCGGTCTCGCAATGCTGTCGAGAAGGTTGGGTGTCGTCCGTCGGCTCCGTCGTCACCACCATCCGCAACATCTCCCATCCTCCGTGCCTTCCCCCAAGCTGACGCGCTGTGTCGGCTTCGGGGATGGTTGGCGCGCACACGGGGGTGGCAGAGGCTGGCGGGCGCGCGAGAACGGTGGCGGCAACCGGGAAAGAGCCGGTCGATAACCAACCGTACGACGCGCACAAGCGCGCACACACACGCGTAGACGGCTTACTCTCTCACACGAGTTGCCCGGGCTTGCGGAACTTGGCACTGGTTGGACCGTGCGTATATGTATTCGTCGCATAGTCAGACGGCGAGAACTTTGATGGTATTGATCAAGGGTATCCACGTGTGTTGGTCGGGCACTCAGACCAGCAGACGGGTTCTCTCACTGCTGGGTATACTGGTTCGTCGTGCGGCGCACCAGCTGCCGGTGGAGGTTCTTGGCTCGAGTCGACTGGCTCTGCCTGCCGGCGTCGTCGTCTCTTCCTCGTTCTCTTACGCTCCATCGTCGACGTTCTAGTTTGTCCGTAAGAGTGCGAGAGTACCTCACGAGTCTCCGGTGTAGATACGGAGTCACGGTTATACCGTACAGCTCACGCGGTATATACTTCGAAGGAGTATACCAAATGGGTACCCGTATAAACGCAGAATGTGCAGCGCCCTGTACACCGTGTGTGTGTATTTTGTGTATTAACAGCGTCACACAGGTTGTGCTCGGAATACACGTGTACGTGGACAAGGCTCCTTCGCTTTCTCGCTTACGGACGATGCGAAGGTATAGGGTGAGCGAAGGTGCACGTACGCGTGTTGCACTGTCTCGGGCTCTTTCAAACAACGAGATGGGAATAGTTACCGAAGTCTCAGACCAGAAATCCTCGTCGTCGCACACGCCGCAGACTAACGCTGCTTCGACGGTTTGCTTCCCATTTTCCCACAGATGTTATGCAACTATGAAAAATAGCTTCGTCAAACGAACTTTGTTTTATGAAGCGTCGGAATGGGGATTACCAAATTACCTCACTTTTTTTTATTCATTATTTAAACGTATGAACATGTCGTCGAGGTACTTTGAGGGCCCAACCCTCACACGCCTACAGACGGTCGGGTATTTTAATTGTCAGATCTACGGTACAATCGTGAGAGCACGCTTTGTTTCGGATTCGTGCGACGCAAGTATAATGTACCGTGCACGTCGATTTCACGGAGTCGTTTTGGAATTACCGCGACCGAAGGGTAGGAGAGGATTCGTAAGCGGGACGAACTGGGATGGGCTTTAATGGAATAGGATTGGGATTGCCAGCTGGGTAGAAATATATACCGGAGAGCGATACAGAACGATAGCTGGGGATTAGATTAGGTCTAGGACTTAATGAGACTAATCAAATTGCGGACGAGTAAGCCCCGAGTGCCTTGCACACTTACGATATTGAGCGTTAGCGTATCTGATGAAGAGCCTTTGAGTGAATTGGACCCGTCGTACTCGACAGTCATCACGAATAAACTTTTCTCCCGTTCCAACATTGCATTGTCTTGTATAGTTTTCATTTAAAATTCTCAGCTAACTCGATACGACGTTAATATCAGTCCATTAAACATATCAAGTTGGACTCGACTAATTACTTTTTTTCTTGTCGTTTTTCAGTTGTTCTACTCGACACGACGACGGAGGCGAGCCTGGATTGGACGAGGTACCCCTATGGACACCAGGCAACGACGCCCGGTGTAAGTACAGCATCTTATCGAACAAAAAAAAGTTCCCCTATCGAGAATAGGAAAATTACTCTAGAAAACGTTTTTTCTAATAATGGCGCACGTCAATCCATGAGGTTGTTTATCTTGATTGGATCTTTAGTATTTTTTAAGAAACGTGCGTGTGCAATATTCTCATTCGCCGGGGAGCTTTGGAAAATTCTTATTTCACAGTGATGTGAAGATTTTTCAAATCTTTCTCACTCGGGCACTTTGGAACAAGCTCCATCGCGGATCGCGCGAGTCCACCGTCGCCCAGCCGCGTCGCACCAGAAGCACGTTATGGTCGACCAGGGTACGTGCATACGTGGGCTCCCGCTGGCCCGTACGTCCTGGCTGGCGCCATGTTTGTTTTTCAGTTGTTAAGCGCCCAGCGGGCCGCCAGACAGGTTTAAATCAGCCTTCGCTGCCGCTGCTGTTGCTGGTGCTGCTGTTGCTGTTTCTACTGGTCCGTTCCTTCCTCTTCGTACTGTGCTCCTTCTTCGCTATCGGCCGAGCCGGCTCAGTCGGTTTCTCTCGTTCCACGATTCTACATCTATCCGTCTCTTTTTCTGCCTGCTGCTTCACAGAGGCCGAGAAAGAGACGCGAGCGACCGAAGTCGATGCAATTTTAACTACTATAATTCACGAGGACAATATACGTTGCGTGCTCCAGTACGCAGTTCACCTTGATTCGTCCGCAAATTGATTTTTGTGTTTGCACGCTCGAAATTAGTTGCATGTAGAACGGAACCAGTTCGTGGATTGACCTTCGGTCGAACGTCGGGTCTTCCTTCACCACGTGGTACCTTCGTCGGTGCTGATACTTTGATCCAATGGGACTCCGTGCATGCATTCCCTTTCGATTTTGTAAGTTGTGCGATTACCCTGCAAAATTCACTCGGGGCTTTTGCGTTTAATTTCAAATTATGTTAAAATGATAATTTTCGGCAAAAACTGATTGCTCCTAATTTTTGAAGACAAAAAATACGACGGCGTTTTTCTACATTTCGCAATAACGAAAGCTCTAATTTAGAGCACAACTTTTAGCGCTTGGGTTCGAAAAACCTTCCCCGTGACTGTTATGAAATTTTTACCGTAGTGTGACCGTTGATGGTTTATCCGTGAAAACGTTCGAGTATTGCCGTTTCATCTTTTCTCATTCAGAAACCCGTCGGCGCTGCGGTCTTACACATCGTTAGCATCGTTCCGCTAATCGGTGCCTCTAACCACCAAACTCGGTTGGGTTTTGTTTTTCACGGGCTTTTCGTAACTGCGTGCTAACCGAGCGACTTCCAGATGAACGATCATGCTTCCTACTCTGTCGGCTACTCTGAAGTTCAATGGTGATCTGTAAATGAACGAAAGGATCTGTTAATAACCGAACCGGAAGCTTGTGAAGCATAAGTTAAGGAGAGCAATACGACGTTGCACGATTCAATAATGTCTCCATTTAAAAAAGTGTTCATCTACGTACCACAATTAACGAGAACTCCCAAACAAGAATTTAACCCCCCAGCAGCCTTCACCAAAGAAAAAATGTATTGGAAACACTCTCTGATCCGGCTAAAGCCGCAAGAAATATGATTCGTAAAAAAAAAAGTCTCAGAAATCTTGAGTGTTCGCTACGGACCCTTTTGAGATATCTAATAACTCCATTCTATCGAGCTCGAATTCTCCATTCACCCGAACCCATTTTCTCTGGACGAAAAAATAATTCCGGATTAAGCGGTGGCGCCAACGCAAAGCTAGGGATGATAAGAGGACCCTTCGAAGTAGATTTAATGAAGAAAAAAAAGCAAAATTTTTTTTTTCGTCGTCTAATTCCATAGCGTTGATGTCTCTATCGGATTACCGTAATCGGTTGGTATTAGACAGACAGAATTATCGAAGAACCATTAATCACTTTTCAACATGACAGATGGATGATTTTTTTCTTTTTGAAAGATGTTTTTCTCAAGGCAATTTAAGTTCTTTGAGTTCTTTATTGACGATCATCCTGGTCTTTTCATGACCGAGAGGACATTGGGTAGAACGATGTCATCGGTTATCTGTAGGTACGCTGTCTCAACCCTCGGGCTATGTAGGACCCTCTTCTAGGCTGCTAATCACTTTTACTCAACGTAGCTAATTAACGAGAACGTAACCGAATAAGTCCCGTGGCCTGTAGCGCGAAGCAACCAAACAGAAGGACGAGTCGAGCGGGATACACAGGCTTGTTGGGTTATTAATAAATAGCAGGAAGGAGAATGTCAAGTAAGGTTGCGAAGGAAAAGAGAGAGAGGGAAAACGAGAGACGGGAAAAGCCTGCGTTAGAACGGGGGGGGAGCGCTGAGACAATCGGGCCAAACAGAATTAGTACGAGTATTTGAACAACTTGATGGAGGAAGCTCTTTGCCCTATCTCACTCGCTCCAGAGCCTCGTACGGAGCCCAAGGCGCTCTCTCGTAGACACAACCATACGTTGTGTACGTGTATAACGTTCCATATGGTTGAATCCTCTCTTAAAGCGGATCGCAGCGGTTGGCTGAGTCGCGAGGATGAAAACTTTCAGGTCGGTACAACCACACCAGAGGACATTTATTGTTTCCGCCCCGTTACCGGCTCGGAGGTTAATGCGGTTTTCTATTTATGTATATCTCTCCTGCGTTTATTCAATTCAATTACATTCCGTGCTACAAATATATGCATACTTTTTTGGGATTCCGTACCTCCAAAAATATAAATAAATTCCTCGGTCTCATAGATTTCTGGAAATTAATTATCATCAGTATAATACGGAGTCCTACCTTATATCTATCATCCGAGCACCAGCCAGGTGTTTATCATAATAGACTTTGTGGCAATTCAAGTTGTTCCTCGGAAATTTTATTTTTATGCATGATTAACAATTGTTCGCCGTAAATCCGTAAGGCTGTTATACTTTCGCAAATATCGTGACGCAGCGCTGTGCGATATCGAAAGAGTGGGAAAAAGGTTTGGAAAAGCCAGAAAAGTTTAGTGAGTGTGGATACGAAAAGTTTTTGGCGAGGGCACGAACCGTCGTTGCCGTCTACCGAGTGAGGCAAGACGAAGTAAACGAGCTTAACTGCTGAAAACTTCCGGCTCTGATGGTACAACAAACTTTTTCGTTACTGCATTGAGATATTAATCAAGGAAACTCTTGTTTTCCGTGGTCACTCGGAGACTCGTCCTTATATTTTCCTTTGTTCTTGGTCCGAGGATAGACTGTCCTCAAACTCCGGCATGACATTTATCTCCTCTCGCCTTTCTCTCTCTCTCTTTGGCTCTTGCTCGTCTTCTTTCCTTTTTTTCTGGGTTGCCTTCAATCTACCCCGTCCATCTTTTCCACGGACGTCTCGGAAAGATGGACCGAGAGAACGCGTTTGAAGCCTTCAACCTGCTCGCGCGTCGAGTCCGAGTCAGAGTCTCTTCGGGCACGTGGCGCATACAGACCCCTCTCTTTCTCTCTTTCTCGTTCTGCTATCTCCTCGTTAACATCTTGTGCAACCGGCTGTTCGCCCGATTCTTCAGTCCCTCTTCAGTTAAACTTGTCGCTTCCACCACATAAATACAATTTTTATCGGCGCATAAACCACACGTCGCATTTAATTATTACTTTTATTAAATTGGCCAAAGTAATAATTTTTAATTGATTTAGAAATAATGAAATGCTTTTATCAAATTAATAAAAGTTATGATTTGCAATGAAAAGCATTCGAACCGCAAAATAACGTTGTATAACGCAAAAAAAAGCCATTTTCCACGGAAATTTATTTCCTCGTTTACAACAAAATAATCAAGATATGAGAAATACCGGTAAATAAACTCTTGTTTCATTCTTCCCGAGTCGTTAGGCGCAAGCAGCAGCAACATCAGCGCGGGTTCTCCAGCCTCTATAGCTCTACCATCACCCCCGTCTCGACGTACCGTTTTTTTTATTAAAAAAAAAGATTTTTTATTGCATCCACGGCGGGCCTATCTGCATCTAAATGCGTTCCCGCTCGACGTATATACGAAATTCTGAGGACGTCACGTGGTGATATGTGAGCAGTGCCCACGATCGTCCCGCGTCCTACGTACACACACGCAAACACACGCACATATATTTATATAATCGGTGTGTGTTAGCCTTTCCCGTCGTATCCTCCTTTCCAACATTTTCACTGGCCTCGCTCTTTCTCCGTTTGTTCTTTCACGATCTTCCTCAGCAGCCGGGTATCCCCTTCGCCCCCTCGCGACCTTATGTCTCGTACGTCAAAAATTACTTTCCCAGAATGCCAAGCTTCACTTGCGAAACACTTTGGTGATGCTACGACGCGCGCGCGCTCCGACTTCCATTCTGACGAGGCTGCCGATAGGCCAAAGGAACGTGACACGGTATGGAAACGCAACAATCCCGAGACAACGTCGGTCCTCGGTCTGTCAGAAATATCTTGGTTCGGAATTGGAGACTCGGGGTAAAAATGTTTGCGAGTATTTTGTCGCAAATATTAGTTGTTAATGAACAAACAAATATATGTCGGATGGGACGGTATAGTATTATGGCTATATATTATTAATATTATATTCTATTATCAAATATTTATTATTAATTATCATATTATTTGATTTATTCATAAAAATATCACCGACGATTTTTTTTTTAACCTTCTCCGGTCTAAGAATGCACCGGGCGCGTGCGAACGGAAGTGAATGGTTGCCGGAGTGACGGATTGTTTAGTCTATGACGACTTATCGGTCGAATTATTCCGATTGTTAATCTTCGCAAGACCATGCGTCCCAACTCGATGATTCAACCTGTTGGCAATTGTTATCTTTATCTACGTTATTTTTCTTCATCTTCCTCACCCCGAGCGGCTTGTGTCCGGAGGATCACAAATTGGCTCATCTTCAAGATGTCACTCGTGTCGCGCATTCGTCGATTTCGCTCGAACGCGATCGAGATGCTTGGGTCTTCTATCGATGGCTTTTCTTGGTATCGTTTAATCAGGTAATCACGGTGTACACGAACTGGCCTTCCCAGTAGATATTGCGCTCTGACTCAGCGGTATCCGTACGCCAATCCCCCCTTCCCCCCCCCCCCCCCCCGGGCAACATGCATATCGTACTCTGCCTCCTACCGAATACCATGCGTAGTTTATATACATATATATTATATATATTTATCAGAAGAACGCGATCGCCCCCTCGAACTGGATCTGCTGCTGCACCGCGGCACACAGCCACTGTGAGCAATGAAAAATGGAACTGCCAGAGCTTATCTCGCCTGCCGGTGATCACTCTCTCGCCCGATTTTCTCTGAGACTCTTCGTCTCTACGGGAGCGCGCGTGCTGCGTTTCCAATGCTCACCGACTCAACCGAGCCTCGTAGATGTTTGTTTTTTTTTATTTAAAAAAAAATTTATTTTCCTTTTACTGGCGGCCTTGTTTGCTTCCTTGCTTAGTTTCTCTCGGCGAATGATTTTGATTAGTGTGCCGAGTAATGCCTAAAAATTCGTAGATTGATTACACATTTCTCGGGGGAGGTATAGAATTCGATTTATCACTTTGTGCTTTTTTATTATTTGTCATATTCACGTTCTTGAGGCACAGAAAAATTTTCGAACTAATTATTAATGAATACAAAATTATTTCTACTGAATTACTTCGATAAAACATGCACCGACAACCGTCGGTCGGTATTTTCGAATCTCCGTTATCCCACTTATTTATTTTTATTTCGATTTTCCTATTTATAAAAATGTTCCTTCTTCTTTTATTTCTCATTCGACGAGTCGGATTCTCGTCGCCACGTCATCGATAGGAATTCACAGTAAAATCCCGACATACAATACAATATATTGTATTACGGTCGTGATGCGGTGTCGTACAAGACGACGTGCCGGTCGGTCCGACTCGCGAGCACGCGCAGCGCCGTCAGTGACACAGAACTAATGCTAATCCCCGGAGAATTGATGCACACGATGGGGAATGTTCATGGAACGTGTGAGCTACCATAAGGTTTTACTTTACTACATTATAATATAGTACGGCATGATGTATCATACTCCGTGCGTTCCACAACGATTTAGGTATTTATATCCTCCGGTTACCGACTCTTTCACGCCTCGATCCACGTTCAACGTTTCTTTATTCGTGGTTAAATCACTCTCAATCTAATTCCTTTCGTCACTCGTTAGTCATCCTCGTTTACAAGTCGTAGATCCCAAAGATCATGAGCCCCGGGCCATCGACTCGAGACTTTGCGACGTCTTTCCCATACGATCGCGAGTTAAAAAAAACATACAGAGTTTATTGAGAATATATATAGTTTCGTGCATGAAATTGGATCTATAAATTCTGTGTACAAACTGTAGACAATCTATAGACAATTATCGTACGATGAATCGAACGATAATAATAATACTTAAAAAATAGCTCCAGAGTTCATAATTTATATACGAACTATTAATTTCTATGTATAGAATATTAACAACGAAAAGAGAATACCGTTCGACAAATAATAATACCAATCATGGTAATATATATAAAAATTGGAGTTTTTTCGCTTTTGATCTTTCTCTGTTTGACGAGTGTGTGCGCCCACTTCGGAAACATTATTTCTCGATCCAAATCTGTGTTTTACGATATACATCAAATGTCACTTTATCAAAATCGATAGTGACAATGGAGACGTTCTATCGATGAATCATTCATTTCACGATATTTTTCAAATCTCATGGAAGCTATTGTGGATTTCCCACGAACGATACGGAATGAACCGTTGAGTACCTCTGACTCATACGTTTATGACAAAATCGTTAGAATAAAATTGAGATAAAAAAAACAGAATTCGATAACAGTTTGATTGAGCGAATGAAACACGTGATCCGATCGTAGCTACGCGGTGTCCCTTTTAAATCCATGTCGTTCCGATTGGATCCGAAAAGAGCCATATTAAGCTCTAGACCATTGAACTCGACTGGCCGTTCACTCGTACGAACGGGAGATAATAATATCTACCGGTGCGTCGATTCTCAACGTCGATATTACCTTGACGTTGATCCGTAACCGATCCAACACGTCGATTTTTGTCATTCGCTTTGCGGCTACTGCGCGGCTCGTGTGTGTATGTGTATTTAATGAACAGTCGACCAACGGTGACTCGATAAAAATGGTTAGAACGTTGGGGTGGGGTCACAACGGAGATGAGGGATAAACTCGGGAAGTCAATTGATGCGTGATCGTTTATTAAAAGTGACTTTTGAGGCCCGAGCCGTTTGTCGATCTAGACGTTTTGTCCTTCGATCATTCGCTTTCCGGCTCACGATCTTTCTAACATCCAGGACTGCGTTTTGAAACCTCGCTCGAGTCAACTCAAGCCAACTCGCGGCGGTTAAAGACAGGTTTAAGTTGGCTTTCGAGTCAACTAATCAGTCAGATAAAATTATGTTCATCGACAATCATTTGCCAAAAATTCGAGCCACACATTTTTTTAGTTGATTCGATTTTTCCAAACCGTCAACTCAGAGAAGCCAGGAGAGGAGGTCGAAGAATAAGAATGGTTTATTAGAACTGATAGGATTTTAACTGGACGATGTAATTCGGTGCGGTAAAGAGCGCAAAAGAAAATGTAAGAAACGAGCGGCGTCCGCCTGTCTGGCACCAAATGCGTCTTGTACTTTCTGTCTCCCTTGTTTATCCGCTTCGGTTCTCCTTTCTCAATCCATCTGTTCCCGGGTTCTCCTTTCTTTGTCTTCGTCTATCTTTCGTCGCACACTCTAACCCTATAAACACGGCCTCAGCTTGCGCTTGTAAGACGTGTGGGCCGAATTCCATCTGGTTAAGATTTAATTTGTAAATCAGTGAGCCATTCGTCCCCATCGAACGAATTAACTTCGGCTCGTTACTCACTTCACTTCGACGACCGACGCGAGTCTGACACGTGCGAAGACTGTGCGATTCTGATATCGTCAGGATTAACCGTTTCGCCAATGATGGATGCGTTTTAACGCTCGATTGTTATTCCAATGTCCCTGGAGCTCATTCGCGTCGTAACTCAGTGGAGAAGACGTTCGTACCTTTAATTTGACTATCGACAGTCGGTCGGGGTCGAGAGGACCCTCACAACACATCTGCGCTTGAATTCGTGTAAACTTGCATCGATAATGGAAATGATGCGAGTTTTTGTCATAATTTGGTCAATTATTTCTTTTCTCAATTTTCTATCTTTATGTTGGCATTTTTTTCATTTCAAAATAACGAAGCACCTAATTTATAGGACAACTTTTAGCGCTGTGGGTCGAAAGAACTCTTGGTGACCATTACGAAATTTTAGTGAAATGTGATCGT
The DNA here is from genome assembly GCA_963971145.1 of Sussaba pulchella. Taxonomy (NCBI): domain Eukaryota; kingdom Metazoa; phylum Arthropoda; class Insecta; order Hymenoptera; family Ichneumonidae; genus Sussaba; species Sussaba pulchella. Next base: position 13,872,816 of record OZ020172.1, read on the forward strand.
TGATTGTTACCAAAATACAAGATTTGCAATTTTTTTTCTTATTCGTTCTATACCGTAGAAACAATGAATCCCGACGCATCGTTCGAACGTTGAACGAGTACAGGCCATGGCAAAAGCGATGATAGGACGAGCGTGGAATGCAACATAAAAAAAAATTAGCAAATAGTAGCGAGGCAACGGGGGAAATGTAGTCGGAGAGAGATGGAATAAAGAGGTGAAGCGGGCGAAGGCCGTTCCCGAAAACTATCCCATAAAGAATACCGTGAAATACTATACGCGTGTTCATAACGAGAGAAGGGATTAAGCGAGAGCGCGTATGGCGGCTAATCCTGTCGTACCCGTCGTGGTCCGCCTGGCGAATTCACTCTCGGTGCATACGTAGACGAGCCGGAGAAAGACGAACTTGCCACAGGACAACCACTATCCAGGATTGAATTTTTGGTGTCGCGTCTTCTTCTGCGAAATTGGTGACGTCGGTGGTTACACGTTACCGACTCGCCAACCAAAAACTCATCCACTAGCCGCGGTTGCACCAGCCGTGACGTTCTTTTTCTCGTCTTCGATCGCATCACACGTTCGGGTTTTCGTCGACCCTGCGGTAATGAAACAAGAACGTGTGGTCAGGGCGTCGACGTTTTCCTCTTTTTCGCTTCTGCGCTGTTCTTCCTTCCCCTATCCCCGTTGACCCTTCTGTGGGCTTTCGGTAAATAGATAAATAAGAGAAAGAAAAAAACGTGTCTCCGCAACGGACCCCCTATAGCGACCCTGCGGTCGGTGAAATGTCCACCTGTCCACGGAATGAAGCGAAGGTAAGAGAGAGAGTGAGACGACATTCTTTTGCGTGACTTCAGAGTAGCTGCGATCAGTCTACCCAGCCTTTTTCCACCTAGACTTCGGGGGGATGAATGGCAGGTCGTTTTTTATGGATGAAGGAGGCATGAGGGCTGCGTGAGACCGAAGCAGGGTCCGGATACAGCAACGGCAATCATCTTACGCCCTTCTTCACAATGCTAGGTTTACGAGAAGGCTTCTCTACGGGTAGGCTACGCAAACCCATCATTGGAATCTTGACCTGCGAGCACTTGAGTCTCGTGCGGAATCAAGGCCTCCACACTCGAGATCATAGCGTCCGGAATTAACTGATTAATCCTCAACTACGACTCAAATCCAAATTGACCGGCTTTACAAATTTTACGATGCATCCCGGTATTTTATTCAAAAATAAAAATGCAGTTCTGCATAGCACCGATATTTGAATGAAAAATACCATTAAGTTCACCCCACGACATTTCCGGGATCATGCTCACGGACTCATTGTTGTCCGCTGTTGAGGCGTATCCTGAATCTTGATACAATCTATGGGTGCCCATGATGACAGTTCTCAGTCCGTGGGTCTCGGATTTTTCCTAGATATTCGAACCCTCTTTTTTCCTTATCTTCTAATCACTCGACCAATCGAGATGATCTCCTTTCTCTCCGATTGCCTCGACATTTGTTTCCTTCCCCTAGCAAGAAATATTCGTGAGATACGATTTCCCCGGTCTCGCGTTGTACGCCAAACTCCGTGTGTGTGTTGTGACCTGTAAGATTCAATCTGTCACTCGTATATAATTTTTTTAGCAGCGCAGAAGCGTCTGAATGAAGTAAGACGACGAAGCGGAGGGAGAGGCGGGAGTTAACCCGAGATGAATACGAACGAAAGGCGGCACGATCACGTTGGTAGCTCAGTTGACCGCGAATTAAATGAGGAACGTATGTGTTCGGAAGCCTAAGAAGGCGCGGTCTCTGGCTTTTATGACGACAGCACGCGTTTGGCAACTACGTGATCAGAGTTGATTATTTGCTACGTAACGTCGTCTTTGCATTGCTTACATCTCATCAACCACCAGCCTCGTTTCTCAACGATAACAGGAGAGCATTGACCACGTAAAATGTTCCCACACGAAAAAAAAATACGCAATCCAGATTCACTCGTGGATAGTTTAGATTTGGATCATTTTCAAGCGCTTTAGCTTCGCGAGCATCAATGAATCCATCAGCATTCATATAACTTATATGATTGATGATAAAATAATGACCGCCATCCAGTGGAGTACCTGTCAGCTTGAAAGCTGAATTGACAATAATTTCAATAAAGACGTCTCAAGCTCGGGAGATCTCAGAAAGAAGAAAAAATGCAAACAGAGTGAAAGCCATTGAAGATAGAATCTGCGATGTTAAAAATGATTCTATTCTAAACGTAAAATAGAAGATAATCTCGGGTGGTAGTCGTCGTAGTGCATCAGGCGGTACGAGATTTTGATTCGATGGAACGTGAAGAAACGCGACGGAAGATAGTGAAAATTCTGTTGTACCTTCAGGAATGAGAATCTCTCGTAATATCTTTGAACAGTTTTGCCGTCTGGCGGTAGAACGGGGAAAGCTTTCCGTCCTAATGCAGCTGTACGTTTCCCATTACGATTCGGCGCGCGTGGGTTAAACTAACGAGATGGCGTAGCGGTGATGGTGATGGTGTAGGTGTTGGAACGAGAGGGTAGCAAAGCGAAGGGCGGAAGATAGCGAATGGGAGAGAGAGAGCGAGAGATGGAAGGAGAGGGATGATGGTTTTGGACGGGGCTGCCTGTCTCATCCCGATTCGGGATGGGTTACCATGGAGACCGGTACGTGACCACATTGCCCATGGGGAGAGACGAGCGAGAGACTCGCACAGCCGTCTCCTTTCCCCTCGACTCACAATTGGGAGAGCTCGGGGAAGCTTAGAAGCACGCAGAGACCCGGAGGGCAAGAGGGACCAGTGAGAATACCGAGTGACAAGATACCTAGGTGCGTTACATGGTTCGTACCGGCTCCAGTAGCTCCCTTTCCAGACTTGTCTATAGCCGACAAAGAAGGCTCAATATAAACATATAATGGAAAACGGTGAGTGGATATTACGAGTCCTCGCAGCATTACCGGAAGGGTGTTAAAACGAAAGTCGGAAAAATGAACATTCGTACGAAGTTAGATAAACTTGAAAGGGATTATGAATATAGATTAGCTTTATGGGTAGTCGGAATAAAAAATACGGTGACGTTCTTTTTTTAATTTACAAAAATAAAAAATTCATTTTCGCTCGAAAAGTCGAAGGACTATGAAATGGAATATCGTTTGATGAGTCAGTATGTAGTATATAGGATCCGCGTGAGCGGGCATCCGGGGCTCTTTTTAGCACGGTTCAATTCCTTCGTGAAGAGGGGCCTCGTTTCTTCGCCTGCTGTGTAAGCGAGATTTTGGTGTCGGAAGTGCAGGGGCGGGGAAGCGCGGCCGGTGCGGGCTCTCGTCGACCAATTTGTCGAGGAACCTTCCAGTTTTTGGGGATCACCGAGGCGAGCCGAGTCGGCACCCTTCAAAGGCCTGGGATCCTTGGAAAACTTACCCCTGGTTTCTCGCAAATGTTTCTGCGCCTATGATGCCATTATGATGCTATGTGCAACCTGTCAATGACACCTGTCGTCAAACTTTCTGTTTGAAGCGACTTCATGGCCAACATCCGTCATAAGTTACACAAAATTGTACTGATTTCCGCGTGGAACGTGCCACATGGAAATGTAGATGTGTACTCTCAGCGTGACAATATTCGTCCCCAATTTATATTTCTTTTTATGAGTTTTTTTCGGTAAATTAACATCATCATTTGTCTCGTTCGTACTTTAACGCTTTTCTTTACTTCTTTTCTGGAGACCTCCTCCTGAAAGGAGGTACCTTATCCCCCCCCCCCCCCCAACCACAGCAATAACCACTCACAAAATATATAAAATAGATTTTTTTCTCTGTGATCAACGATTTTAATAGCGCAAACTGGTTCGAATGACCGCGATTAATTTGAGAGCCAGTTCGACGATGGTAGACGAAAAAAAAAGCAAGAAGAAAGACAATGATTCACCACCTACCCTAAGCTCCCTCTCCCACACGAACCCATTGTGCTGCTAAAGCGTTCGATAAGCCCCCGAGGTGTGCTGTATGCTCACGACGCTGCGACCAACGTTCTCCGCGCACACTTTTCTCCTGTCCTGTCTGTGTTATTAGGCGCCCCTCTTCTTTTCTCGCCAGATGATTGGACCGAATTGAGGCAAGGGCTGCTGGCAACGGAAACTCCGTTCGGGTTTAGACGAGGCATTTTCATTCCCCTCCGAATGGCCCCCATCGAATACCAAACGTATTTTCATCACGTCTATCATGACTCGAACGACGAACGATGAACGAAGACTATGACGGACCTTTCGACCGACGGACGAGAATTAATCGGGGCAAAACGTTTTCTGAATAATTTCTTCAGCTTTGTCCTTCCAATACCACAGCGGAAAATAGGGTCCACGGGAACAACGAGGGTTCCCGCAGAAAAAGCAATCAAATAACTATTTTGGTATTTTATCGTCGTTTCGACTTGAACCGAATGAGGCGAAAAACTTGGGACTCGTGGATATCTGCACAACGCCATCTTTATGAATGCCCGGACGGCAAAAGCAGCTCGGCACGAGCTCTCAAAACATCCTAGTAAATAAGAAGAAAAAATAATGAAATCCCGTAACCCCTCGAAAGCAACAGAAGCTGAAGAGGCTCTCCAGGGTTATCGATAAGCTCGACTTCGTTCTACAGCGAATAGAGAGACGAAAACAAAAAAAAAAGGAATCTTGTATTTCGTTCAATGATACGGTCCACTTGAATTCTCGTGCTCAAAGGTCACTTGGATGTTTAGGCGAAGAACAAAAAAAAAGAGAGTAAGATAAAGGAACGAGAAATGTGGGTCGTTAATATTATCTTTTCGTCTGGTGCTCGGCTCGTGCGCTACACTCCTCGATCGAGTGGAGAAATAAAAAAATGAATGAAGAAAAAAGTAACGAACGTAGTAAGGAGGCGGAAGCCGCTCGAGATAAGACATTCAGGAGCGATAACGTTGCATCTGCATGAATCGGGGTGAGCAGCTAAGAAAACGAGGAACGAAGCGAAAAGAGGGTGAAGAATGGAGGTGAAGAGAAACGTGCGAGCACTGACGACTAAATTTACACCTTTTTACTATTTTTTGCCATAATCGTGGTTTATTGTTGTTACCGAGAGTCAATAAACATCTATGGTACGGCGGTCTCATCGTATAATTGCAACCATCACATATTATAAAGAAATCACGTAAGCAAAACGTGCCCGAATATTGTCACACTCAACTATACAATCCTACCAAATGTAAGCAGCTTCGGTACAATGCTGAATAATATATATAATCATCAATATTTATATCCATCGTCAGCGCTACCGCATCCCCTTAAATATTTGCGAGACATTAATATTCTTGTGAAGATGAGGCTTAGAGAGGGTTGAAATCTCGCAACAATCTCGTATGCGGATCTCGTCGAAGCCTTTCGCGGTAGGATTAGCGAAAGTCTGGTAATTGCTTTTCAAGAAAATTATAAAAACATGATGAATAAGCAATTAAAATTTTTATGATTTTTTTGTAACCACATATAATTATTTAGGTTATATAGGGATCTCAAAGAGTCTGGAATTTTTTTGCTCTAAATGGACCAGCTCTCAATCGATGCAATCACAGTCTTTCGAGCGCCGTTCATAATTTCCGCAATGAACCATAAAAATCGTTTTTGTTACGTTTCACGTTTAAGTCGCGTGGCATTCGCGGTACCCTCGTTTTCACGACCAGGAAAGAAGCGACTCGTGTGGAATAATAACCGACCGGGGTCCCCTAAGGCTTTGTGCTGACGTGCGTAAGAGCAACCGAACAGCTCTATACATCGTGTCGAATTATACCAATTATTATAAGTCACCCTTCGGCCAGAAAAGTGTCTTCACGCTGTTTCCGTAACATTTTCCTCTCAATGGTCTCGCACTCAACGACAAAAAAGAAAATAGTCTAGCTATCCCATTTTCTATTTTCGGTTCGATTAAGCGCGGTCCTCAATTTAACAACATAATTCCACGTTATATCGGACGAATAATATATGGAATAGATCGACTGAATTTATACGATTGAGAAAAGCGTGAGTAGAAAATTCGTCGCAAATAAAGGAAAAAGATAACACAGAGACGAGTGAATTTGGTTAGACGGCTCGTCGGAAACGCATTAAACGTAAAGGTACACATTGGGAAACTGTTGCTGAATGCCTGGAGCGAGTGCCGTGTGTCAATAAACAGATTCTCGTCAGAGTCCCGTGGCCAGATGACAGATATGTACCGGGAACGACGGGGAGAGAGAGTAAGAGAGAAAGAGAGTGAGCCTGGGAGCCGAGGGAAACCCGAGCATGGGGGCATGGAAGCGAAAGAGAACGAGGCGAGCGAACCGACGGAGGACGAAGGAAAACGGGTAAAAAAACGGAAGGGGCGGGAGGGATGGAATAAGAGAGAGGATATTATGCGGAGTCGGGCGAGCCCAGGCACAGCCAACGACCAGCGAAGGCCGTTCACATAAATACCAGTCTTTCCATTAGTAAACCGATGGGAAAGCAGCGTTCGATGCATGATCGATACTCGCAGATCTAATCTGCAGCGTGCGCGGCACGTTGGTTTATTCCACCCCTCCCCCCGGCCTTTATCCCCTCGCGTGCTCGCCCGCGTACACACCGTACCCGTTCAATCGAACTCTATACGTACGGCGAGCGCTATATATCGCAACATAACGAAGAATCGACCTGATCAACGAGTACGCATCGTTCGGAATAAGTGGTAGCCAGTTCGAGAGACTGGAATTGTTACTTTTAAATTGATCGTGGTGATTGCGAGGCTCATTGTTTTTACGGAGTCACTCGGAAAATGAAATTATCATTGCAACTCGGGTCAATAGCAATTGTAGCGGAAAATTAATAACTCGAAGCTGAGAATTTAATTTGAAAATTACAAATTGTTGTGGAATTTCATTTTCTCGCTCGAGATACATTGGATCACGGAAAGGGTCTGTGGGTAAGAGGTTTGGATAAAGTTGAGTAAAGGCAACAGACTGCTGCACGTACAGTCGAGTTGATCAATGATACTCCACGACACGTTCTCGAATAAATCGCTTTTGTACTCCGCGAAGGAAATCTCGAAATTTCCGAGACGACTTCGTTGCTGGAGCTTCGTTATCCGTAGGTTTCTATCTGCCAGTCCGATCTAACGTCGGGTAAGAGAAACGCGTTTGGAGTTACACTAGAATGTTGGTAATAATTTTTCTTATTTCCCCCATTTGTAGGGAGCCTTCGGGCACGCTCGAGGGACTCGAATCCCGGGGTGTGCCTCGGCCTTAATACAATTTGTGCAGAGTTATGCACAACAGTGAGTAAACTTTCCTCCGACGTGGTTCCACGCACTTCGCGTAACCGTACTCTCTAGGCAATCTTAACGGTACCATCTCTTCTCGCGGTTCAACGGCAACCAGAGTTAAGCCAAATGGTCCATTAAAATGGTCCTTCGTGAATTCGTAATTAAGATTTGAGGCGGGAAATTTTGCGTGTAGCTTAGAATGGAAGAAGAAGGGGCGAGAGTGAGCAAATGTTCAGATTTAAGCTCCAAGCGAAAAACGTCGTCCTGGCTATTCTACTTTTCAACAATGTGGACGATAGCTTGGTACGCAATGATCTTTTTCTCTACTTCACTTCAAATGAAAAACCGTTGTTAACCTTTTCCGACCATTAGGATCACGCTGAACAACGCCCAGGACTGTTTATTTTTCAGTGCAGTAACCTGTCCTTGCGGGGATGACACGATTTTAATCGCGCTCCACCCTAACGCGATCCTGGGGGACCCCTTTTCATGTAGCCGCAGTTGGCTCGGCAAGTGCTGCCAAGCCGGGCTGCGGTGGTGGTGGAGGATGGCGTTGGACCGTGCTACGATCTCCCTCGTATCACGACGAGTAATTGACTATATAATGGATTCCCGGTACTGCTATACGTCAAACTGACAGGTCCAGCAGCCGGGCACGCGATGCCTAGGCGAGATGGTCGTTTCGCTTAGCGGCGAGGCGAAAGGAATGAGGGGAGGGCGAAGCGGACAAGCTGGGGCAACGTGCTCCACAGCAGTGGCAGCAGCAGCAGCAACGGCATAGTATTAGTAGTACGATTCACGCCTGCCTCCGTCGTCCATGTCGTTCTTTCGATATTAAAGCGAGAGCCCTCATGCACATTCCGCATTGGCGTCTGCTGCTGCTGTTACGACCCCGTGGCAGCTAATTTGCGATGATATTCCAACACCGAATGAAGGCAACTCGTGGTCTCTGCACTGACACTAGCTGCTGCAGGGGTGCGGAATGCGAAGGGATGACGAATTTTCGTCCTGTTCAAAACGAATAGGGGTGACAAGTCCTGAACGGGGGGCGTCCGGACCCACTACGTAACCCTACGGCGATCTAACGTACAAATCCACATTCGGACTGCTCTGAAAGGTGCTCTCGATTGCGAAAGCGTCCTATGAATGTATTTTAAATCCTACGCAGTTGCGTCTTCTGAAAGAAAATCTTTGACATTTTCAAAGTGCGAACAATTACATTGTTTCCGATATCAACGCCGAGCCCTAGGCGAATACTTGAACGTTCTGCATCTGTTCGATCGACTCGCGACGATTCCAGGATGCGCGGGAACCTCGACAGCCGCTGTCGCCAGAACCGAATTTCGCATTAGCATAAGATAATACGACCTTCGATCCTGGGAATTCCTACCTGGCGCGAAGAAACCCTCGACGCTAAAACCGTCAGACGCGGTGGAACCCAGCGATAGGGGACGAAAGACAAAAATTACATAGCGTATGCATGACCCATGGGGGTGCGAGCAAATCAGCCCGGGAGCACATCCCCGAAGTTAGAACGTGATCGCGTGACACCCCGCAGTGTCCCCCATGGAGTTAGGAGGCTACTACCGCGTTCCATCGCGAATGGACCGTGCGCGCGTAATCCGTCGGAGGGTTCAACTGTCCGTCACTTGGGCCAAGTGACAATGCTCAATGTACACAGGACTACAATCGTGACTGGAAAGCTTTGGTGCTTCGACAAGATGCGTTGCATCCCAATTGGAGGGTTAGGATGTCGTGTCGAATTTGTGAGTCCGGATCATCGTTGAAATCGGCGCGGTTGCTTCCCTCGTGGAATTTACCATTATCGATGAGAACTCTTCTCGTGTGGCTTTGGTTTTAATGGTTCCTCGTCGTCGTCGTCGTCGTCGTCGTATTAATCAGACTTGGGTGTCCTCCGGCGGAACGTAGCTGTGGGATTTTGATGGGGACGAAGATAGCACGATCGACATCCGTCGCATTCCCATAAGCCTGAGATACCCGTTCGTTTCTAATCGGTAACCCTGCCGGAGTGACGATAGAAGTTTGCTTATCCACGAAGACTGACTTTGCTGTAGATTGTAGATCTGAGATGCCATCATTGCGATTGTAACGAGGGTGTCTAGCGTGTGTCGTCGTATCTTCAACAACAATCGAATAAATATCGTCCAACGCACCGCCTACCGCCATTACTATGAACCAGTGGTATTAAACTTGGAGACTAGCGTCATCGACTTCCCCTCCGCCAGTCCGTTCTTTGCACCGGGTTGTGCACATTTTCATGATGGAACGGATAAAGAACAGCGGAGCATCCAAACAATAGAACCAAAACCCTCTTCTTCGACATTTCGTCCCTGTCTCTCTTTCTCTATTTGGCACTCGACACGATCCGGTCCGACTACGAAATGCTTTCGCATCGACAGTTATTGACGAATTCGTGATGAGGGGACAAACCGGGGGAACCTCTGTCAGTCAGATCTTCGGGAAATGACAATATGTCGGAATATTCAAAAAGGGACGAGGGTGTAAAAGAGATCGGGGAGTGAGAGCTCGCGATGAAACGGATGCCGAAGCATAACCGGCGAGATATTGCAACTATCACGTGAAGCGTTGCGGCTTCCCGACGAAAAACATCATCGGACAACTCGCTGTCTCTTTCCTTTTCTATTTATTTCCATATTCTAGTCACCCGTTTTTGGGTTCCTTTGAAGAGGTACGGACTCTCGTTTCGATGCGGCATCTCCGCTTTGCTCTCCGGACCTCATGATGGTTTTCACGTGGTTCACTCTCCGCGCCGTTTGCCTCTTTCGATTCGCGTACATTCAAAAGCTCTGTGAAGCTTCTGTCACAGTTTCGTGTGGTTCACACCAAAATTGTTTGGTCAAAATATATTGATGTTGTATACGATAGAAATGCAATTTTCGATCGAACAAGAATCGAAAATAACAATCTTTTTTGTTGGTTAGAATTAACTGAACGACGGAAATCATGATGGAGATGAAAGATTTTTGTTGTTGTTGGCCATTTTAAGCCCGAACTCCATTTTCATTTTGTCTAATTTTGTATCGTCCAATCAAGCGAATAACGTTCGAGACGCATGATGCGAATCGTGATAAATTGTCATCCAACTTGTCCGACTGCAGTGGACCAAAGCCAACAGTCATCATAGTCATCGCGGGGGGTTCACTTGCACATTATAGACTTTTTGATAGACTAACCAGGGCACAAAGAAATTTCGTACCGCCGGGCAGATTGCTCGTTGTTCCTTATTGTTATGTAGCTTTTTTTCCTCGATTCAGACTCACCCTCCGTCAGATACAGGCTTGAATGACGATTTACAATGGATACCGGGTAAATTGCATGGGCCCCTTAATCGACCAGGAACGTACAACCCTCACTCCCGAGTTTTCCACAAAACGTAACAAAAAAAAAGGAATGTTTCAAGATGGCTGCGGAATGGACGAGACCGTGAAAAATGATAGACGCCGGAATAAAAAATGTACCACAAGCCGAAGGATAGATTTTAAAGACGCCTACGTCGAAATAGTCCCTCCAATCGATTCGACGTATCCTATAAATCGTTATACGCTGGTTCAAACCCCTCCGGTATGAATGTTCTACTTCGCAGATTTGGATGATGGAGATTGGATAAACTTCGATCGCTCTGTCTTGTTCAGCCTCCATTTCGTCCTTTCCCTTGTGCGCAACGACTCCATTCCTTCACGAGCCGTAAAAGATAGCGCCTGTATCTTTTGCTCTTTCGCCCGCACCCTTCTTAAGCTTCTTTCGCGCCCCTTTCACGTAAGCCGGAAATAAATTTTTTTCCATCACCGTGCACACCCATTCGAGTGCTATAAGCTTTTCTTATTCCGGAACCTTTTTTTCGGGAACGTCGGTGCACCTCATCTATCCGAAATCTCGGTTAACGCATCACTGCCCCTCGGAGAGCCGTGAAATATTTCTCGAAATCGTTGTTTCACGCGGGGGGAGAAGCTTACGAAAAGAACGAAGAAAAACTACCCGCAAAAGAAAGTAAATAAAGATTCCTCCAAATTCGAGAGAGGAAAAAATGTATATTTAAAGCCAAGTGAAGTTGTAACGGAAAGCAAATTGTAAATACATAAATCTTTTTGTCCCGTCATATCTTCGAAAACGAGTAGCAAAGTTTTTCATTGCACTAGGTTTGTCGAAGAATACTCAGTAGCAGTAGAACTTATTCTAGAATCTTTACAACATTGCCATAACCCTTCGGTCCATTTTCCTTTTCGCGACGATAGATCGTGCACAAAAGTAACGCGTAAGGAATTCCGGAAGCACGTACACGTGCGGAATAAGAGAAAGAGATAGAAAAATCGAGATGTAGCTAAAAAGATTGGTTGAAAGAACAGATTGTAAGACGGGAAAAGGGTAGGAGGGCTAATAAAAACGATATGGAAGAAGGTATGGAAGGTGGAAAGAGAATATAGTCTACCGAGTCTTTTATTAGAAAGGATAAGGAAGGATGAGAAAAGAGGTGCGCGGGTGCAGACGATCGTGAGGGAGGGTGGGGTACAAGGGCACGCACGACGTAGTCAGACCGCTTCAGTCTGGTGGTGAAAAAAAATAATAAAAGAAGAAGAAGAAGAACTGGGAAAGGAAAAGAAAGAGAAGCGCTAGACGTGACTACCTTTCTGCTTGCAACAGCAGCGGCAAGGCCCCCTACGCAAGCCTTCGAACCTCAGTGGCATCAAGACAGGGGGTGGTTTCCCGAGGGGTTGAACTCAATATATATTAAGATCCACCGCATCGTAGCCACTACCACCAACTTCTTTACCACCACCTACCGAGTATTGCTACGTGCTATACCACGGCTAGTATTACCACACCGTACCAAAGGAGGAAGGGGCAGGCGGAGGATGGAGCAACTCTACGAATAAAAGAATCCCGGTATCCCAGACTGGGCATCAAAAGTTCTGCCTTCCCATAATCGTGGTTAACTTCTACGAGTATCTTCTTCATTACTTCTTTCTTTCACGTTTCTTGTTAGGCTTTATCCAAGACCCGGGATTAACCTTAACCGTGACGGGTTCCCCTCTTCGTCGTTACTTTCAAATTATTCGGGTGCCTTTTTATTTAGCGCGGTATCGACGCAAAGTCGTCTGTGGTTGAGAAGTTGGCGGATTTTATATACTTATAATCGTACAAGTTTTTTTATTCAACAAAAAAAATTACATATAAAATTGCAAACGTTCATATTTCATGGAATAATTTATTCTGGCTATCAATAAAGAAACCATTAATTCTTGTACAGCCGAATCACTGCATCGATTTAAAGTTCAAACTTAATATTATAACCTAAAGAGGTGTTTTTAAAAAACAGGTGAAAATAATTTTTCATAAATAATTTGCTGAATTTATTCCGACAACGTTTGCCGAAAAAAATCCTTCGAGCGAACCCGATCGAATTTTCTTGCCTATTTTGTCGAAATTGGCAGTGGATACGGTTGAAGAGGTTCCGGACGGGTCGTCCAGACTGGATTTCGTCCGTCGCCGTGCGATAGCGCACCAGGGGTGAAAACGGGTAAGCGCGGACAAACGGCTTATTGGCTTTATATCTAACGGCCGAACGTTTCATTTCTATTATTGCTTTGGACTCGGGATAGTGTAATCCGAACCGCCCTATTGGAAAAGGGTGTAAGGGAGAAATAGAAAATATTGCGCCACCCGCGGTGCGCCATCGAGTGCTTGCGGAGCTACTTCCCCGTCCCCTCTTCGTCCACGAACTTCCCCGTCTCGATGAGCACCTTCTCTATTTTTCTATTTCTTTTGTTGCCTCTCGCCACTCGTTCGATTGTCGAATGCGCATGTGAGCTATCGAACCTTCGATGATTCCCACTTGTCTACCAAACCGCAACGAATGAAAAATAATAAAAAAAACAACTTATGTTGCGGTTCATCGTTTCAGATTTCCGTGTAACGTATTTTCAAACACGATCGATCGTCGCAAACCAAACGCAATCGTCGTATTTCGTTGTTATTATTATTTTCAGGGTTCTGTAACTCTGAAAAAAACTCCGATGCCTTGTGAATGACATATTTAAAAAGAAATTCTGAATGATATACGAAAATACAGCATCCCTCCCCTTATTTTCGGAACTGCTGGATCTAAAATTATGACATCAGGGAATACAACGCCCTACTTCAAACTTACAGAAAAATTATGATAAAGGTCCTAGGTCTTATAGATTACAGAAAATTAATTATCAAAAATATAGTACGGAAGCCCCTGTCGTGCACGATACTGTTCTGCGGTAACAATCCGTTAAAAAACAATCTGTCACTTTTATTACACCCGTGCCTATCCCGTCTGGTTTAACTCCCTTTATATTCCACTCCTTTCCACACCGTTGCGGTACCAGACCAGACGGGGAAAAATGTTACGTCCGCGCGCCCGGCCGCCGACGTGAAATAAAAAGAAAGAAAAAGGAAAACGAAAAAAAAACGAAAGAAGCGTTGAAGAGAACGAAGAAAAAAGAATTGAGCGAAGAGATGAGAACACGCCACGGCGAACGGGACGAGTAACGTTACAGTCCTAATGAAATTTCCACGTAATAAAGTTTTCGCCTCGACGTGTCTCTACCCATTCTCGTTTCTCTATCCTTCTCTTCCTCGTTTTCTACGTTCTCACCTCATTCGAAAGTTGCGACGGGCGTTAACGCACCGGCTTTCTGAGTGTCGAAATGAGGTTATGGGTTCTCCCGGCATTTTCCCATTCTTCACTTGGTCGTCTCTTCATTTTAAGTTCGTTCCCGTGCTCCTACGTGGCTACCCCCATATTTTACGTGCCATTAGGCAAACCTCCGCACCCCCACGCGCCACCGAAAATATACCGCTACCGGTCATTTGGTTTCCCATTGCATCAATCTCGTTAAGCAATATCTTCGCACATTCTTTCACTGCGAAATGGGATTTTTTTAAAATTACTTTTAATTTATTTTTTTAATTAGAAAATGAAAATTATGCTTCCGAGAATAGTAATATAAATGAAATAATAATGAAAAACGCTATAAGCGCCATTCCATTCCAATTATTTCGATGAATTATATAAATTATTATTCTTTTATATACCTTTTTGTCTTCGACGAACTCTTTCTTTTGAAAGGGCCAGAGATCTGGATCTGTTCGGACTGGTGCTGTTGCTCCTGCTGCTGCTGATGGCTTCGTTCTTGTTCTCGTTCGTCGGAGAATCGCGGGAAGGCTCCGGGGTGACGGTGGATGAGTGGGACGACCGCGGGAAGGAGTGTATATAACCAACCGCGCGCAGCTGAAACGCTCGACGGATTCTTCTTCTTGCGGGACAGGACGAGACTCTTTTTGCGGTCTCCATCTGTTTCCTTCTGTCTTTCTCGTTGACTCGTTGAACGTCTTCGCTTCTGGGCGTCAGAAAGCGGTCAGTCCTCGCGATCTCCTCGTGGTCTTCGACTCGCCAACTCGCTCATTCTCCAATTCTACTTTCGCTGTTGTTTTTTTTTTTTTTCAATTTTCTTTTTTTTTTCATTCGTTTTTTTCCTATCTCGTCAGTCGGAACGTTCGTGGCTGGTTCTCCACTACCTGCTCGACTGCACGGAGACCAATAAAACTAATGGTAACGCGCGCGTCCCGGTAATTCCTTGCGGTCTGTTTGTCGCAAGTCGACGACCCGTTGCGTTGCCATTCGACGACAAGACGACGTCTTCTCATCCCCCTTCGAACCATCCCCCTCCGCCTCTTCTTCCCTGGCTTCGCGCATTCGGTCTTTCGCCGACGTTCGTTCCTTTTACAAGAGTAACCACGCGCTCGTCCGAACCCGTCGACAATTTTATCGGTCAAACGAGTACGAGAGTCCAACGACGGGGATAGCCGATCGCCCCGACTTCTTTTTGAAGTCGATCATCGGCTTCGAACTGATTTACAGACTCGTCGCCAGGATGCGCTTTATGTTGCAACGTCCGAACGAGTCACCGACGAGCGATGACGGAAGTGACGATGATTTGTAAATGATCGGTGACGAAGACGACGATAACTTTTCGCCGTCCCCGATTTCCTTGGCGGTAGTCGAGTAGCTGAATTTAGCAATGGATGGAAGAGAACATGTTTAAAAACATTTTTGAAAAAAATGATCGAATAAGTGACTTTTACAAAAATATAAATTACTTTTTTTAATTTAATTATTTTAGTTATCTACCGGCGAAGTAGATTCTACACAGATTCAAACGCAGAAATGTCGTGGGGCCGCACGACAGTTGAGGGTTGTTTTAACACGGGTCGAACTTTCTAATGACATCAACTTTCATGCACGTTTGCAGCTCTCCCGTTTGTTCCTCCTTGATCCAAGTATCAGAAAATCACAGCGTTGATAGCGCAGGGAAAAGTTGCGAGGGGCCGTGGAAACGCTCGGCGAATGACAGTTCGAAGGGGTGGGCGCGAAAGAGGGAGAAGTTTTCGGGACGAGAAGCAGTCACGAGTTTTATGGCACCGTGAAGACGAATCGTGCGAGACGATGGGAACGTCGGAGGGGAAAGAGAGCGAAGAAGGAAGACAATTTCATCACTCGCGGCAGCGTAGCTGTCTGACAAAATTGCTTAGACACACTAGACGTTCTCGTATCCGTAAACTATATATATATATACGCATCTCCCGAAAATACCCCTTACGACCCCTGAACCAACAGACCATTCCGCGAACCGAGATTTTCTCACCGATTCCGCGGAAACCTCGGCCGAAGAAACTTTTGCAGAACACTCTTGCAGTACTTTATACAGTTTGTGTACTCAATTTCTCCTTCTTTTTTCATCCTCCGGTTCTTTTTAGGGCTCTGAGGATCCCGATTGACTCGGGGAAAGAATAAAGATGAGATCAACCTCGAGGTGTTTCTAGTCGAAAAATATATGCATAGAGTAAATAAAGAATATAGAATTTATAACCAATTCAATAGCCTGTTTACAGCCTGTATACGTGACATGTGGAACCATATATATTTCTATACGCCCTTAAAAAATGTTAACCACATGGGGTTGGGAATTTTTCATGTTGTTTTTACAATTCCGATGAGAAATTTATTGCATACCCAATAAAATGCTATTTTTGTGTTTTTTAATCGCTCTCGCCTATCACATTTCTACAATTTCATTTTTCGTAATTACCTGATTGCAGTGGGTCGAGGAATCATTCACAAATTTCGACAAGGGCATCAATTGGCGCAGCTACGTAGTTTGCGACGTCGCTTACAATAACGTCAACAATTGGTTATGGACGCCTTTCATAGAACGTGGTCCGGCGAATCGCATGTACATAGAGATTCAATTCACGACACGCGACTGTTCACTTTTTCCCGGCAATGCTCTGAGCTGCAAAGAAACTTTCAGTCTTCTTTATTACGAATTCGACGCGGCGACGAAAGAACCACCGCCGTGGGAACCGGACAGCTACAAGCTAATAGGTAAGTCAAAAATAAATTGAAATAAAGAATAAAACGTGCTGGGTACGCACAGTTTCGTAGTCACTTTCCCCAACATTCTCTTCAAATTTGACCACGGAACACCTAATGAAAAATTTTCAGTTGATAGGAAAATAAATGAATGGAATGTTCAACACTCAACCTCCATGTTTTTGTTTCTTTCTTTCATTTTTCTACACAGGACGAATAGCGGCGGGCGAAGGAAGATTCAATACAAACACGGAAGTGATAATAAATACCGAAGTAAAATCGATACCTGTTACGAAAAAAGGCGTTTACTTCGCGTTTAGAGATCAGGGGGCTTGCATATCGATATTGGCGATAAAAGTTTACTACATAAGCTGTCCGAAGGAATCCGTGAACTTTGCTCATTTTCCGGCAACCCCGACGGGTCGCGAGGTAGCACTTATCGAACGGGCGGTCGGTACTTGCGTCGACAATGCGATACAGATCGAAAAACCAACGTATCTTTGCAAAGGCGACGGCAGATGGTATCTGCCTTCGGGCGGTTGTCACTGCAAACCCGGTTATCACGCCGATGCTATTGGACAGAATTGCACCGAATGCCCGATTGGCAAGTTCAATCACGAAGCCGGTTCGTTGTCTTGCGAAAAATGTCCGGGACACAGTACAGCACCGGATTACGGTTTCGTCGAGTGTCGATGCGACGTGGGATACTTCAGAGCACCGAAGGATCCGAAAAATATGCCGTGTACACGTGAGTTTTTTTATTATTTTTGTATTAACAACCTGATAATGTTCAACAATATATTTTTGTGGTCCTGGAAGCTGACAGGTATTTTCCTATAGAACACCTCTGAATAATCACAAGAATTTTGATATCTTTCTTAGCTATATTGAGATATATAATTTTTTGGGCCTCAAAAATGAAGGATTTGAGAATAAAGGAGTACTTACTGCAATTTATTGATTTTTTTTTAGAACCACCGTCAGCACCCCAAAATCTGACCGTAAACTTCGTCGACCAATCGACGGTGATATTGTCGTGGAACGCGCCTCATGTTCAAGGTGGTCGAACAGACACGACTTACAGAGTCGTATGTGACGCGTGCAGCATGGGTGTCAAGTACATTCCGAATACCGTGAGTCAAATGAAACATTGATCCCGCAGGGTTGCGTTTTGAAACTTTGACCCCGGGTCGGTACGAGGGTGGAGCAAGGTTGATTCTCGAGTTAATCTTTCATTAAGCGTATAGAACGTGAGAAAATACAACGGCACATTAAATTCCTATCGAAAACTCGGACATACGCAGCTGATAATCCGTTTTCACTCATTGAACTACCTTGCAGTCACGCTGAAAACCCAAGATCGGGTATTTTTTGTGCATTCGTATTTTTTTTTTTTTTTTTTGGTCAACGGCTTCGATGTAGAAGAGATATTTGGTGAAGTCGTGTAACGCGCGGGTCGAGTAACTTCAACCCAACTCGCTCGACGTAGGTAGAAATAGTTAACTCGAGAGTCGACTCGAACATGTTTCCGAACGCGCCGGTAGTTCGGTCAACTCGGAGTTGACGCGAAAGCTTCGAGTTAACTCGAGTTCACTCGAGCGAGCTTTCAAAAGGCCAACCCTCGCGTTACGAAAAAAAAACTTTTAGATCGACGACTGACCCTGTTTGTCCTTTAAAAACAAACGCAGGAGATCTTCAACGACACGAAGATCACGATAACCGGGTTGAACGCAGTTACGACCTATAGATTTCAAGTTTTTGCGGAAAACGGGGTTTCTCCGTTGGTCGGACGTTCGGAATACGTCGATATTACGGTCACCACGGAAGCCAGCGTGCCGAGCCTCGTCAGCAACGTCAGAATCACCAACGTTAAGAACACCGAATTGAGCATAAGTTGGGACGCTCCGATTACGGAATTATCCGGGGACAGCGATCTCGTCGAAGGATACGAAGGTGATATATTAATAATCATACAATTTTTCCATGGAATCATGGAGAAATTCGTAAACAAAATTTCGTTTTAATTTTTGTAATAATTTTTTTAATGAGAGGTTTCTTTTTAATTTGTGAAAAAATTTTTTTGTTTCGCAGTTAAATGTTATCCGCGCTTCGACGATGCTACGAACGCAACGGTTGTCCAAACTTCGGTCTTATTTGCGACGTTCAAGCGACTCAAACCCGGCACGGATTACGCAATACAGGTTCGGGCTAAAACGACGAGAGGATGGGGCGAATACACGCCGGTCATTTATAAAAAGACCCCGCACACAATGGGCCTGGGTGAGCATTTGTAAAATTCTTAATAATAAGAAAATTTGAAAAAAATTATTTCCCCGTGAAAAGATCCTTTTTTTAAATGATTTTCTTGGTTTTTCAAACAATTTTCGCAGATTACGTCAGCGAGGACGACAACATGCAAGTGCGAATCATTGCCGGCGCTATTGTCGCAGTCGTCGTTCTTCTCGTTATAATAATCATAATGACCGTACTTTTCCTGAGAAGGTAAAATAAATGATGAAGATTTTATTTAAAAAAAATTTATATTTACGACGAGAAAAAAGTTTAAAAAAAATATAAATATCCGTTATTAAAAAATGTTTTTCATTTCGTTGTAGCAGAGCCTCAGACGAATGCAACAAGAAGCAACCAAGTGACTGCGACACGCTCGAGTACAGAAACGGCGAAGGTACGTTGATCGAGAATAATATTCTGTCTAAATACTTATATATTATTATTATACATATATTATATATATGTATATATATATATTCACTTGACCCCGAAACCACCCCCCTATTTATCACTTTATAGTTGTCTGACTACTGCTGCCCTCGTGTCATGTGACTAATATTTGAAAACCAAACAACCCTCCCCACCGATCAAAACCCACTCGAACCCTAGAAAGTATTTTTTCGAATTAAACCCCGACCCCCTTTTCATAGACAATTTCTAATTTTTTTTTTTTTTTTTATAATCGTATATAGCGCGATAGAATTTTTGTGAACATTTGGCCCGTAAAAATAATTCACATAAAGTGAAAAATGAAAAAACCAAAAACAAAACAAAACATGAAGAAAAAAAAATGTGTCTAACGAAATTCTTTCGATTCTTTCTTTTCATGTGCGTGCATATCCTTAATCTATCGAACCACCTGCCACCTCCATGAACAAAACCTATGAAAAAATCAAAAAAACCTCTGAAACAATGTACACAATCGCCTGCTACTACAGGACTAGTTGTGACCTACAGTAAGTCTTCTCCAAACACCTCAAAAGTTTGTTTTTTTGGTTTCGTTCGTTTTTTTTTTTTTTATTCCTACTGATTATTCGTTTATTTATTATCGTTCGGTTATCTATTAATTTACAATTTTTTAATTTGTTTTCTCATATTTTCGAGGTAGTTTTGTGCACCCGCATCGAAAATGCATCCCTTGTTGTTGTTTTTATCTTATTTTATCTTATTCGCCATTATGATTATGATTATTACTTCCTTCCTAAGCTCGTACAGAGTTCACTGCGTGAATTCGGGGAATGACGATAAATTTTGCGCTTGCCTGCATGGTGTATGATTGCTCGATTTATTCCGCATTTTAATTTTAAAAAAACATTGTGCATGAATTTCCTTTTTTTTATCGTCATAGAATTACCAGACCGTAGAAATGTCCAGATAGTTCGACACGAATAGTTAATACGAACAAAAAAGGGGGCGAAAGGCCCGATTGTGAATTCAGTAGTTGATTATATCCGTAAAAATTTTGCTGTATAAACGTCGCTTTATGCTGCCGCTATAGATGCCGCTGTTGTTGCTTAACTTTACTTTTTTTTCGTTTGCCGTTTTTTGTGAATCAGTTTGTTGGTTGTTGTGTTGTTCACAGTGCACTGCAAAATGGACAGTTCACCGATTGTGACAACCCATACCAACAACAAGAGCAAGTCCTCGCGTAAGTCCATTGTTTCCCAAAAAGATTTTTCGTTGGACGACAAAAGGAAAAAAAAATTGTTTAAAAATGAAAATTCGTATTTAATCGAGATAGGCATTAAGAAGAAAAAAAACAATAGATGAAATAAGAATCTTGATCGAGTGACGATTTGATGAAGGATCAGGCATTCAGGGTTTAGATATTACATTTTAAAAATTCGCTTCAAAAGCTTTCACTTTGCCCGAGCTTCGTTGTTTTTTTTTTTTTAATTCACACAATAAATTATTCGTCATGTCCCATTACACACATCGAGATATCGGAACGAAGAAGAGAAAAAAAAACACGAAAAATACATCGACGTATTCGAAGCGAAGTGTGATAAAATGCATGTCCTTTCTTATTTATTTTCGTCTGCGTGTGTGTCTGTTTGCTTGTATGTGCAAGAAACAATTCGTGCTGCATCTACGCTGCCTGCCTGAGTTCTGTGTCCGTAACTTTGTCATTAATCACGAGTCAGACGATTAACCATTTTCTTTAGATAAATCGAATCAATATGTAAAACGAAAAAAAAAAAATAATCGCGCCAAGGCACAGAACAATGATTAACACATGACGAAAAATGTGTTTGCGAATGGAATAAAATAAAAATAATTTGCAAAAAAAAAAAAAGGAGACAGAATTAAACGAAATATTTATGGAGATGAATAAATTGAATTATTTGCATTGGTTAAAATAGTTAATCGCAGCGACCCAAGTGTTAATATAATGACTCTGTTTTGGTGACGTTTCAGTGACCACGCCGCTGTTCACTCCTGCAGTCGGTGTAACCGGTGCCGGTGCTGGTGGCCCCGGAGGTGCCGGTGCAAGGAGCTACGTCGATCCTCACACGTACGAAGATCCGAATCAAGCTGTTCGTGAATTTGCCAGAGAAATCGATGCCGGTTATATCACGATAGAAGCAATTATCGGTAAGCACGATGAATTTTCGCGTTAACTTGTTTTTCATTCGTCCAATTATTATTTATTCGTCTCAACATTTTCTCATAATCGTTTTTTCAACAGGCGGTGGCGAATTTGGCGACGTTTGTCGCGGAAAATTAAAATTACCACCCGATGGAAGATCGGAAATCGACGTGGCGATAAAAACTTTGAAACCGGGTTCCGCGGACAAAGCTCGAAACGATTTTCTCACAGAGGCCTCGATAATGGGTCAATTCGAACATCCGAACGTAATATTTCTACAGGGTGTCGTTACGAAGAGCAATCCGGTTATGATAATAACCGAATTTATGGAAAATGGCAGTCTGGACACGTTTTTACGTGCGAACGACGGAAAGTTTCAAGTACTTCAATTGGTCGGTATGTTGCGCGGTATTGCGAGCGGTATGCAGTATCTTGCCGAGATGAATTACGTACATCGAGATTTGGCAGCGAGAAACGTTCTCGTCAATGCCGCTTTGGTTTGCAAGATCGCCGATTTTGGTCTCAGCCGAGAGATCGAGAGCGCCACAGAGGGCGCCTACACGACCAGGGTGAGACTTGTTTTTTTTTTTTTTTTTCAATATCATTCATTCCCCATTGAAAAATACTTGTAAAGTTATTTGCCAAGCTCTAAAAGTTATAATAATATATTAATATAAGAAAAATGAATGAAACGTTTGAAGGGAGGAAAAATTCCCGTTCGATGGACCGCACCGGAAGCGATAGCATTCCGAAAGTTCACGAGCGCCTCCGACGTTTGGAGCATGGGTATAGTTTGCTGGGAAGTAATGTCGTACGGGGAACGTCCGTACTGGAACTGGTCGAATCAGGATGTGATTAAATCGATCGAAAAGGGTTATCGGCTACCCGCACCGATGGACTGTCCCGAAGCCATCTACCAACTCATGCTGGACTGTTGGCAAAAGGAACGAACCCATCGACCAACCTTCGCCAATCTCACCCAGACCCTCGACAAACTCATACGAAGTCCCGACACCCTCAGAAAAATCGCTCAGAACAGGTAAAAAACGTTTTATTTTATCAAAAAAGAAACAAAAGAAAAGGAGAAAAAAAAACTATCTGTGTCTCTTCCTTGTTTCGTCTGACAAATTTAGCCAATCAAGATAGGTGATGCGCGGAAAGAGAAAAAAAAGGGACGAACAAACGATAATATCGATAAATAGATAGAAGAAATATCGTGAAAATTAAGGATAATAAATCGATATCTGTGTCGAGCCATCGTCGCAGGAATAAAAAAAAAAAAAAAAGAAAAAAACATTTACGTGTACACGAAAATATTCTGGCATCGTTCGAATTGCAATGAAATTTGTTAGAAAAATAATTCAGGGCCGAGTTTTTGATAATTATTGCTATATTTATAAATAGATATATATTTATTTATATGTCGCCTTCATTACGCAAGCGTCGCACGTTTCTCCGCAATACTTGTGTTCGTTGGATCGTCTTTTATAAATTTAAAAAGTTTGTATATCGAAATATTATGTCACCGCGAATATTGCTGGAAACGTACGTCGTCGAGAGTTCGTATAATTTGTTAACATAAATCATGCCGCATGCCACACGCGCCAACTTTTTTTTTTTCGTACATATGCCACACCATCGTGTCCATAAATTAATTTTCCTCGACAGCGGTGACAAACGAGAAAAAAATAATGGAAGAAGTGAAGGAAAAAAAAACAGACCGCTGATAGATTGAACGAAATAAATTAAAAACAAAAAAAAAAGGAAAAAGATTAGGCGACGTAATTAATCGAGGATGGGTGCGCAACGTGCATTCCTCCGTAGTCGTGTAAGAACGCTCGAAGAACGCTGGGTTTACTACATATGCTTCGTCGATGCTGATGGCCTTTCGCGCCGGTTTGCATTGCTTAGCCGCGTTTTTGCGCTGTTAACTCTCGAGATTGCCGAGGCCCTTTCCACGTTTAGCTATGGGAGGCCGAAATCGCGCGTGCCCAAAGTCACAACCGACGTAAGTCTTCGCGCAACGCGTGCACGCATTCCAAGTGCATCAAATTCGCGGAGGACAAAAAAAAAATGAAAAAATCAATGAAGGCAAATACATTGAACGACAAAAAAACCAAAAGCTGATGTTGAAAAAGAGAAAAAAAAAATAAAGACCTCGGCTGTGTTGTGAAAACCCTGATTGGCATTACTGGAAAGGGGCAAATGTTCTGGAGACATTTTTCATTTTTTTTTCCTTTTTTTCGCTAGCTTCGGGATCCTGTTTTTTTTTTGCTTTTTTTATTTGTTCAACTACTAACTCATCAAGGTTTATTCCGCATCGGCCGTGGGAGCAAAATTAATTTATGGACGCCAAAGGGATGAAACAAGAGATACGATTTACTGAGAAATTTTTTTTTTTTTGCGGCCTTTTGATTATTATTTTTGTTTGTACTCCGCGTTGGGTAATTTTCCAATCGTGAAATCTTTATTTGATTTTTTTTTTCGTTACGTTTCTCTCGTTGCATCGCCTCGTTTATTTCCTTCGACTCATCGAATCTTTTGTGGCGGCGAATTTTTCGAAAGCTTTTATCGCTTTTGGCGCTTTTGGCGACGTTGCTTGTTTTTCTTTTTTTATATTATTTCGCGCCGTATTTTTTAATTTATTTTTTTTAAATGAATTTTCTTTCTCCAGCAAAGACAAAGAATTGCTATCGACGATGAACATTAAATTTGCCTCGTTAAAAAATTCTTCGTTGGAAATGTGAGAAAAGAAAAACCGCAATGACGCTCTATTTATTTCAATTTTTTTGTTTGTTTTTTTTCCCCCCACCTATGTCCCGAAAAAACCGGCCTTTTATCCCTTTTTCTGGGCTAATTCTTTGTGGTTTTGGTTTTGTGGTGTCTTTGGTACCCGTCTTCAACAACTACGACACTGCCAATTCAACAACCAACCCGTGTTCAACCCAATGATCGACAACCGAAACAACTCCGACAACGAACAACGAACAACGACGAACAACAATACGCCGATGTACGGGAACAACGTCAATCAACAATTGTGAATATTTGAAACAACAGCGTGAGACCGCCTGCGCACAATCCGTACTACGTGACGAGTCACGTGGCGCCCGGCGGTGGCGGTGGCGGCAGCGGTGGCGCTGCCGTCGGCCAATCCGGCCAATCGCTCGTCGGTAATGCGGGAGTGGGGGGTGCCGGAGGCGCCGGGGGCCCGGGCCCGGGCCCGCCGTTCGTAGACGTTACCGGCGGGGCCCATCAGGCCCATCAGGCCCATCAGGCCCATCATTCGCAGTCGACGATTGCCGTTCCAGTAATGCCAGCGGGAGCCGGCCGTAGCTTGCACTATCACACACACGCGGCGACACACGCGTTACCCCATCAACCACCCCTCACCTATCCCAATTGGGTTCCCTTCACGCATTTTGGCTGAGGCTAATCGCGACCGGACGCGCCCGAAACAGCTAAATAAAAACTCAATCTGAATATATATATACAAAGACAATTACCCACGAGAGAAAAATACACAAATCCTTGAAATAACGCGCTCGCGAATCGAATAATTCTTCGCGATTATCGCCAATGGATTTTTCTTTCAATTTTTATACGGTTTTGTTTTTTTTTTTTTTTTTTTTTCATCGACAACGTTGGTTTTTCAATTTTTATAACGAATCTTCGAGAATTCCTTCCGTGGCCGTGTCGGAAAGTCCGGTTACTCTTTATAGACAAATATATTCGTAAATAATCGTTCATCGTCGTAGTGTAGTTTTCTTTTTTAATATCGATGTGTCTCGTGTAGCGATTGAGAACGATGATCTTTTTTTCTGTTTTCGAAAGAAAACAATTTTTAGAAACGTATTTATTCGTAGACGAGAAAACTCGCTAGAAAACGTGTTTAAATGATTACACAAAATGGTAATAACGCAATAACGAATAATGATAATGAATGTGTAGATCGAGAGGCGGGCAGAAAGAGAGGGAAAGGGAGACGAAGAGAATAAAGTTTAACAACCGATCAGAAGGCAATCTTTTTAGGTGGAGCAAATTCTAAATGATTCGTCCAATTTTGTAGTTGAATGGACGAACGACGTACGCGATAGTTTGACAATTAATAAGAGTAGACATATTATCAGATGAATTAGTAGAGTTTTGAATATCTCATTAACGGACGTAGAGAAGAAAAAAAAAATCTATATATATTAAAAAATTGTTGAGAGACGAAGAAATAAATTCGGATGATCGAATGAATAGAAACGGCAGAAAGTATATAGAGGACGAAGCCAACCAACGAATAGGTGTACTTTTAACTTAGCGAATTCCAATTAGAGTCCAACACGCAGAAAAACAAATGTAGAACCACAGAAAACAGACTCTAAGCAAATTCTTAAATAATACGTGTTAACGATAATTCACAAATTGCCGTCTTCATCCTTTCTTCTTTTTATCGCACGACGAATCATCGTCAGCGTTCATATACAAAAAAATCAACAAGAAGAACAAAAAAACGATATTAAATATTGATATTTATTGACACGAAACATTGAAAAAAAGACTTATCTTATCTCAGCAGTGAGGCCGCGCACGCGAGCAGCTCGGATCATTAGTAGAATAGTATTTTTATACTTGAAAACATAACGAAATATATACGTATATATACAAATATATATATAAATATAGTATATATCGTACGTGAAAAGATGATTAAAATCGTAGGATACGGATAGTAAATTATGAAGAGAAAAATAAAAAAAAAACGGAAGAACGTAAGTGAGATTATTCATCGAGCGTTCGAGGGTTAAAAAACAATGGTTGGGTTAGTTACATCGCGGTAGATGAAAGGAAAAAGTAATTCGGGCATCTCGGGACGCACCAAACGCGAAAAATGAGTTTTAGAAAAAATAAAAACTTGGCAAAGACTGAATTATACATAATAATATAAACGAGTGAAGGAAAAACAAATAATATAAAGGAGCGTGTTTCGTCTTTTCTTTCATAAAGCCGATTTTTTACTTTGCGCAAATTTTTGTTAACAATCAAATTACAATCCCTCGTTGCAGAGGTCCATGATTTTTTCTCTGAATTTTTTTTTTAACGAAACGAGGAAAAAATGGGGCAAAAACTGTGGAAATATTACAATCTACAAGCACACACACACACACACAGGGGATGACGCACAGATTTATATTTTTCTGGCGGTGAAAACCGCCCGACCGGGTATTATTCAGAAATAAAATAAAATGTTTAAAGAAAAAAAAACAAAGAAAGAATCAGAAGCAGAAAGTAACAAAGCAAAATACGGATAAAATCCACAATCGACACACATCTCCCATCCTCGCGAGAACGAAGGAAAACAAAGAGCGGAATTACAGGAGGTCGAAAAAAAAAAAATTAAAAAGATGGAGGAAGGAATATTATGCATCGCGAGAAAGGACGGATGATGGAATACGACGAGTCGAAAGACTATAAACACGAAATAATAATGATAAAAAAATATCATGAGAGTTGTGAAGAAAAAAAATGATTCTTCGAGGAGAGAAAAAATAAATGAATAAATAAATAAATAAGAAAGACTGCTGAAAGTAGACATAGCGAGCGAGTATCGCACGCGAAAAAAAAACTAACACTAACAGAATACTAACGATTGTCAGAATCCGGGAAAAGGGTGCACCACCCCCACCCCCACCCGCCACATCAGCGTCCAACGTGCATTCGCGCAAAAGGTAAAAAAAATAACAAGCAAAACAGAAAACCCTGCCCCCAAAACCTTGAAAAAATATATACATACGTGCATATATTGAATCTGTAAAAAAAGGGCCTAAGACCATATCCTTGTGAGAAAAATCGACGAAACGTTGTGCAAAAAAACGCGCACCTTAATTTCTCGAGATCCTGAATTTTACACAGGTATCACAAATTCTCAATGAAATTTATGACAATGAAAAATTGTTTATTTGCTCATCGTCGAATCGTTATGGAAAAGAAAAAAAAATACAGCATCCGTTGTGTGGAGTTTTTCCCTGCCATTTAGACGAGACAATGTTACAATACACTTGACTCTGCTTGTGCAACTTTGTCCACACCCCGACCTCCGACCCCATCGCCCTTTTAGTTTGGCTACGCACTGCTTGCTTCATACACGCACCGTATTATTTTTTATCCATCTTATTTTCATAGCTTATCGATTAACTGTAAGTAACTAATTATTACTATGTGTATAAATTAGTCATCCTTGTATCCATTACATTTGTCTTTTTATATCCTAAAGTCATATAACATCTTTCATACTATCCTAAATTATTATAGTATTATAATCGTTACGAATTAATGCATAAATATAATTACTATTATTATTATTTTTATTATTATTATGAAAAGTAATGTTTAAAAAATTGTAACAATGTTATATGTCTCGTACAATTACGCAAAAAGGCTTTTTGAATCTCGGAAATAATAATTGTAAATAAAAATAATGTCAGTTCTTTCGGTCTTTGGCGTAACGTTGTATGTGTAAATACTTAACAATTATACATATCTTCTCTCCTTTCATCTAGGTTAAGTAATTTCTCGTTTATTATTATTTTTATTATTATTATTAATAATATCATTATAATTATTATAAAAGACTCTGTTGCTTCCTCTGAGATAACCTGTTGAATAAATTGTGAAGAAAATCTG
This sequence comes from Sussaba pulchella, assembly GCA_963971145.1. Lineage (NCBI taxonomy): Eukaryota > Metazoa > Arthropoda > Insecta > Hymenoptera > Ichneumonidae > Sussaba > Sussaba pulchella. Next base: position 13,901,093 of record OZ020172.1, read on the forward strand.
ATGATATTGAAAACCCTTTTGAATGAAAACACAATAAATCCTTACGGGGCGCGAATCCTGGCAAACCGCCATTTAGTGTAAATACGAAACCCATAATCCACCTTATAAAATGGATTCTCGACTGCTAGAGTCTCGATGAATCTGCCAAGTCCGAACCTTCGTCGAAGACAAACCCGTGTTGCGGCATATTCATCTCCGCCTACGTAGCAAAGCACGTAAAATTGCAAAACAAAATGACCTCTTGGATTTAAATGCGACCCGCGTGTACAAAATCCTCAAAAGTCAGTTAGAACATGAAAACCCGAAACGAGTGCATAGACGGATCGTCGAAGAAATGTTTTGCAAAGTAAATGAGGCATTTTATATAAAATAGCCGAGAAAGTGAAAAATTATATAATTAAAACATTATCTGGAAAGGGGTAGAAGTGGCAAAAAAAATCTTTGCAGACATTTTTTCGTACACCTTTCGACTAATAGATTTACTTAACCCTCAACGGTCACATTTCGATAGAATTTAAATACCAACAGATTCAGGAGCAATTGCTTTTTGCTCTGCAGAGAAAAAATATTAATAACTTTTTCAAATTTAAATATTCTTTCCAAATATTTTAGGTAGAGACCCGAAAAAATGGAAATTATTTTAATTATTCAAGTACGTTCGACGAAAATTCAGAGACAACACTAAGTGACCGTTAAGGATTAAAATAATGATACAATTTAGTTTTCAACCCAGTAATGAGCCCTTGAGACTTCCAAACAAGTACGAAAACAAGAAGAAAAATGTATAAATATATTTGTATATACTCGGCGTATTTGCGAGTGAGTTGTGAGATCCATTGCTTAGAAGCTGAAGTTAGGAAAATAAAAGTTTTAAAAGAAAGAAAAAAAGCTCTCAAAGCATTCTAATTGCAATCGTTTTGTCGTATTCGCAGAGGCACGAATCCATTGGCGCCGGACGCTGTGGACTTGACGCAATTGACGTCGGTAAGCGAGTGGCTGGCATCGATCAAGATGTCGAGATACGCGGAGAGCTTCGAACGAGCGGGGGTAACTACCCTCGAAGCCGCGGCCCGGGTTACCGTGCAAGAATTAACGGCCCTCGGAATAACCCTCGTCGGTCATCAGAAGAAAATAATGAACAGCGTGACAGCCCTTCGAGCCCAAATGTCCGCCACGTCGCAAGGATTTCTCGTTTAGATCGTCCCCTCGTTATCATTCATTCAAATGATTATTATCAAAACAGTTTACAAAACCAATCGAACCGATTACGAACGAGATAACGAGCGATATTAGATTTACATTTTAAATCTTTCCGAATCTCGAGCAAAATCTTTTTATTTTTTTCAATCTTTCGTCATTTTAATTTTTTATTTTTTATTTTATAAATGTTGAATGATAAAATTTTTGCTCGAGAAATGGACTGAAGATCGTTGAAGAATCTTTTTCAGATTTCGTAATCTGAAGATTCGAGATCGTCAATGGGACCCTTGCGTGTCTTTCTACGTCGCCATTGAGAAAGACGTGTGTAGCGAACAAATTCGCGACTCGTAGCAGTTTAGCCGCTCCAAACGAAATTAACAAATATATATATATATATATATATATATATACAAATATATATATATAAAGAAAATGAGAATATATCGCGAACTTACGACATTCCAGTGTACCCCCTGCCCACACACATACGCAATCATCTCGACGTGAAACTCGAGAAACTGATAAAAATATGTTTAGAAAAAAAAAAAAGAAGGAAAAACCCTACTACTACTGTTAAACGAACGAGAAGAACAATGTCTGATGCGACTGACGGTTAGACCACTGCCGAAAAACTAAAAGTTTTGCATTTAAGGGCAAGTACGAAAAATGGCAGAAACGATGACGAAAAAATAAAATGAAATAAAATCGTTGAATGGACGAAATAACGTTATACAGCGAATGGATATAACGACCTAAGAAGAATAAAAGAACGCGTTCGAGAAACGCTCTTTTTTATCTTACAATAGTCCGGCCTTCGAACGAGTTTATTTTCCGTTCCGGAAAAAAAAAAAAAAACAGTTGCGGAAATTTACGTGAGAAACGGAAAAAACCAAAACGTGTAAATCATACGAGTACGTTTGTTTTGTTTTGTTTTTTCTTTTCTCTTTTTTTCGTCGCTAATCGAGAAGACCACAATTGCTCAACGAATAAGCGGGGCTTATCGCAATGGCTGGATGAATGAGCGAAATTAAAAAATGGATATCGGATTAGATTAACCATTAACGAGTCAGCCTCCGATCGGGGCGAGAAACAGGGCGAGATTTTTAAACATAAATGAAAAAAAAGAAATTGAACAGAAAGAAAATATGATGAGAGAGTATCGAATCGTTTAGGAAAAAAATGTGAATCGGCTCGCTATGAGTGCGCCCAGTGAATGTTTTATAAATATATGAAATATATACATATACATATATATATATATATATATATGTATATGTATCTGAATAAATATATATTCACATATATATCGATTCACATATATATGTATAGACAAATAAATATTTAACTATCGTGTAACGCTTATAAGTGAGGTTAATTAAGTGCAAGGGAGCGAACGAACTCGAGTTTTAGATGACGAATTATTCTAAAAAGAAAATAAAAATTACGACGAAATATCGAGATTTTAATCCTTATTTTTATTTTTTTCTTTCTTCGACTCTTCGTTTTTATCAAACTAAATATTTGTAGATTATAATTATGAAATTGTATAGAATCCTGACGAAATATAATATCGAAATATTATCGATTATGTGCCAACGCGAAATTATGTCCCAATTTTATTCGAACAGCGACGAATAATTTTCTCACGTCCTTCCACTGAGCGAAAACTTAATGACAAAAATTGCGCGACAAACCCGTGATTTCTACGTTTCATTGAAACATTTTTTCGTACGCTGCCGAACGAAGCTTAGCTTTCAACTTTTTCAATGGGGCTCGCGGTATTACAAAAAAAAAAATAAAAAAATATTTAAAAAGTAAAAAAATAAAAATTTTACGCAAGTACTATGAATAATAGTGTTATCGCCCTTTTACATAGAAAAACAGATTTATGGAGCGCGTGCGAGTGAAAGATGCGATTATCTTATATAGAATTAACGAATGACGAAAATGTGAATGAATGTCGTGCGTCGTGAGGGAATGAAACGGGGACGGAAAGGCTGCACTCCGGTGCAATTTAAATACGGCGATGGGGCTTACTCGTTCGGTCAAAACGATTTTGATGAAAAAAAAAAAAATACGATGAACGGCTCGACTTATCAAAAATGGCAACAAAATAATAATGATAATGATAAAAATAATTTCACAAAATAAGACGGAAGTTATATCGACCGCCCAGAATTATTCGAACGTCTTCAACGTAGAGCGAAAAAATGTATGAAGGCGCGCGAGACATATCAACGTGTACTATAATAATGAAGGAAAGATAATTCGTCATGCCCGAGTCAAACCATGTGACGAATCCAGAAGGAAAAAATGTTGAAAAATTGAAACAAGCGAAAATGAGAAGAAAAATCGGCATTGCGAGAGCTCCGATGAGAGCCGATAAGACGACGGATTAATGATTTAAAAAATATACATAATAATAGTAATACACTCGTCTTAAACCGATTCAACGAATTCCATTACGAAGCGATAATCAACGTCCATTCCAATAATGAAAATGAACAAACGAAATAAACGAAAAATAATATTCTCGAGATAGAATGTGAAACCGAGCAATAGATTGTGTATAGAACGAACAAACGAAAACGAACCCCGAACAAAAATTTGTTCCACCATAAACGAAGAATTTTTCAAATCTGATGGTCGGAAAAATATTAAAGAATGAACAAAAAAATCGATGACGATAACGGCGAGCCTGCGACGAACAAGACGACAAACAAAAGAAAAATAAAATAAAATGAGAAAGCAATAAAAGTTTTAAAAAATGAAAAATAATGAAAAAAAAAAAATAACCCAATGCAGATTTTTTATATAGAGAATGTTAAAAAAATTTCAGAAGATATGAATTATCGATGATAGGCGCTATTGTATCTTCCTAAATGTTCGTAAAATTAAAGGTTTTAAATTTATGCAAATTGCACTATGCCAGTCAACAATGGTCGTAATATGCGCAATTAAGGTGTGAGAAAGAGTAATAGTATGTGGATAAAGTAATGAAGACGAGAGAAACGCACGAATTTCGAAAACTTTCATCGCAATCATAATTATTGAAAATTGAAACATTAAAAATTGATGATTAGATAGCCTTTCGAAATTCGTGCCAAAGATTTTAAGGATTTTTTCCGAGTCGTAACAGTTGGTGTGTAGCGATGAGAAAACGAGCGGCTGATGAAAAAAAAAAAAACGGTGAAGCGAGAGATATGGAAAATAGAAAGGTATTATAAACGTGAGAGATTGTAAATACGATTGAAAGCTTTGAAATAATACGCGATGCGTTGTGTATTCGTCGCCGACGACGAATGCCAAGTCAGGGATAAAATATTTCGGCAAAATGTATTAATACGATACTTTTTTTTTTTTTAATTGCAATACGAAGACGAATCAAAGCAAGAAAAAAATATGGACGTTAAAAACAACGGAGAGCTTACGAGAAAAATAGAAGGAAACGAAATTTGCGAAAAAAAAAATGAAGCATAAGAAATGTAGCGTCTCAATGAGGGAAAAACAATTGTCACGAAGCTTTATAACTGTTTGTTTGCAACAAGGGTTGCTTCACGGTGTTTTGCATCCCATTGATCGGCTCGTTAAAACGCCTCTGTGTACTAATATTTATCAAACGGAAGATGAAAGGCGATGAAAAGTTGTCCAAAAAATGTATTATTCAGAGATCCGACTGAAATTTGAGATGGAACCCTGTGAGTGTGATGTAAATTTGATATTATTTCTGACAGTCGACAAAGTACGTTTTATGGAACAAGGCATGCGAGAGGACAAGAGATAGGAGCAAATGACAGAAGCCAACTCAACTAACCAGTTTATTTCACGAAGCAGCTGTAATAGTTCTATCAACGTAGAATAAAAAAGGAAGGAAGAAAATAAGTCTCGAATATCTACCGAACCGTTGTTCAATTCTTTCTTTACGTTTTCTATTCACAACTAGAAAAAAAATGGATCGAGCATTGAAGAGGAAAAGAAAACAGCAAAGAATTGATGATTAATTATTAATAATTATTTGCATCGTCCAGCCGGGAGTATTAATTTATTTTTGGTTTTGAAGAATTGTCGTCACAACCGCGAATTTACTGTACAATAAAAAAGAAACAAAAAAAAATAAAAATAATGTGAGATATCAGTGACACACAGACACACACACGTACACGGAGATAAGTTAAAGGAAACGAATAAATGACGATATACGATATAACGCAATGGGCAGATATCGAAAAGCCGATCGAGCCGATGCGCGGGATATATGTGGTACGGAAGGTCACGGGACGAGAAGTGATACAAGAGAGAAGCCGCGTCAACCAATTTTGGAATATGTCTAAAACATTTTTCCTTATGGTGTTGTCAAGACGATGTTGAATGTACATAAGATAAAATAAATAACATACCTTATACGATGTAAATGTTGATGTTCCTTCATTCGTTTTTTCTTCCCGCGCCGCGGGTGACGCCAACATGGCGGCTGGTAGGGATGCTTGGTGCTCTCAGTGATGTTAGGTGGAGGGGAAGCGACATTTTTGAGCTTCCCCTGCTTCTTGGGTTTCGATGCCATCGGCGTGTGAGGAGAGGCAGCTCGCGCTCGGCGCTCATGGATAGTACCGCAGCCAATGGCATTACTCTGATCCTCCATCTTCCTTTACGTACGGCGCGACGTTTAAATTGAATAAATTCATAAATTTTGCTTAAGATCTTTAGAAAAATAGATAATGAATTTGCAAGCATCTGTACCGAGGGTCGGAAAACAGTTAAAATATTGGTGTGAATTAGAGTTGCGCGCATTCCGCGCTACCGCCGAAAGGATAATCGGATCTGGCGCATGCGCGAGCTAGCAGACTAGAAGTGTAAGCCGTAGTAATAAGCAGAAAAACAAGCCGATTGGCAGGTTTTCAGAGCGATGCTATTGGCTGCGCCTCACTGCGGCCGCTGCACATGCGCGACACCGAGCCGTCGACGGCCGAAATGGTCGGTGGAGAGGGCATCGAATGGCCTTGATTTCAGGACAAGTCCTGGCTTCCTAACATCACTGGGTGCAGTGATGTTAGGTGGAGGGGAAGCGACATTTTTGAGCTTCCCCTGCTTCTTGGGTTTCGATGCCATCGGCGTGTGAGGAGAGGCAGCTCGCGCTCGGCGCTCATGGATAGTACCGCAGCCAATGGCATTACTCTGATCCTCCATCTTCCTTTACGTACGGCGCGACGTTTAAATTGAATAAATTCATAAATTTTGCTTAAGATCTTTAGAAAAATAGATAATGAATTTGCAAGCATCTGTACCGAGGGTCGGAAAACAGTTAAAATATTGGTGTGAATTAGAGTTGCGCGCATTCCGCGCTACCGCCGAAAGGATAATCGGATCTGGCGCATGCGCGAGCTAGCAGACTAGAAGTGTAAGCCGTAGTAATAAGCAGAAAAACAAGCCGATTGGCAGGTTTTCAGAGCGATGCTATTGGCTGCGCCTCACTGCGGCCGCTGCACATGCGCGACACCGAGCCGTCGACGGCCGAAATGGTCGGTGGAGAGGGCATCGAATGGCCTTGATTTCAGGACAAGTCCTGGCTTCCTAACATCACTGACTGGGTGCTCTTTGTTCCTGATGGCAGAAGAGTTGCTGCACGTCGGCGGCTATATCCGGTGAGAGAGGAAATCAGTTTCCCATTACTTTTAATTAATCGTATGAATAACTTAAGGTCTTACTGGACGGATCATCGGGCAAAAAGTTAGTCCAAAATCGGCGAATCGTGAATTGGCAATTCTAGATCACGCTGTACATGTTTAGCCTTACAGATAGTTAAAGTAATATTAAATCAACACTTAGAAAGGCACCCAGTCTCGGTACAGAGCCACGTTGTCAAAACGCTATTACCAAATTTACGAAATTTTGTCCCCGATCTTACCCCAGAACAATACAAAATGTTCGATAAGGTTTTGATGAACTGAAATCGTCTCTTTGCATTGTCTTTATATTCATCGGCAAATATCGCTGTTAATTTCTAGTTCTCGTAATTATTTTTTGATTTCTTTATTCGTGCAAAAATTCGTCGATTTTCGGAAGAGAATAGTGCGCGCGCATTATCAGGTTGCCTCTTCTCACACGCCATTGCGAAAAATCTGCGTGGAGGGGGCAATCTTTAATTTCTTCCCCCCTCCCCTTAATCCGGCTTCGCTGCTTCGACGTTCGGGATCTGTGAAACATTCGGGTCTCGAAAAATCTTATTACGAAAGAAAACAAATATCTACCATTGTTTCGATAATTCACTGAGACAAAATGGTCGTGACGAACAAGATGCAGCTTCCTACGGATGAGGAGCTTACCGTGCCTGAAGTCAATCTCGGTTTTCCGGTGCTCCAGGCTGCGGCTTTTCATTTAGGAAAATATTGTCAACATCAAAATAACGTGAGTGACAGAAATGTTTTTCCGTCCTTTTACTCGCCGGATTGTCAATTGTTCTCAATCGTAACGTATTACTAGAAATCGCATCCACTTGTTTTTTTTTCTTTTTATTCGTTATTGTCGATCAGCCAACAGTTACGTAATTTCGATCCAACTGTTCAGACATAACCTCCATTTTTTCGTAATTTCTCTGCTTCTTCACAAAAAAACCTATTTGAGAATGGAAAATCGATTTTGATTGAGATTTTCGTCATTTTGTGTACATGTGAAACTTTATGATCTGTGTGCGACCTGGTATTTTCAATACTCGGCACAGCTATTTAAATTTGACAGTGTTTTGAAATTTTTGTTATCGCTTTGGATGTGGTAAATTTTAAGTTATCGATACGAATTGACAAATATCGGTGCTTTATCTCAAATATGAAGGAAGTATTTTTGTTTATCTTCCCAAGTTTATGATTGAATTTTGTTTGTAGGAATTCATGTTGTGTCGCGACGAAGAGAAAGATCCTCGTAAATGTATAGATGATGGCAAAGCCGTGACTGCCTGTGCTCTTGAATTCTTCAGAAAAATAAAAAAAACTTGTCTCGCAGAATTCACGCAATACTACAAGTGCCTTGACAGGAGCAGCGGAGAAGGAGCCTTCCACCCGTGAGTGGAACTAATTTTTCATTCTATTTCCATATTTACTCTCAGATCGCCAGAAGTCAAACCTTAGAATTCTTTCGATTGAACGTTAAGAGGCCGATCTCACAAAATTCCTAGATAAATTCTGTAATTCCTATAATATTTTGTAAATTTTCTTCTGATTGCCTTTCGAATGAACCCCTCTGGTGCTAATTTTAATCAGAATCTAAGGGTGGTCCCTGAGACCGCCTCAACTTGCCTCAAACTTATCTACTGTTCTCAAAAAAAAAGTACGAAAATCTTTTGAGGTTTTAACCTACAAAAAAAAAGAAGAGAATAAACTCTGACAGCAAATTCGACCTAGAGGCCAATGGCAGTTGAGATTGTAAATCAATAAATAAATGAATAAAGATAAAAGAAAAAAAGATCCGAGCCTCACAAGCCCATGTTTCCAGTTGTCGTCAGACTCAGGCTGTGTACGACAAATGCGTATTGGACAAACTAAACATCGAACGTCCGGCTTTTGGTCACTTCTGCGAAGTACAGGTTCACGATTCGAAACGACCTAAGCCGCCGGTCGAGGGTTATATCGAATACCCGGATGCAACACCGGGTCTCCCGGAGGACGCACCTTTGCCCGATGCAAGATTCGGCGGTCGCTTCCAGTGGCAGAGCTAAATATTTCGCTTCGAATTCTTTATCGTCGTTGATCCTCCGATTATACAATCGGTTCGTTAGTCCTTCCTTCCCTGCGATCGTCACGAATCATCGTCATTGTCGATCTCCTTTGGCCAATTGGATTTCGTTCATCGCCCTCTCAACGATCTCACGGCCAAAGGAGAAGAGAAACAATAATCAAATTAAATACCATCGCAATTCGTGTATAAATAAAGTTATGTATATTAATTTAAAAAAGGAGAACAAAACATGATTCTACGATTACCCGAGAATTGTAGAGATCGGAAAATAAAGTCGCTTAAGGATCGAATGGGAAAATATTGAATCGGTGGGAAAAGAAAAATCATATATTGATAATAATTGTGCATCAGTAACATTGAAATCGGCTCTTTATATATTTTTATTATATTTATTTTATTTTATTTTATTTTATCTAATTTATCAGGTGATTGATGATCCAATATTTCACGGCAAAACACAGCACGCTGTCGTTTTCATTTCGCAAACGTAGTTTTTTTTTAAATTTCTTTCGTTTCTACAAAATATCTTCGGGCGCCGAACAGTCTCTATTGTAAAATCTGCCTCACTATCGTACAGCACATAACATATAACTGTGGAATCATGGGGATCCGAAGCCTGTCGATTCCATAGAATTATTTAGCTTCATTGTTGCTATTTTATCGCGTCTAACACGATTATTCAAATCGAAATAATTACGATTAAAAATCCATCGTATCCGCAATTTGCGCCATCACCGGAGAGACTCGCGTTTTTTTTTTTTCACGGAAGACAAAACTATTTATTTATCTTTTTCTAACTTGTTTATGCAATTTTTTTCCATATCGCAAAGGACTTGCTGACTCTAAGTATCGTAAAACTTTATATCATGCATACGTATATAATTTATGGCGAGAGAAAGAACGTCATGGAGGTTTGATTTGTGTGTTCCTGAGTGAACATAAAAAAACAACAAAAAGTAACGTTAAGAAATGCTTGAAAAATGCATTTGTCACACGTTCACACGCACACGCACACGCACACGGTAGGAATTGTGGAGTTACATGCGAAATAGCGTGAAACCCGATTCATTGTATCCATTTCAAGCCTATCCTCGAATATTTCCCTGACGCACAAGGCCCTAACTTTGTTTCAATATTTGCTCGGTAACCTTGTACTTTCCGTCTTCGTTATTTTTTTTTCTCTTTTTTTTTTCAATATGAAAAATAAAATAGCACTATCGTAATTCGTAGATCGCAGTCACCCGTGTTTTTTTTCGTTTTTTTGCGATACACGCGCAACTGCGAGAAACGAAGACAACAAAAATTCACTCTTTTGTACAAAGTTTGGTTAAGAATATTTACAACACGTGGAACACAATTATTTTTAAAGAAAATCGGTCGTCGGGGACACGAGTCGAGCCAATTTCTCTCGGCCACTTTTATAGATGCGATTTAACTAACGCATTGTGGAATATCGTCATTTTTTTTTTTTCCGTTATTTTTTTTTTTTTTTTTTTCACGTGCGTTCGCTCGACGAAGACAACATTGTCGTTGATAAACGTACGCACTCGCCTCTGTTTTCATATCTCAATATCTCGCCGTTGGTTTCGAAAAAAAATCTATTTCGTCGAAATTCGCGACCTGAAAAATGTCCACGACCTTTCAGAGGTCTTTGTTGTATTTGCGAATTATGTGTTAGCTCCAGGTAATGTCGTAACCGTTCCAATTGGCATTCGGTGCGAGAAAAACTCTACGTCCGTTGTAGAAAAAGGTGACGACGCCCCGATAACCCGTTCTCGGTACACCGCTCTGTCAACAAAGACAATTTATTTTAATATAAAAATTATTTTCTTAAAAATTAATAACAACAATGTTGCATGTTTATATTTATAGATGTATACAGCACTCTTATTTACCTTAAAATCATCCATGAGCCCGAGCATCTTTGCGTTAGTTTTATACGACTGGCGCGTGTAGTAAGGGATTCTAACGGGTCCTGCGAATTTAATATTTCCGTTCTTCAATTCGGAAAATTTTATCACTGCCGATTGGTAAACCTCGTTCACGAATGCTATGTCGTAATTATCCTGAAAAGCAACAAATATCGTCAACGAGCACGATACATTGTTATGGATTTTTTTTTTTCATTTACTTCTACTCACTTTTAACAAGTAGGTTAAATTCATTTTGGTGAAAGGCACATATTGCTCGTTGAGTTTAATAAATTTCAAGTGTTTGTCGTAGAAGAGCCCACTGAAAATAATTAAATTCATGATAATTCCAGATTAAGTACGTATTTAAAAAAAAATAGAGTTGTCCGGGTTGAGGATGAAAAATCATATTACGCACTTGCTGACGCCGATTTTTCCAAAAGTTCTCGTTCTTGATAATTCGGGCCTGATGCAGGCACGATTCTTCCGTTGCTCGGGCTGCCGAATCCAATCGTCCCAATATCTGTGAAAAATTACATTTATTTAAAATAATTAAATAATTAATGATTCAATGTACGAAGTTATTTTGTGGAGAAAGTAAAGACTCACGATTTTGGCCATTTGGGTGACAATTCCATCCACAATTTTCTCGTGAGCATCCAACCAAGACCGGGAAAAAAATCCGTTCGATATAATACATTCGACGCTTTTTCGTCGACCAAACCCGGTTTTCCGTTGTCGTTCCACGCGGAAACGCACCAGAGCGACTTGTCGGCGACCAAAAGAGGATAAGTACCGAGAAAATATTCGAAAAAATCCGGGGCTATATCCAAATCATCTGTAAACGAATGAAAATCATTTATTTATTTATTTCATCGAGCGATTTTTTTTTTGTTTTATTATTTATATATGATTTTTTTACCTTCCACGATAATTGCCGTTTCAAATGCAAACTTTTCGAAGACTTGTGTCAATGCCCAACCGTAGTGGCGAGCAATTTTGAAATATCCCTTGAATTTTTTTTCTCTCAGAGGAATATCGATGTCAGATTGATCGGGTTGCTTAAAAAACAAATTAAGTTTATCAATCATGATAGAAAGCTTTGTTTAAAAATAGTAATTTCATAATGTAGAAAAAATTTTTACCTGGAGATGAACGACTTGATCGCCGTAAGATCGTATTACTTTTGCGGTTGGCCGATGTTCGCAATCTTGGGACACTATTATCGGAAATTGTTCGGCGCTCGGCCTCAGTTTTATCAACTGATCGAGGCACTTCCCTACGGTCGGACGATTGCAAGAGAACACGACAATGGCAATTATCGGTGAACCGTCATCGAGCTTTTTCTTCGTCGCTAAATAGCTCAACCGTTCTTCCCGCTCTTTGGCCTGCGTTAAAAACAATTACAGACATTTTTTTCCAACGTATTGACACACAAAAGTACAGGTAACTATTTTTTTCACCGTCACACAACTTCCTCTACGAGGAAGAAAATACATAATTTATTTAATTGAAATCTTCCAGCGCAGAAAATACCTCTTTTCGAATAATTTCCTCAGGATCAGAGCCATTGAAAGTATTGTTGTTCGTCGACGAGGTCGTCTCTACCGAATTTTCGGCATTCGCGCGATCAATCTTGTTCTTCGATGCCACATCCTCCCTCTGCGCTTCGGGAACGCTCGTTATTGCTGCTGCTACGGCTGCCGCTTCATTCTCTTTTTCTACAATCAAATACGTTCATCATTCCTTCAAATCTGTTTCATTGAATAATTCATCGTTCTCACGTTTTCCATCGAACTCACTCAGTCGAAGCTCTTCTTCCAAAAGACGTTGAAATATTTGCTGATTCACCGATATTTGATGTCTCACTTTACTGCTGAGCTCGTTTATGTGATTGGAAAGTACGTGCTGCAATTCGTAACGACAAACTCAATATATTTGACCTCCGTTAATCGACAAATATTAATTCGCTTTTTATTAGATTTGTTTACTTATTTATTTTTTATTTCTCTATGATATTTTTCGTTCTTAAATTTAATTTGTAAAAATATGTACATCATTCATTTGAAGACAAATGTTCTCGTACAAACCTCAACATCTTGTCTTCCGATAGGGCGGTCCAGAAACAAAAAATAGGTGACAACGCCCCATACAAATAGCGATATGAAAACGAATCCAATTGATCTGTTCCGCATTGCAGAACGGCAGACTGTCACGCCTTCTGAAAAAAATTATTTCGTAACAACTATGTCAACCCGATGTGTTAATTTTTTTTTCGCATGAATACACGAGACTTTTATTTTTTTTAAATCAAAACTACTCCGATTGACTTTCCGGGAAAAAATCGGAGGATGACTGGACGGAAATCTTTTGGTATTTCGCGTGCTAAACATATGCCGTTATTGTTAACACGCCAATAACATCGCGACACGTTCGAATAGAGATAACGAGGGACACGTGTGTTTTTATCATTATTATCATTATTTTTTATCGCCTCGGAATAATCTCCGACGCCGACCCGGCACGCAACGGTCGAAAAATTGTAACACATGGAATATGTTTTTAAAAAATTCTTCAAATACGATAACGATAAAATTCGTATTCGGCTAAATTTTGCGACTTCGTCTTACGAAATAAAATCGTTTTATCGTGCTATCATTCGAACGAACAAATTATTTTTAATGTCCGTGTTTCTTATTGATAGTTATATTGATTAATCTTTGAGCCAATTATAATTTCCGTATTTTTGCCGATTATCGATTGTACATATTGTCGATTAAAAAAAATTGACTTTAAACTATTGTTAATTTCAATGATGAAACAGAATAAAATTGGCGACCGTGCGGTTGACAGGAAAAAGAAAAGTTATGAGTTGGTTTCAGTGTTAATTGAAATTCGATTAAACCGGAAGTGATACGACCTTCTCTCGCAAGGTCGTCCCATGCCCTGTCGGTAACGAGAACTGTAAAGGATTATTTCGAAGGGTGGCTTTTCATTTTTTGCAGCAACATTTTTTTTATATTGATCGGTCTGAGTTGTAACGATTCATTAAAAAAGTGAAATCGTAGAAAATTCGATTTTCCGTTTACGATTTTCATACAGGAGAATCCTGTTTTTCCAGTATGGAGGGTCTATTTTTCCTATTTCTAAAAATGATCTCTGTCTATTTTTTGAAATTATATTTTTCCATAATGAAAAATGTCATTTTCTCATCCGGTAATTTTTTTTAAATTGTAATAGTTGACAACAGTATATTATGCCGGAAACTTGCCATTCTGTCATCGGAGATGTAAAGCGATGTGTATTAGCCCGTGCGAGATTCGTGGGCCGAGGACGTCGACGCCCCCGATGAGGGTTTCGTTCGAGGACCCTTCCACCGCTGAACAGTTGGGAGTATCTTCACGAACGACGAGACCAGGATGGTCAGAAAAACTGTCAATGCCGTGATTAAAATAAACGGCGAAGGGCGAAGGACGAAAGACCGAACGCGTTGTGTCGATAACGTGAATTAATTCGATAACAAGAGACCCAGCAGCCGAGACGTCAGTCTCACAGGGTCAGTCAGCTGTCAACGGGGCATCGTACACGCGACGACTTGACGCAACTTCAGGGTGGAATTTGTCAAACAATGTGAAAACTTAGGGGGTAAAATAAAAGTTCAGCTAGTTATTTGTTTGGCTAAAGTTGGCTAGGGCTGCTCTTGTGCAGTGGCAGGAGATGAGTAGGGAGATGTACAATGCTGGCCTGGCATTGGTCGTGCTATGGCGAAATGCGGAAGCTCAATTCGATACCAAAGCCAATCTGCAGATTCCAAACGAACCGGCGGATTACAATGTCGTCGGTCGATAATAGATAATGCTCGCACGCACGTAAATATGTAAATACGAACGCGGTTCGACCGCGTATCAGCCCACCACGCTACCGGCAATTAATTCCGGGATGTTTATGACATTGTGGTTTTATAGTACACGCTTGTCAACAAACGACATTGTTGAAAAAAAAGCCGGAACGATCGAGGAAGGCTTTTCTGGAGCCTTTGTCAATCGTTTCGGCTTTGTTTTTTTTTTGCATGAAGTAAAAAGGTAGGGAGAGAGAGTCCCAAGACGAAACGAAAACAACAATGTTTCTATTCGAACGGAGAACGGCCGTGTTTTACGTGTATTTACGTGCGGGCGAGCAATATCTATTATCGACCGACGATATCGTAATCCGCCGGTTCGTTTGAAATCTGCAGATTGGCCTCGGTATCCAAATTGAGCTTTCGTATTTCGCCACAGCATGACCAAGGCGCTTAGCCACGTCCATTTGCGTGTCCAAGCGTCAAACGAGGGCTCGCAACTATTCAGAAAGTCAAAAAATGAAGAACGAAATTGTTCAACATTTCTTCCCTTCACAAATCTCCGCACCGCTTGCAGCGCCGCGAACGGACAGAAATGAACGAACAAGCAGCCTGACGTTTTTTAGGTCTCGAAATTTGACCGTATGGGTCGAGGATTCTTTAAAACACAATCAATGTTAAATCGAAAATTTTACGAGGAAAGAAAAAGTGACAAACTCAGACTTATCACGATAGCAAATTTATTAACGCTATTATCGTGTCCTGGTAAAAAAAGAAGCCTTACAAATGCTAAATTGGCCACCCGTAGTTCTATAAACTTTTTCTTCTTTGCACATTTATCCACGTTTCGCCAAGTAAAACTTTACGGAAAGGGTTGTTTCCGATGCGTTTGCAGTAAAATTCAATTGGACGTAAATCGTTTGCTCGATGAGCTGACTTGATTGGAATAGCGATTTATAAATATAATATTTACAAATGAAGAATCGGTTTTCAACCGAAATTCGTGACAATGAGGTTCGTGTTATTTTTTTTTAACAATCGTACGATACGAGATTCGCACGAAGCGTATGTAATTTTTTCCGTACGTTTGCTAATACCTTGCTTGGAACATTTTAGTCTCGTATGTTCATTAGAAGCCCGAAAATCGTGGATTACAGTTTCTAAGTCTTTTTCCACGAGTAAAAGATTTCAAGCGGCCGTTGAACCCACCAATATTCGTCATTGACTTGGTGCAGCGTTTGCGAACCACTGAGCACCACGAAACGATTTGGAACTGGTGCGATGTAGATGCAGAAGTTTAGAAGCCTGTCCGACTCCGATAATTCGGTGTCCAGGTCGAGAGTCAGTCGCATCGCGAGGTATTTGCTCAGATGGTCAACTGTCCAACACGAAGAATAAAAACTTTCAATAAATAGACAAAGCAGATGATTTCTCTTTCGTAGTGACTTCTTACTTTCTCGTAGATGGAGGTTAGGAAAATACGAAATCGTACCTGTGGCATTTGCTGTCGTTTTTATGTACCGAATGCAATTTTCCTTCAGGGCCTTTATCAAAGAATTGTCTCCGGCCATCTCGGTCGGATGGGGTTTAAAAACAAGTTCGATCTCGTTGAGCCTCCACGGAGCACTCGGTCCTTCGCCTTCCGTGTCCATTGATTCGCCACCCGGAGTCTCGTTTTCCGCGCTTGACGAATCTTCGGAAATTTCCGGACCCTTTTGTCTCTTTGCCGGTTTTGGCATTTGATCCGACGGACTCGAAGACGGCGTAGTCGAACTTTCTCCGGTTGAACCTTCAATTTCAGCGAGATGAAAAAATTCATCCATTATTTTTCTTGTTTGAGTAATAAATAAAATTCAAATTGCAGGGCGTTGTTGTACCGTTTGAATTCTGCGAATTTGAACTATTGGCCAGAATGGATGCAGTCTCACTGGTCGCTGTAATACTGTTGTTGCTTGGGAAATTGTTCACCGGTGGATTTTCCGTAATCTCGACGGGAACGGCTGCACTGACGCTGGCAACCGGTGTCACCTGCTCGATAGTTTCCGGGGGATTGTTGCCCACCGTTGGGTTGCCTGCAGTTTGTTCCGTCTCGTTCGCGACTTTGCGAGACCGTTGAGGACGATTTTGGCTTTGCAGCTTTATTCCCTCGGTTATCGAATTCACAAGAGCAGCTTGGGAATGTGATTTGTTGAGTTTGGCCATCACACGTTCCTGATGCGCCTCGTATTCGTCTCGAGACGGATAAATCTTTGATATCAAGAGATCAAAATTTGGATCGGCTCTCAGAGATCTTTTGGAAACCAATTTCTTGCGGCAAGTCGGACATTCCTGTGGAAGAGAAAAAGTGGTTGAAATTTAATTTAACAGAATGGTTCAATTATGCTTTTATTGAAGTATGTGATGTATTAATTATTGAATTCATGTTGAAATTAGTTAAGTGAAAAATTATAACCTTGTTGCCGCTTCTGAGGGCCGTAATTATGCAATCGGAACAAAATCGATGGAGACACTCTTTCGTTGTCATTGTTTTTTTTAACATATCCAAACAAATCGGACACATTAGTTCGCTGTGCAAGCTTCGTGGGCTTACGGCTATTTCCGTATTATCAGTGATAGCATCCTGAGGCACTCGATGAAGCTCGTACAGTGATAATTCCCAGGTTTTATTAACGCCGATTTGCTCGGTCGACGCCATAGTATTTTTTTTTATTTATCTTTTCTCAATAATTTTAATCCTCAGAAAACCAACGAATTGCTTAATATTTTGCTGAAAAATAATCTCTCCTCACTCCATTTCGAACGTTATTCGTCGTCAATTGATAAAAAAATACTCAATCCTATAGTATACAAGCATTGTCAAGAAATATATTTTTTAATGCGTTTTGAAAGAATGGCAGTGTTTATAACAAGCAAATAATGATCACAGAGGAATGTGCGGTCAACAAAAGCCGCAAACAAGCGTCAGCTGATTTTTTTAAGTAGTTCATGCGAGCGAGATAAGTAGAGAAAGTCAATGAAATTTAATCTAAGACAAGATTGAAGTCTCGATACGGAGAGGGCGTTCCAGGTTGTCTGGGGGATTACTAGAGGAAATTATGTTTTGTCCAGTTTTCTTTCTCGCATTTCGATTATAAGGAGAATCTTATTATTCGTAATTTCAATCAATTAAGGTATTTATAGTATCATATATTCTCAATAAATGTGTGGGAAGGATTTTTTAGTGCCAAATCCGGGTTAGACTCCTGAGTCGGTAGTGATTGAGAGGCCTGTGTATCATTTTTTTGAACACCGGTTCGGCCATTTTCGAACAAACTGACCGCATATACATGACGGACATACATATGTGTACATATGGGTATATATGTATGGATTTACATATATACACATGCCGAAGGCCACGTGAAGTTAGCGCTTTTAACATGCGCGTATAACGGGTGTCGAATGAAAAAACATCAACATGCATAACCTACGGGCAAGTTGCAGCAGCAAAGCTCGCGCGAGCACTGCGGAGTACGATGAAGTGACATTTTCATCGCGGAGTTGTAGTTAAAGACTGTTGGTATCGTGGTTTAGTAACGGTTGCGGCACTTAGCCAAACCATTTCGTTTGGCAGATATTCGATCGCTCATATTTTTACGCTCGCCGTAGTTTTGTTGTTGTTTATTTGTTATTAAGTGACGTGAAATCTCCGCCGTGTCGACAGAACGCACGGGAGATAAAATTTTTACGGAATTTTTAAAGGTACGAACCACATTACGAACAACACACGAATACGTTCGTCTGCTGAAATCGCATCTTGCGTGCGTGTGTGTGTGTTTGTGCGTTGACTTTTTGCAACGAAATTAACCGAAATAACGGTCGAAGAGATGAAAAAAGTGGGGTTAGGTAGACACCCAAATATTATTTTGAGATTGTAAGGGAATTACATTTAAAGAACAAAGTGTGGTTAGGTTGGATCGACAAATTTCGCTGAAATTTTACCAGAATTATACCCAGATTTTTTTTTGTTTTTGAGTATAATGTTGCGGCAAATTCGGTGTAATTCTGGTAGAACAAGTTCGTTAATGTACGTTGGAATTTTATTGTAATTCCAGTGAAAACTACTTCACAACTAATACATACCGAATTATACTGAAAGTATATATATTCGTTCGAAATGACAAAGAATAAATAAATTAATAGTAAAGTGATCAAACAAATAAATCAATGAAATAAATAAATAAACGCAGAATTTCGCGCGCCAGATGGGAATGCGTGGAGAAACGTCACAACTGTCGGCCGGAAATTCGCCGGAAGACGAGTCAACGACGTTTGACAATTGGCTTTGCTCGGTTTCGACGATTCCGATCACGATATTACCAATCACGTGAATACCTTTACGTGAACGTCGATCGAGCTCGAAATGATCGATTCACGAAAAAAATTAATCGTTTTATTTTAATCGCCAGAATTATGTAACATTGAAAAAAAAAAAGAAAATGTCTGGACTGCGTAAGAACCTCTCTTTGGACCCCCCCTGCGAGCAATGCGATGTCTCGACGGTTCGACCAGCTGCTAATTTTTCGCTTGGTCATTCACGCCACTTGTCGATTCTAATGTCTTTCTTTGTTTTTTCTTTTTTTTCTCTTATTCTTCCGTTCTATGCGTTTATTGCCTTTTCCATTTTCATATATTGAAAATCGAGATCTAGAGGAATGTTTTGACGAATGACGCGCTGAGGTCGCCATTTTTTGAGGTTAGGGTCGACCGTCAGCTGGCTCGTTTGTCGTATAAAAAACAAAAAAAAAATCGATGCTATTACTTTTTCTTCCTTCGGCCTTATTATTGTTTTTTTGCCCCGTTTTCTTCTGATTGACAAGAAGCAATTACTTTGTTTTTAACTTGGCTACCTTCAGAAATAATTATGATTTGTTAACTTTACTGAGCTCTAGAGTTTGTATCGATAAATGGATGCACAATAAGAATTTGTTCGATCTTTACGATCCGATAATTTTTTAATTACATTGCGCCCTGGCATAATACTTCTCATTGATTCTAAAAAATTGAATTTATTGATCGAAAGAATCTTTGTTGATAAAATGATTAATTGAAAAATAAAAAAAATAAAAATAAAAATGAATGATTCAATTGTTGCTATTACAAAATTATTTCCGATGTAAGTATATTGAAGATTGGATATTTTCTCTGTTTCAGTTGGCACCGTGGAGCACAATCGAGCGTTTCACCTTTTCCAATAGTGGAAATGTTAACTATCGATCTTTTTTCGAATCGCAGCAAAACCAGTTGTGGCGCGCGACTGACGATTCGCAGTCATCGATTAAACACTAATTAAAATACTAAATAATCAATAAGTTTTTTAAAGCGGCAAAAAAGTTGACTCCTTAATTTTTGTCTCACGTCGGTCAACTGCATAGTTAATTTTTTTGTTTTAAATAAAACAACGCAAAGATGTCTCAGCCGGATGTTGCTGGCACGCCGAACCAGCAAAATTCCAATCAGAACGCCAATGGCGGTGGCGGCGGCGGAGCTGCGGTAACGGAAAATACCCAAGGCTTGGCTGGCGCCATAGGGCCGGTGTTTATCAATCGTGCCAGAAACAATAACAATCAGAATCCCTTGTATCACATGAGGGATACATTGTTCCATGCACTTTTTATCAAGGCTGCGCTTGCTTACGCGAGAACGTTTCCTAGACCGGTCAGAAGATTCATCGAGTTTGTGGTTTTGTTAAAGGTGGGTGAAGTTTACTGGATTTTTCAGTTTAAAAGCGCATGGGCTTGTATCTGGTATTAGCATTTTCAAATCTATCATGTTTTCCTTGAATAGAAGCTCATGGGTTTATTTCGACAAATAAAATATTTTAATTTCAAATAGTGAAAGAGTATAAAATAAAAAATGATCATCATTGTATTATTGCAGTTGTATGAAAACAATTTTTTTAGAAGTTTCGTTTTTGAAATTTCAGGCGATAATGGCGTTTTTCGTAATGGCGTACATTCACATAGTGTTTTCGCGAACCCCGACGAATTGTCTCGAGCACATAAGGGACGAATGGCCGCGAGACGGTATTCTCCGGGTTGAGATACTCCGAAGCGGCGCCGAGGATTACAGCATCGAAAAGAGTTACGCGAAGGAAGCGAAATTACGACAAGAAAAGGTTGACGATATAACCAGCGTTCTTGGGATTTTAGCGAGAGACGGGTGAGTCGAAGAAAAATTACGGGAACAATAATTTTCACTCGTCGCGATGACAAAGTTTTTTTTACTGGCGTAGAAGTAACGTTTTTTTGACTAATTTTCAAATTTATTTTTCACATGCAGATTTATAAATATAGAACCATCGGCTGTGAATGAGGATCATCCCGTCCCCCCGGACGGTGAAATCCATCATGAAAATTCGAGCCTTGGCGACAACGTCTCGCCCAGCTCGCCGGTCGATTCCGAGGATCCGAACAGTCTCGAATTCGACATAACGAATGCCACGACCGGTCCACCGTTATCCACGAATTTATGGACCGGAGGGCTAAATACTGAGACGAAAAAGGTATGAAACGTTTTGACATTTTACGTAAATCTCGAGACAAATAAAAATTAAATAATAAATATTATTCCAAATTATTTTAATTATATTCCGATACAATTATTATTGTTAATCATTTTAAATAGCCGCCAGACGACGAAGTTTTCGTGTCACCTACCAATTCTCAGGCGAACGTGACTCAAGAATACGATGATAAAGAAACGAGCGGCGACAGCGTCATCGATCCTCTGAAGAATTCGATCCCAGAGGTCGAAAAATTGGTCAGAGCGGGTACGCGTTAATCCGATCGATATTAATTTATTTATTATCTTGTAATCAATTAATCGGGGAATTAGCGTAATTCAACATTCATCGATATTTTCAGAGGACGAATACATAGTGGAATATTCTTTGGAATACGGATTTCTACGTTTATCACCGGCCGTACGTCAGAGATTAAATATTCCCGTTAAAATTGTTACTCTGGATCCGCTAAACGACAAATGTTTCGGCGACGCGTTTTCACGATTTATTCTCGACGAGTTGTTGGGTTACGACGATTTGCTCATGGCGAGCATCAAAACTCTGGCCGAACACGAGGACAACAAAGGTTTTTTAAGGTTCGTCTATTAAAATTCGCGAAAAATACGAAATTGAAAAAGTCAGGATCGTTTGAATTTTTTCGTTATTTTATTCGTTTCAGAAATGTAATAACCGGTGAACACTATCGTTTCGTTAGCATGTGGATGGCAAAAACTTCGTACCTCGCGGCGTTCTTCATCATGCTTATTTTTGTGAGTACAAACCGCTTTGATATTAAATTCATATTTGGAGAACTAGAATCCGTTGTTATCGGCGTGATCTACCGCTGGCTTTCCATTCTTAATTAATTGCCGTCCGCTTACCGAAAAATCGATAGCTTCAGCCCCTCCGATGGCACGACCTACCGTCGTACCGACGTTTCTCCTGTTTTCCAACAGGATTTCTATCGTTACCGACGGACCTACGTTCTTGATAACCCGACACTTCAAGTTATCTATCCAAAATCGCAATGAAGAAATGATAATTGCCCGGTTAATGAAAAATTTAATTGACAAATTTATTTGCAACGAAGAATTGTCGAGGTTAATAAAAACAATTTGTCTCTTAGTAACTATCAAATAAAATGCCAATCGACGGACCAAAAATCCCTTTGAGATTCAACGAAAAGATGTTGAAACTTACAGATTTTACATCGAAGACAAGAGAAAATGTGATTTAATTTTTGGTACCGCGACGATTGTAAAATCCCGACTGCCGCGTTAGCCGCAGTACGGATAACCGACGTTAGTTTTTTGTCGTAACGATTGATAAGCAAAATGTTTTTAATCAACGTCCAGGCGTTATTATTTTTCCACGTATCTCTATGGCGCCGAGGACTCGTGTAACGGGATAAGGCAATCAATTCAAACTAACCGACGGTAGCGACGGTAGCCAACCCCCGTTGGGGTTTCCGGTGTTAACCTCGGACGTTCGACCCCCAACGCTCTCGGGCCCGCGACCCCCTTCGCCGTTGAACCGGTTCGTTATAAATCAACGTTATTAGGCGCATCGTATTCGCGTCTCGTCGCGGTTACCTTCGTTGCCCCCCTCCACCCTCCCAAGCCGGTCATTTTGTATCAAATTATCGTGATGTATGCTCTTGGAGTCGGTTGCCCACCCCCCCCAAACTCTATCGCTCTCGTTCCGGAAACCCTCTCGTCTTGTCTGCAATACGACGCAAATGGCGCCGTTTTTTTTTGTTTCTTCTTTTACGTTTTGAACTCGCGCGTCAGCGTTCCGTCCACGTCCTCTACCGTATATCGCTCAATTTATAACGAAATCCGTTCACCCACGAAATAATAACAATTTTTTCGAATTTTCGTTTTCGATAAAGCTTTGGAATATTCGTTCCAAACGAACAACTAATGATCAACCAGAGAGGTCGAAAATAATTGATAAATTTGATACTTAAAATATTGTAACAAAAATGATGGTTGAAATTTCGCCGAAATGAAACGGTGAAACGGAGAAAATTGATTGCACTAGTTATTTTGATAGATTCGTTAGTCCTAGTGTTAAATTGAGTAACGATAAGATGTAATATTTGTTTGGAAAGAAAAAAAAAATATTAAAGAGGACGAAAATATAAATCCGGCAATGGCCGTTGAAGTCCCAAAGGAATTGTGGCAATAGAATTTTGAGGGAATGCTATTAAAGTTGTCGAATTAGTAGGGAAAGCAAAACCAACGCAGAAATCCTTCCCTTGCGCTCTTCCCACGTCGGGAAGGGTATATTATCCCGTGGCTGTACACGTGACGACGACCAAACCACTCGGAAAATGTATTAAATTCATAGAGCATTATATCTATACACAATAGAACAGACGTATACCGGTCACGTGCCGCAACACCCAACCGTCTGGGGGTTCGTTGTGTTCGACCGGGATCTGGTACTGGCGCTACCCGGTTTCACATCATCCACCTGCCATCCATTGAACGAACGTACCGCGCATTTTCTGTCATGTACACGAGACACCGAACACGCCAATTGCAACAATGCTTCTCATCCGCCTACTCTATTTTCGTTCGCAAAATCTTCTTTTCAACCGTGTAAACCGACGGATCGTTTTGTTTTCCATCTAACAGCGGCTAATTGCCCCGAAACGAAATTAAATAATCGATTATATCGGCAAACGTGTTGTTTATCCATTAACGTCAGTCAATACCGTCGTAGATTTATTTATTTCTCATTATTTCGACGATCACATTTTCGGGTGAATTTATTTTATTTTTTTTATTCGATGTAATAATTCTCGCATGGAACGGTCCATGGAGTTTCGTGAGGTACATCGCTAGGCGGCCGTATGGCAATTCGATCGATCCGACACTCCAACCTGACGACATATGTAACCCTCGTCATCCTCTTCGTACTCCCATTCCTCCGGGCTCCGATGATATACGCTACTCCAACACAATTACATACGTCGCTCGTTACCAGCGATGAGATTTCGTATAGGTATCATAATTGATGAGTTCAACGTGGTTCTCGGTTTATTGATAATCGTCAGACTTCGTGTTATAGAAAAAAAATGTATAATCATTATTGTTTATTCATTAATTACAACATTTTAATCTCATTTATTCATCGTATGAAAAATAATAATTGAAACTGACTGTTCATTCGGATTAGAACGTTCGAACAATATGACTCGATAAAGAAAAGATTTCTGTTTGCGTCATACATGGATTTTAATGAAACGATCATCGATATACCGCGTTGAAAATTTAACAATTGGGTTTGGAAGCTTCCTAACTGGATAAGCAAAATTTCATTGGACGAACTTGTCGGTGAATTGCTTTACGCAGGTGACAAATTCCCGTATTGCATTGACACGCACGTTTTACCGGCATCGCCGATACCGCTTTACCGCGAGCCCCACGAGCCAAGATCCATGGGTTTCGACGAATAATCGCATCGAATGCGCGAAATAGTCGAGCAGATTGAACCGGGCACCTGACGCCCGGTGTTAAACCCAGAGGGCCACCGTCATCGGGCCGTCTGTGGAGTAATCCATTATTTTCCGACACGGAAAATCGAAACCTATTTTGCTTTTGGAAGACGAAGACATTGATTGCGCTTAAAGGGGTATACACACCTGGATTACGAGATTAATAAAGATATCGACACCATTTTTTTATTTAAATTATTTCAATAGGTCACATAATTAAAAAATAAGGAAATAATGAAAAATTACGGAGCCCCGACATTTTTCGAGGATCGCTATTTAAACGATAGAAACGTTGATCAAACGTTATTACGATAAAAACGGTCATTCATGCGTAGACACGAAGAGCCTTTCATTCGATAATGACCTTCAATTGGATAAATTGTCGTTCTGTTTTCAGACGGTGTCGATCTCGATGTTGCTTCGCTTCTCCCATCATCAGATCTTCGTGTTCATCGGTGAGTCTCACACCAAGATACCAAAATATTATTTTCCTCTCGAATATAAATATAAATGATGGAATCGTTGCTCGATCTATCCGATTTATTCTACGACTCTACAGAGTTTCAGGAATTTTTTTTAACAGATAACATTTGCCAGTATTATTGATTATCTTATCTCGTTCTATTAATTTTTCTTCCATTTATTTATTTTTGCACTTTTTCCGTGGACTGCGTCTATTGGTCGTAATTTTCAATGTCTAGTTGACGCGAAGGCCAGACGATATCGTGCTCGCGACGTATTACAGTGTCAGCGTTGCGGAGAGGGGGCTGACGATTACCTACTCTCAATATTGCCAGAGACGTAGATGATCAAACTGTTTAGATTTCTCGATCCGACAAGACGCCCCTTGCGACCGTTTTTATTTCGTCTTTGAAGTTTCAAAAATGATTTTGTCAAGTGCGGTTTTGTGGGCCTTGGGGGCTGTTTTAGTCAGTATTTTGCTAATAATGTATCGTCACATGACTTACTGGCATGGAAAAGACCTGCCATATCTTACAACGGCACCGTTATTAGGCATTATGTGGACGATAATTTTTCGCATGAAAAGCGCTTCGGATATGGTGCGAGAACTTTATCACACGTATCCCGGATCGAAATATTTCGCCACCATGGATATGGGTTTTGTACCTTTGATAGTAATCAAAGATCCGGAAATAATCAAAGACATTGCTGTTAAAAATTTCGATTATTTTACGAATCATCGAAACTTCGTTGATGACGACTTTGATCCAATTATGTCGAAAAACATATTTTCGTTGAAGGACGAACGTTGGCGTGAAATGAGATCGACGTTGACTCCTTCGTTCACGGCCAACAAGATGAAATACATGTTTAATTTGGTATCACAATGTTCGAACGATTTTGTTAAACATCTTGTGGATCACGACGAAATCACGAAGGAAATGGATTTGAAGGACGTTTATACGAGATACACGAACGACGTTATCGCCACGGCGGCTTTTGGCGTTACAGTTAATTCCATGAAAGAACGAGACAATGATTTTTATGTACACGGCAAAGACGCTGCCAGTTTCGACGGTTTTACGAAATTGTTGAAGTTTCTGATGTCCAGTGTTTGGCCGAAAATTATGCGGTATATGGGTATAAAATTTCTTTCCCCAAAGACTGACAAATTTTTCAACGACTTGATCCGCGATACCGTGAAAATTCGCCAAGAAAAAGGTATTGTCAGACCCGACATGATTCATTTGCTCATGCAAGCTCGGGACAATGAAAAAGGAATTGAAATGACGACGGACGATATTGTCGCCCAAGCGTTTATATTTTTTCTTGCCGGTTTTGACACTTCGGCTCGTCTCATGTGCTTCATTTCGCACGTTTTGGCTCATCATCCGGATGTTCAGGCGAAACTTCTCGAAGAAATTAATTCAGCTTTGGACAAAGATGGTAGCGACGTAACTTACGAAACTTTGACGACAATGAAGTACTTGGACATGATTGTTTCGGAAACTCTTCGTCTTTATCCGCCGTCGCCTTTTACCGATCGTGTTTGCAACAAATCTTACACGTTGCCGCCGTCGAACGAAAATTGTCAACCGTTTACCGTACAACCCGGTACGGTTATGTGGTTTCCGATCTACGGTCATCACAGCGATCCGAATTATTTTCCGAATCCCGAAGTATTCGATCCTGAACGTTTCAACGATGACAACAAGGATAATATCGATTCCTACGCTTATATGCCCTTCGGCTTGGGACCGAGAAAATGCATCGGCAATCGTTTCGCACTTATGGAAATCAAAATACTCGTCATTCATATTTTGCGAAAATTCGTCCTCAAACCGTCGCCGAAAACTGAAAAAAATTTTGAATTCAACAAAAAAAATTTTAATCCGGAACCCGCGACTGGATTTTGGATTGAATTGAAGAAAAGAGAAGGATCAAGTAAATGAACCTCAACCAAAGTTTGGACCCTACCAAAATTTCGCGCTCAAACTGCTGGGATAAAATATTTTAAAAAAGAACGTTTTTAAAAAAGCTAACATTTTTATCAACAAATAAACCGATTTCTCATTATTCTAGAGGATTCAGAGTATACTTAAGCGTAGTTAAAAATTAGTTATGCCTAATTCCAAATAAACGTTGCATAATCCACCTGCCAATGTTTATTTTATTTCCACGACTCATCGTTCCCTGCTGCGAATAAAAATTCATCGGCTATGTAAAAAAAAAAAAAAAAAAAAAAAAACTCGATCAAACATAACGTTACATAAGAACTCGACAGTAGAGACGACAGATGAGAATGATTGAACGTAGGCGAAAGCCGCCTGGAAATCGGTCTTTGTTCGTTTAATCTACGCATCATTGTGTCAAACCCAATCATCTTGCTTATGACGCAATCCCGCAGCGTCGGAGAGAGGGAAACACGCGAACGTTCTTCCCTCACACGGTTCGACTGGCCGAGGTTGCAACTGGTGACCGTTATAGAGTACCGGTTGGTAAACGAGATGGTCACCGGTGCA
Source organism: Sussaba pulchella (assembly GCA_963971145.1). Classification (NCBI taxonomy): domain Eukaryota; kingdom Metazoa; phylum Arthropoda; class Insecta; order Hymenoptera; family Ichneumonidae; genus Sussaba; species Sussaba pulchella. The sequence goes on from OZ020172.1 coordinate 13,928,799, forward strand.
TCGGCTTCGCAAAAGATTCTTCCTCTATCTCGTGTTATCGCAACGACGTCGCGGCAAATATTATCGGATATTATTTTTGTTCCGCGATTACGCAACACGGCAATGACGAAGTTCTTCTAATCCGTATCAGTTAACGGAAATTTTTTTCGCAAACGTGATTCGTTTTGTTTGTTTTGTTTATATATTTTTAAAAAATATTAAAAATGGGTTGGTTATGGACAGTGCTGTTGAGTTTGGGTATCGGTTTTCTTCTACTCGTTTATCGCCACGTGAGCTACTGGCGCCGGAAGGGGATTCCTTACGTCGATACATTTCCTATACTCGGGATCTTCAGTCCGATATTTTTACGTCAAAAATCCATCGTACAACTTATTCAGGATTGTTATTACTCGTGTCCCGGCGCGAGATACTTCGGTTGTCTGGACTTTAACCTGCCGGTGTTGATCGTCAAAGATCCGGAGATCATAAAAGAAGTCGGGATAAAGAATTTTGATTATTTTCCGAATCATCGGAGCTTCATCGAGGAGGATTTCGATCCTCTACTGTCGCGCAACATATTCTCCCTAAGGGACGATCGTTGGCGCGAAATGAGATCGACCCTGACTCCGTCCTTTACCGCAAACAAGATGAAATTTTTGTTTCATTTGGTATTCAAATGTTCAACGGATTTCGTTCAACATCTCAAGGATAATCCGGAAATAATTGAAGATTTGGACACGAAGGACGCCTTTACGAGATACACCAACGACGTTATAGCCACCGCGGCTTTCGGTTGCAGCGTTGATTCGATGAAGAACAAAAATAACGAATTTTACGTAAACGGTTTGGACGCAACGAGTTTCGACGGTTGGATAAAACTTGCCAAATTCGTTTTCGCCCGAATTTGTCCGAAATTTTTGCGAATGTGCGGTCAAACGTTTTTATCCGGTAGGGCTGACAAATTTTTCAAGAACCTCGTGTACGAGACCGTTCGGGTACGCGAGGAAAAGGCCATTGTCCGGCCGGACATAATTCATCTACTTATGCAGGCGAGAAACGCCGATAGTGGAATAAAAATGACTACCGATGACATTATTGCACAAGCATTTATATTTTTTCTCGCTGGTTTTGACACATCCTCTCGTCTCATGTGTTTCATATCACACTTACTTTCCCATTATCCCGATGTTCAAGAGAGGCTGCGACGGGAAGTGGATTCCGCTTTGAACGAAGACGGTGGTGACGTAACTTGGGAAACTTTAGGAAAAATGAAATACATGGACATGGTTATTTCGGAAACACTTAGATTATATCCGCCCATGCCTTTTACCGATCGCGTTTGCGTCAAGGCGTACACGTTGCCGTCACCCGGCAAAGGTTACGGTGCGTTCACCGTGCAACCCGATACGTCTCTGTGGATTCCAATTTTCGGTCTTCATCGTGACCCTCAATTTTTTCCGGAACCCGAAAAATTCGATCCCGAACGTTTCAACGACGATAACAAGAACAATATAAAACCTTGTTCCTACATTCCTTTTGGTTTTGGACCGAGAAAGTGCATCGGCGATCGATTTGCTCTGATGGAAACGAAAATACTTGTGACTCAGATTTTGAAAAATTTTATAATTAAAAAATCGTCGAAAACCACGCGAGACATTGTGTTCGACAATCGTTCGTTCAATTTGGTTCCGGATTGTGGATTTTGGATAAAATTAGAAAAACGAGAATGATGGACGTGAACGTTTATGGTTGAATTTTTTATTGAATTTGTAGCGAATATTTCAATCAAGAAACTTGTACTCGTTTATGAAATATAAAACTGGGAGAGGATGATTTTTCTTCCAGCTTCCACGATTAATCTTTCTACGTAATCCTGTTTCATTTCAATCCGTCATCCTATAACGCGCTTACCACTTTCTTCGTCAACGATTTTTTCTTTCTTTTTTCTGTTCCTGTCTCCCTCGAGATTTCAATCACGTTCCACATCACGTGTTAATTACAAATGACGATACAGTTGTTATCGATTGAATCAAGGCTGTTTAATTAGCTCTGGTAATCACGTAACGTTCATTGACGTTAATATCGTTGTTGTGATTCGATTATTGTTTTGTAACAAATATCTCAGTAAACATAGTGGACTCGGCAAACGAAAACAGAAATAATGAGATTTAAAAAAAAATCTCAATCGTATTAGAACGCTTTTCCATAGACTGAAAAGTGTATTCAAGATTTTATTTTTACCCCATTCGATGGGGTGTTTTTAAATAAGTTATTTCTCTGTGATGAAAACTATAACGGACACTCTAGCAAAAATAGTTTATGGAAAATCAAAAGTAATTCGGAAAATATCGAAAATGAAGAGGTTTGTATTAAAATTTGATAAGAATGTTAGTGAAATTGGCTACGGAACCCTATCATGTGCGAGCCCAACACACGCTTGTTTGTCAGTTTCCACGAAGACATTTATAATTTTCGACGGTACTGCCAACTCGCGAACCTCACGTAGCTCCCCATCTTCTGCCTTAAGCAAATTCGTCAACGTCCCCGAATGGAAGTCACGATTTACTCGCGCGCCCCAGTGGGCACATCAGAGAGGGTAACATGAAAAGAAGTGAAAAATAAGGTCGCAAAAAAAAAAAAAAAAACAAAAAAAAACGAGGGGTTGCTGCGAGGAAGGCGGAAAAGTGCGTTCACAAGAGCCAGGGCCACGGAGATAAAAAGAATAGAGAAAAAAAATGTAAAAAGAAGAAGAAAAATGTGTAGAAGAAGGAAGCCCCGCCGAGTTTTAATAACTACCGGCGACGGCAAGTTAGTACGTAATAACTCGAAATCTAAAATTCATTAAACCGACACTCGACACGGGTATCGGCGGACGAGGAAGGGGATGGGGAGAGCAACTCTTCGGAGCGAGGCAACGTTCGCAATGACCAAGTGACGACGCTTCTTTGGCCTATAAAGAAGAAACTGCGACGGTGACGGTGTTCGTCTCGTCCCCCACGTCCCGTTAGGGACTTGCCAATATTAAATCCGTGCACGCGATGCGGAAAACCAACGACACCGGCGATACTACATATTCGCGTTTTCTTCCCGCTAGCCCCGTATACGATCTACGAATAAAAATAAAAAATAAATTATTGTTATCATTTTCTCGACTCGTTTTCACAGTTTCATCGTGATTCGTTAATTCTGTTACAGTCGATCTCTTCCAAATGCTAGAGTTCAACATCGCAGCATCTTTTCCGGCGGCATCGTTGCTGACTGTCATTCTCGCATTAGTCGGTAAGTTTTCTTACTGGAAATCCCTTTATTTTTTATTTTTCCTAATAGAGGAAGCATTGTGTGTTTACTTTGCGAAATTCAAACGACCATCACTCAAAAACGTCAAAATTTTGCACACGTAGAGTTCTGTAATTTTTGCGATATGTAATTTTTTAATTGGTAAAAAATAATTCCTCATAGAGGATTTTGTACATTACGCCAAACTCGCAGGAAGCAGTAAATTTTTTTGCTTAATCGGACATGACGTATTTGGTTCGCTTGGTTGAACGCGCTTTCGACCAACTGTCAATTACGCGCGATGACGGACATGATGTGAATGTTGCGACGGGTATACAATATCGGGTAAAAGCAGAGCGTGGTCAAAATGGAAATAGCGGGCTAGCCAGGGGGCAGCCGAGTGATAGAAACGGGGCTAAATCGAGCTCAAACTCATCTTGTATTCTCGCGCCGACAAGCTGGTCCAACTGTTGCGCCTTTATCAGAAATTTATGGGAAATCCCGTATTAACCGTAGCAAAGCCTTTAACTCAATGAGCTTTGTGTAACCGAGTCTAGTCGCGTCGGAGCACGGTCGGTCGGTGGCACCGTCGAGATCCCCGAACCGCTAATTTATTTAAATCTTTATCAAGTTTTCATGACGACTCCTTGCGTCGAAGCTTCGAAACCCTCAAGAAATTACTGTCAACATGCGCGTTCAGTTTCATCTCGTTCGAGTCGATGTCGAACATGGACCCAAATGATCAGGCAATTCGGTAAAGGACATGTTTCCCCTTCAGGTCCTCATACTCGCACCAATTATCTTTTTCTTCACTATCGGGGGGGTCTGTACGTGTCGTCGTGTCGTCGTGTCGTCGTAACACACCACCTGTTGGATATTCGAGTGTACGATGTGACCACCAGTTGCTCCAGGAAGAAGCGAGACGCGACAAGAGAACATGCCCAATTTCCGGTTCTTCCCTTGGCGTCAAGGGGCAACTCTGCAATTGTCACACATCGCCCGGCGCGTTGCGCTAAGATTTCGCTTGCCAAAAAGGCGAGCTCCGTCGATATGTAACGATAGTCACCGTCATATAACGACGGATTCGCGGCAATCGCCCAAGATGGAAGAGGATGAAATTCCTGTTTCGCGTCGTGGAACGGGAGGAAACTAATGGGTTTTGGCTCGCGAACGAAGCACCCTCCGCCCTTTATCAATCCGTCATTCCGGCACAAACTCCGTTGCCCCACAACAACCTCCGTCCTTACTCTTCCAATATTTTTTAGCCATTTTTTTTTGTTACTTTTTTTTCTTTTTTCTATACCGAAACGGAATTTCTTCATCGGTAACAAGAAATTACGAAGTTTGCTTCGCTGACTCCATGTGGATGAAGGAAAATCATTGATCGGAAAATAATAGCCGAATGTCGACGTAGGGTTAACGAGGAAATGGAAAAATACGCGGTTGGTTGGTTTAGTCTCCGCTAGTCGATTCGTCACGAGAAATTTCGTTTGGTCTCCGGTCGTTTTGCAAATTCAAATGCAAAATCGTTTCTCGGTTTTCGTTCAATCGAGCACACGTCGTTTCCATTTCAGTATGCCCGAGCGGCGGCCCAACGTCGTCACAATTCTGTTGCAAAACAAGAGCGAGGGAAAGAGACATATCGGAGGTTAATACGTGCTGACTCCGATTTAACATAGTGTATTCGGTATGTGTATAGGACGGATAACGCGCGGAAACCACGCAGACGGTTGGCCAAGCTGGTTCCGTCTCGCCCTCATGCATCAGTGACGGTTCATCGCTCGCTCAACATGCCGTAAACACATTTCCTCAACCCGCGCTATGGTCATCCAGCTTGGTTCGAGGAAAACCGTTGGTTTTTGATGGACGATGTCACGTTGTAGCTTCCGATATCTCCAGTACCGAGACAAACAGCCGTTAACCTTTGCATCTTCGTATCTCACGGAAATTTTCTTTCAGACACCGATTCTGAATGTTCCAATCGCGAAACAATTTTTCCACAATGACGGCGATGCAAAAGGTTGTGGGCAAACTGTAGCAACGTTGATTCCCGTATTTTTCGCGTACAAGCGGTAGGTCTGACTGGTTCGTTGTTCCATCGCATTCGACTGGTTTCCTTTTGTCAACCCAAAGAAACGCCGGAGCTGCCCCTTATTCGTTCTTTGTGCCTTCCACCTGTTGTAAACAATACATAACAAGCTGCTCTGTCTGTTGTAAATATTCTTCTGGCTGACTTCAATATTTCACCGGCTGATCGTGTTCCACGGACCCCCCGGGTGGTTGTACAGTTTGTACAGATAAATCAATAATTTCTTGGACTCATGCACGCGCTTGTAGGCAGGTGAAAAAGGGCTGCGAGATCAAACGCAACGTTATTGGAATATTGATTGAATTCACAGAACATTTCGAATGATTTTCAAACGGACCGATTAGCATGACATATTAAGTTTTAAAGTTTTTACCCACGTCGATCGAACAAAAGCCAAATCCCCAAATTTGCCTACACGCCAGACGGACGTTCAATTAATTGCTTATTTTCATACTTGAAAGCGGTGACGGGCGTGTGTGAAAGCCGTATTTTGCTTTGCAACGCGCTTGATACTGTCAACGGGAATGAGAATAAAAAAAAAGTTAAAAGAAAATCACGATTCGACGAGGCTGTGACTGTAAACGCATATAATGTCACCGACACGCGATCAAATTGAACCTCAAAAGACACGTTGACGTTGTCGCACTTCCCTCTCCCTTTGGTGTCTATTTAACACCTTCTCCATAGCTCCATGGTCTGTTCAATCAAGCCTGAACACGTTTCCCCAAACCGTCGGAGTTACGGTTCTAGCCACAGCAATATTTTGTCCATTAATTTGGTTGAGCGAGCAGCAATCGAGCAGCAATCGAAGCGCAACAACCCCGTTCGGAATATGGGAGTACGCGTGTGTGGTTGAGGTGTCGCGGCGGAGAATTGGGAATGTCCGCAATATAGGGTCATTGCGGAAACTTTGTTGCAGCTCTATAGCAGCCCAGTTCGTCGGACCGAAACGGACGAACAAACCTTTGACGCAGAAGCCGATGTCGCTTAACCGGAACATTGTTAAATCCCCGATATCAAAAAGTCTTTCGTTCATCGTTATCGCCGAATAAGTTTCCCTTATGACTTTTAACGTTGCGGCGGTTCTTCGCGCCAGATAACTATCCGAATTTCTTGATGGCGAATTATGGCCCTCTAGGAATTTTTTTTTTTTTTGTGGATAATAACATTGACCGTGGGAAGGATAATGCACGCGTTTAAATGCATACTAGTCTGGTGGCATTCGCTCACGTCGGTTAAGCCGAGGATCTTGAACCAGACGAGACGGGGGTCAGGTGGCACACGGGCGAACCCGTGTCTTCCGCACCTTTTTTGTGTCCGCGATTTCTGAGGGTTCTATCGTAAAAACGAGTTTAAGTAAGTTTTCCTTGCGTTCACGATCGAAAAACCGATTATATTTTCGTACTTCCGTAGCCATGTGCATTTACCTGGTGCGACTAAATTTGAACGAATGTGCAAAATTTAAATAATGTTTATACCGAGTGTCACTTCCCAACTGTGTCTGTGACGAAGAATGGAAAGGTTTTATTTTTGTGCCGTTTTTCTCGAGACACTCAAAGAGTAGGGGGGGCAGTAGTTCGGTAAAGTGGGTGGTTCTATCGACAAACTAATTACTCTCTGGCGCACCCTTAACCCCGAGCTCATTCATTCACTTTGTCAGCCGAGCAAAAGAGACGGACGTGTGGTAGTCCTTGTGCGTTGTGCTTATGTTTGTGGGTTTAAAGCTACCTATCTCGGTTCAGGTCCACTTCCTTCGTTGTCTGTAATTCTTTCTGCCGTTTTTTCATGAGCTGAGAAAAATATCCGATGTTTCTCAGTACACCTGTATTCAGCAATTTTTCATTACGCTCGAGCTCTTATTTTGTATCAAGTTTCAACGGCCAACTGGCTAACCTCCTTTCGCGAGCTGGTGGTGGTCGTGGTGGTGGGTTATCGACTTTTGCCTCAGGCCGTCGCAGAAATGTGCCTCTCTATGTATTCTCCAAGGAGTGAATTAATTGTGAACGGAAAGAAGCCCCGTTAATTTAATGAAACCACGGGTTAATTATATGTTGCTTTTACAACACGGAGTACAGTTATCTTTCCCTTCTTAACATTGTTTCTCATTAAATGTTAATTTATTATCATTGTATTCATTAATTAATTACTGATCCGTGCATATTTTTCCTTTTCGAACCGAGATATATCATGAAAGTAAATAGATTAATTTTATATTGAAATTTCAATGTCAATATTGTTGGAAAAATGGACGCGGTGAAACAAATTCACAAACCTCCGGTTTGTATTTGTTAAAAATCGATTGAACGAGCGAGGAAACCGTCGCATCGAGGTTGGTTGTAATTTTTTCCGCAAAGTTTTAACCTCTCGTTTATTTCGATTAGCGATAGATTTGGCGGTAGGGGGACTGGGGCGCAAGGGGGCAATTTGCACTCGCGTCCGGAGCTGCTGGTTCGTGGGTCACGCCCTGCTATGCTCTCCGTTCTGTTGTCCCCCCCCCCCCCCACCCCACCCCACCCCACCCACCTCCGGGCCTCTACCTTTGGCTCTCGTTTTATTATTCCTTTCACAAGTCCCACGCGATTTGCTACTGTCGTTACAATTCATTAGCGAGTACGATAGAACAACGCGCGCGCCAGTGGTCTATGTCATGCGGCGACGGCGACAGGGGGAGGCTTCGAACGTGGCTGAGGGTTCAATTTGTCTTGAACCAGCAATTCATTCTACACGGGTTCATCCGTTCTGCATCGATGCAATTCGGCCGATAAATTAAATCGCCTACCGCTTGATGCTTTGATTTCCTTACACGCTACTTTTTCATCGGATTTAACGTCGGGGGTTAAATAATAGAATTTATTTAAAAAATTATTTCATCAGAGTAGCTCGAATTAAAAAAAAAATTCGTGATCCCGAAAGAAAATAATTTCGTTTTATCGGATAATTATAGCTTCCGATTGGCTTAGTTAATTTATTAATTCGCGAATTGTTGCGGGGCTCTTGTAACGAGGGGCCTAAAATGCCTGATGTTCAGTTCAATTATTGACCATTATTCGAAGGGACTCGATAGCGAGCATATCCGTGAAAATAGTCGGGCGATACTCGCTGAGCGAAAGGATAATGCACGGTGGGGTTTGCCTGTCATGTATTATCGGCATAATGGCGTGCACCGGTATTAAATTTTGTTGGAACAAATTTGGGGCGCAATACCGACTGACCTTTCCCTCGTGCGGCGTCGCTCACACAGTTCCACCGTCGGAATAGTGGATTGGTTTAATCGTCCGCGAGCCATTCGATTAATAGGACGAGCTGCGGATTCGCTCGTGACCGGATGAAAAATGTACGCCGAGCGCTTCGCTCGGGTTAGTTGGTCGATGTTTCGGAATTCATTGCTACCGGGAATCACGTTTCCCGCTGTGTGTGATTCGGTTGCATTAATGATAATCCCTCGTTATCCAACGGTATATAGGCTTCACTGGTCAACCCGACGCGATCCTCGTTAAATATATTAATCATTTTTCAAATTATCAACTTGACAATAAATTATTAATTCAACACTTGTAAGTTTCCAATAAGAAACAAAAAAAATATATATTTTCACCATGATTTCGAATTAATTGTTGTTTCAGGAATGGAAGCAATTATGTCGGAATTTTTCAACGACGGTACTACAGCTTTTTATGTCATCCTCATCGTTTGGATTGCCGATCAATACGACGTTATCTGTTGCCACACACCCATTACCAAGAGACACTGGCTAAGGTAAGTTTCAAAGCTTGGCTAATCCTTCCTGTTACCGACCGACAGAGCCCCCTCTCAACGAAACTATTCAAATAACAAAATTCCGTAATGATTTCTCATGAGACGAGATTCGCAGCAAAGGTTAAAACGAAATTTTGCACAGTGCATGGAATTTCGTGTGCTTAATAGGGTTGAAGCATGAGACGGTGAGAAAAACAGAAAATCTAACAATCAAAATCCTACGGTTACTGACTTTGGACGGGGGTTGGGTGTGACTCGGGGGTAGATGTAAAACCTTAAAGCTCGTTGCTGTCTTTGGCTCGTCCCGAAACGCGGATGATTAAAAGAGCGTTTAATTAAAAAGTATTAAGGCGCGCTAAGCGATAAGCCTTCTTCGGAGTAGCCTCCGGTTGGCCAGCTCGGATATACCGGATTGTACGCCCCTTAAAACGAGTAGCACGTCAAGCTCAAGCTAAATCGATCAACGTGTCTACTCCAGAGATAGATGGAATGGGATGAAAGTGTGCGGAAGTATCCTTTGTTGAACGTCAAAGAAAGGACGCTCGATCTTTTTTACCTAGCGGAAGGAAGACCGACACAAGAAGCGCCATCCGTTCACCTGAACGGAGCGATTTGCAGGTCCTCAAATTCACCTCATCGTCTGACGAGCCTTTTCCACGAATACAAAAATTTTTCAATCGATTTTTCATTGTTTGCCGAAAAACAACGTATTTAGAGAAAATTTGCCATTTTTAAGGGCACTATGTGCCATCGAATGAACACGAATCGATACATTCCGTTAGCCACGTTTATTCGATTATTCCCAGTCCTTCGACAGTCTACCGCGATGCACGAGCTTCTTCGATCGATGTTTTCTGTACAGCTTACAGTACCCAATTCGCTGGAAGGAACATGAAATTAGAGAGGCACCGTATGACAATTAAACTGATCTACCAGGTAATGACTCGGGGAACGAAGGAAACGGGGGATTGGGGGGAGGAAGGATAGCGTGTAAGGACGGAAGGCGATAGTGTTGCGAACTGTGAACCGGCTTGGTTAAAGCTGTCTGAAATGGACGTTAGTTTCATGCTTGGCCACAGGGATTTGCCGCAATTGTTCCACCGTTGCGTTGCAGCCGAGCCAGTGGATTTCGGACGTATTCCCGTTGACTGGCTCAGGGGTAGGTACATCCGAGCTTCGCTAAATCCTGAGGATCCCTCTCAAGGACCCTCATTACCACGCCTCATCCGGTTTTGATCAGAGCTTCTCTTATAACATCGATTGCTGTTTACTCGACGTTATCTCCCCAGGTTAATTGAAGCATGGCCATTGGCCTTCCGAGAATCCATACTTATACAATGATTCAAATACCGGAAAAATTATATTTTTTTAGCACTATTGTTAATCCGTCTAGAATTTATTAACCAGTACGCCCCTCGTTGCGATTTATTCCTATTTTTCCATAGGCTCAGCAGAGTCGACATTGTTAATTGAAATTTCAATCAGTCACCGGACAAATCCCCTGGAAATCCGCACCGCCGATATCAACGCGGCCTCCATGTATATGAATAGACCACAAACACGTGTTCCTTGTCTCCTTATGTTGCTGCCAGCTCTCGCGAGACAATGCTCCATAGGATTACGGAGGATTCATCCTGAGACCTCCGGTCGTTATTGTGCTATATATATATATATATATATATATATATTATGCAATAGCAGAGGGTTCGGTGCGATGACGGTGCAACGGGGTATCGAGGACGTTGAGGATTGCATGTTCACAAGGGTTGAATTTTCAGGCGCTCCGTAACGTAACCCGGAAGTACGTCCACCAGAACGTACTTCCAGGCTATTTGTTTCCAGGCTGGGTTTGGGAAACCCTTTTGGTCCTTTGTCCCTCGGTACACTGACTACGGATATGACGAACATTGGGTCAATTCTAGCTTTGTCATGCGAGCTCAATCCGTTTCGGATAGCCTGACACTGATTATTTACCTTTTCGACGATTTCCCATCCGATCGAAGGGAGGCTCGGTTCTTTCATTGTTTAACTTTTATTTCGGTTAACCATCGGTCGGATAAAGTTGGCTAGGTACGAAGCTTTCGATAATGATGGCTCTCAGTCTCTCCGTTGGTAATGTTTGCACTGTAATTTTGCTCGCAGCCGCTCCCGGTTGGCCTCCGTACGACCCTCGTTGAAACAGCATCACCCCAACCCTGTGGGGTTGGGAGCTCGGAGATACGGTGGTCGCGTGTGTTATTTATATAATTGCTCAATAGCCTCAATTAGGGACCTTATTCAATCATAATCATCCGTCCTATCCCCTGTAGCGGCACAGTGAGTCCCGCGTTATTTGCGGACAAGCCCAGCTGATTGCAAGACCAAGCTCGAAAGTGCCATCACATGTTCGTTGACGCATCGAGAGATGACTTATCCAACGTCGGATACCGCAACTGCGGCGTCGAGTGAGCTTCTTAATCAACGAAAAAACTTTTCACATTTCTCGATTATATTTCCCGTTTTCGAAAAAATTGTTGTGAGCAATAACACGAGAAGGAGGATGTCAGTCTTTGTCTGTAGTTTCCCTGGGCACCGGTGTCACTGATCGGACAATACCTATTCGTGTTCGACACTGTAGAAATCACGTGACGTTCCAGTCGTCCATCTGCATCACGGTTGGCTCTCGAATTTGTCCTTTAGCATCGGCCGTCGCTAGTCCTGCCTGTTTTTCCCGTCCTGTCTTCTTTTTCCGTGGGAGACCCCTTTCCACCTGTCGGCCCCCTCGGGGAACGGATAAGAGATCCAAGGGGGTTGGCGAAGGTTCGGTCACCGGATGAAGCGAGAGGCCGGGCGGGCGGTCGATCCCGGGTGAGCAAAGGGGGTTCTGGAGCGGGCTTCGATACTCTCGTGGCGTTTTAATCACGGCATCCGTGTCAGCGCCACGGGAGATATTCCGGACAGCGGCCGTCAGGCAGGCGCCAGGCGAGAATACACGCCGGGAAGGCTGCTGCTGCTTCTGCTGCGTATACGCTGCCCAGCGATCGGTCTATACGCCTCCACCACACCAACGCTGACGTCCTCGCGGACGCCTGCGACCCCGCCGACGCCAACGACGCCAGCAACGACTACAACAACGTCATTTTCCACGCTTCCTCAATTTCGCATTCACTCTCACCAACCCTCTTGTTATTATCCATACTATGCCTACTGGACTGTACGAAGTTGGGTTGCCGTCGACTTGAACAAATGTCCACGCCTCCGCCATTTCTTCGCGCTCGACGAGCCAAGTCAGCTACCGACCCTGTCGTATTACCGAACAATTACGTTACACCGGACGGAAAATATGTAGTTTTTTTATTTTCTTTTTTTTTACCAACAGTGTCGAGGGACAATGAGGAATTCGCAATGGTTTCCTTGTCCGACAATCTATTAATGACGCTTAAAATAGTCTCCAAAGAGCAATTCTGGAGCCAACTGTTAATCGTCGTGGGTGTGGGTTATTATGAACGTGTTGGTCGATAGAAAAATGCCGGTCCGCCTTCTAGACGCTTTGACTACCGTTGGGTAAAGAGTCCCGATGGAAAGTTGACGTTCGGTAGTTGGCACGAAACCCATTATCCTCCCGGACTGGATTGTCCCTCATTTTTCTCCCCCGCCATATTTTTTCTGTTCTTTAAGCATCCTCTATAGTCAGACCGGTCTTCGAGACTTTACACAACGCGTTCATTCGCATCACTTTGTTTTTCTCTTTTTTTTTTTAACCTTCGGTTGGCAGAGTTTATCCTTCGTTCGGCGTATCGATAACAGCTTCTTCGAGGATTCGAACGATATTCTACCCTGGAATAATCGTCACTCGAATTGCGGAAGTGTACGTTCAACGAAAATTCATCTAATTCGGCCGAACCTTCTAAGCATTATCCGGCTGAATATTCAACTCCGTTGGGTTGATGGTAATAACGATGCCTTCGCACAGACGAATAAAAAAGTTCGAGTTAACGGGTTGGATGACTTGATTACGGGCAGAAGGGGAAAAGCTGTGAGCTGTGAATTGACACTCTATCAGATAGTATCAAATAGTAGCGTGTAACGAGAGCACGGGCGCCGACGGTTACCCATAGAGATGGAGATAAAGAGGGAATAGACGACGCGCCGTTCGACGCATCGTGTCCAAACTGTGGCGCAGCGAAGAATCTATTTGCATGGTAATGGCGCCGTCGGTTCCGTTTATAAATGCCCGGGGGTTCGGTGAAGGGTGTTACACGTCTAGGTCCTTGAAATATACTCCTTTCGGCGCCATTTCCTCGGTCGCGAGGAACACGAAGTGTTTGCAAATTTCCGTACGGACATGCGGCTTCCAAATGATAAGCCTCAAAACGCGTACGTCCGAAATAACATCGATTTATGTATATTTCACATGTATACAAGACAAATCGACAGTCTCCTGACGGGAGTTTCGAATCCCGGAAGTTTGGATGAGAACCTGAGATTGAGGGTAACGATAAACCACTGTTGCACCCTACGGGAATCCAGCTTGAGCGTTACTGGGAATAAACGCGGGTGCGATGCCACATCTTGAGTATCCTCGGAGGATATAGTCGAGGTAACGTTCTTGTTTTCGATATTAGCAACGATACCCAGCTCGAAGGCAATAATCCCTTGCAGCATCGGGAGAAGCATACATAAGCCCCTTACCAGGTAGCTACTTTCGGTTCGATGCTCGGCACGAGGCAACGCACCATCGGCATAGACCAAGTGGTAGCCGACGGGGGTGAGCTGCTTTTCCGTTAGGCTGACGAGTATATATACCGCAGTCTCTCGACGGTTTACGGTGGAACGCTTGTATACTATGGGCACTCGGGATCATTATTGCTAATTGCATCGGCACTTTGATATTTCGATGTTACCGAATGCCTTCCTCCCGTTCCGGTTAGATCCCGGGCGACGAACACCGATTCAGCAAACATCACAAGGTTCGAGCATCGACCAACGAACCGCACGGTTATCCGAAATCGATTGGAAAAACGGATTAGGGTCCACTGGATCGTCGAGAATATCTAGGAGCTGTTGTATAACCCTCGAAATTTTTCAATCTTAATTTGGGCTATGAACAAATTTTAATCCCCCGCGGTCAGTTTGGAAATATTGGGAAACTTGGTAAGATTATAATTCAGTCAACGCCCGTTAACTCGTCGTCAAACTGATCGTGCATCGATTACACACGAATATGTCGCTTACCCATGCGCCATCCAAGTGACTCGTTAGAATTACGATATCTTCGCAATGGCCCCGAGGTTTATACACAATTTGGCGTTTGTTTTATACCTATATGATGGAATCTCTGTAAATGAGAAAAGTATAGAGAGCGGAGAACGTATACCAGGATCTGAAAAGTCTCTCTTGCGACGTTGGAAATGGTCCGCTGGTAAGAGTAGGTGGCAAAGGTGCTCAGGGGGTGTAAATCCTGGGATGTTCTCGCAGGGGGTTGGATTTGATTTCTCAACGACGCTGTCTGTCCCGGCGTTTCTGGGCTCAGCTACCGAGAGTCCGTAAGGCTGGCCACCGAGGTGGAAACGGTGATCTCTGCAAGTTAATTTGTAACTTGAGCATTTCGTCAGGCAAGAGTGGATGAGCAGTGAGGTGGTGAAGCGGTGGTGCAAATCTCGAGGGTTGCAAGTGGAACAAGTTGGAAGAGTGGGGGCGTTGCACGAAGTCGTGGATCGTCGTGTCGTCGGAGAATATTGTGCTATATGCGTGCTTGGTGAATGGAGGCTTGGTTAAGTAACTCCGAACTCCCGGTTGATGAAGCCGTCCCCTCTAACACCACTGCATATCTCACGCACAACAAGTTTCTTTTCAACATTTTGCTCACCAACCATGCTATCGCCGATTGATCAATATCAACAATTAATCCGTTAAAAAGAACATTGATCGAACAGTTTTTTAGGGTCGAACGACCGGAAATCAATAATTAGTTACTGGCAATTGTGTCCCTGTTTACTTTCGCAACAGACTAACATGAAAAAAAAAAGGTTCTGGGCGATGTCATAAGAGGCGCGCTGTCTTGTTTGGCGCAAAGAGAACTCGAGGGAGAACGAAGACGGGGACGGTGGCGCGGATAAGAGACATGCGGGGGAGGGGTTAAAGTACCCTGACGACTGGAAGAGGCGGCAGAGGAGGAGGAAATTTGCCGACGAAGCGAGGAGCAAGAGACCGAGAGAAGACGATGAGGCGGTGGTGGTGGTTTAGTGGAAGAACGCGGAGGGAAAAGCTGAGCCACGGTGGAGCGAAGAGGACGAAAGAGGACGAAGGAGGTGGAGAAGTACCGTACCTCGCGGGTTGTTTGTTGCGCTAATGCCTAATTAGCGGAGTGGTATCGCGTCGCTACGAGAATCCTGTTCGAGAGAAGACTCTATCCTGGCTCGATGAAAATTCTCGTTGAGAGCGAGCATCCGGAAAAGAACGAAGCGGCAGAGTGAGAGAAATTGCTGGAAACGTTGCCGGAGGACAGGATAAAACGAAACATGAAAAAGACTTTGTCACTCTTGGACTGTTCCAGGATAAAACAGGTTCCCATTCGCTTTTGCTACTTCATTTCCTTTATTTATGGTCATTATTATTATTTTATTATTATTATTATAGTTATTATTATTATTATCATTATTTCATTATCATCGTGATTATGTGCCATTATTATTTATCGCAAACCCAATCTTTATCGAAAGTCTTTTTGCGTTGGCAATGCCCAGCTGGGCAAACTAATGCAACTAACGTGTCTCAACTTCGTCGACCTCCTGTCGATCTACACTCTTTCTCGCTTTCGAATAACGACGTATTGCCTTTTTATGTCCCCTGTTCAAAGATTGTGGAAAAGTGCAGAATCCACCATCGCGACACGCTTGCGTATCATAATTTCTTTACGTCTGCCGAATAAGGGCGGGGTGATGACGGACGTATGAAATATTCCGGATTGATAATGAGAGAAACGAATTGCGAAAACATAATATACGGGTTAATTACCGAGCGCGACGATAAAGTAGCATCCATCCGGGCAGTTAGAGAGGGGATTCGTACGGGTTAGGTGAGTCCTTCCGCAAGCACCCGAAGTGCTCCGGCACGAGTCCTTGGGGATTCGACGATGCTCGAAACTCGTTGGAAAATTCAGGAGGGTCGTTCGTGCGCACCGAATGTAGTCAAACGTGCCGATGATGTACGCAGAAACTGTTTAACAAGATTCTTCGGTTTGACGGTGTTGGAAACGATGTTCGGCAGTGGGTGGAAGACTTATCTACTAAAACTGATCTGATTGGACTGCCGTGCAGCAACTCGTGGGCGATTAATACGCCATTAAAATTGATCAGTCGCCGGATTTGCTCAGATGCCACCGTGGCATCATGGGTCACGTGAAAATCGTGACGAAAGCAAACTGTTTGATTCTCGGACCAAGTGTACGATTCGTCAATACGGCACGAACAATTTACAAATGATGATACGAACCTAAGCGAAAAAAATATATAGAAAGGGTGCGACGATTATTTTTAGTTATATATGTCGAATGAGTACATGCATATTCTGCATGTAGGCATATTTTACGTACATTTTTTTCGACTTTGGAACGTCCAAGATAAAAAGAGATAACGCAAGCAAGACCCGGATAATTAAAAGACGTCATGCCACGCGTCCTTGTGATCCGGACGAATTTTTGGATGAAGAGATAGGTGAAATAAAAAAGAAAAAAAAGCGAAATCCTCGACTTGGAAGGAAGAACGATAGGTGAGCCGATATCCACGATAGAGGGCGTGTGTCGAGAATATCCGAGATCCGTGCGGCCCGACGCGGTGGTAAATCAGATTGTTGTGCGTTGCTACCGGCCCCTGGGATGTGGCCCCCATCACGTGGCTCGGACCAGCGGAAAATGAAATATCACGGTGAACACACCGTCAACGTTGAAACGGGCAAAGGGAACGGGGTATCCATTAAGGATACAACGCGACACTGGCGCTGCCCATAGCCCGACGGCGGCAACAATGTCGAGTGAAGAATAAATACGTAACTCAGTTTTCCCGACCATAAAACGACGAAAAATAAGACGAATCGAAGGAGAAACGTCGTGGGAACTCGACGCGTCGTGTCCCCTTCGAACAAATTCATAGATTGCATGCATTCTTTATTTACTTATTCTTACCATTGTTTCGGTCATTTTTATTTGCGAACGAAATTTTTTTTTTTTCAATTTTTATTTTCATTGAATTTTTTTTTTCGTTCCGACTTTATTAAATTTATTAATTTTACATTATGATTAAATATTTTATAATAATAATAATGTTAATATATTATGTTGGCTATTTATTCGAGGCCCATTGTCTGATATGTAGCTTCGCGGTTGGATGTTAATTTATCATTATTCCAACCGCGAAATGCACTCGGGCTGTGAAACGTCGGTTCGCACAGCCCGTCAGCGACATCCGACTACCGATAATCCTCATGAAATGTGGCGGCCGAATCCGAGAGCAGAGTAAAAAGTAGTTGCTTATGCCACGTGAGCTTTTCGAGGCTCGGGGATTACGGTCGTTCCTTCAGTCCGAAGAATACATAAAGGATGCGACATCACGTCCTTAAGAAAATTCAATAGCGCACAGTCATACATCCATGAAGACTCTTTGTCCATTTCTTCGTATAGGAATCTATACGATTATAATTTTCGGCACCTATTTTTCAATGGAACAATATCAAATCTAAACGATATGCGATACGACAATTAAACAAATAATAATGAACATTCGAACAAAAAAATTATAGAAAAAATAACAGGTTAAAAGATTAGAAAGTTCTTTGTCGTTCGACCAAATCAATTTTTTTTTCCTCATCTTTGAGATACTTTTCGACAAACCAACCAATCTTCAATCCACAATGGCGAGTGCTCGTGACTACTCGGATTTGCTAAGAGACTTTGCTGGGGTCGTCGATATTTTCACAGCACTCGTAACCCGGCGGCCACTGTTTCAATATCGTCAAAACAGTTCTCGTAGCCGCGCGATCTTTTCTCCGGGCTCTCGTACGTTTTTTTTCTCTCGTTATTCTTCGTTACACCTTTCATACCATCGACCACGTTTCTCGGTCTTCCCTTGTGCTTGCGTTTTTTCCGTCCGGTAATGAGATATTTCTGTCTGGACTTCGGTCATCCGGTCACAAAGTTCGAATCTCCTTCGAAATTTCTTCATTTCCTTCCTCCCCTCGAGATCGCGAAATCCGGTAAAAATCCAGACTTAAACCCCAACGGTCATTCGGCGTTCATAGGACCCTACAATATTCTTCCATTTCGGTATCTGCAAACGTTGTAAAAAACGTCACTCGACGATTTTTTTTCAACTTTTTAAATTATTCAAAAATTATAATTAAAAGAAAATAAATTGCTCCTAATTATTGGCGCCTTCCAATCAGAGAATACTTTAGCGTTTTCTTACGTCTCAAAACAACGGAAACTCTAATTTAGAGCACGACTTCTAGCAGATGGGGGTCGAAATGATCCCCCGCGACCATTATAAAATTCTACGGGAGTGCGCCGGTCCAACGTTTATTTTTCGATAGACGAAGAAACGAGGATGAGTGTTTGTGAAAAATCTGCTTTCGAAATACATCGTCGAGGCTGTCGAGATTGACCTACGATGTCGACCGTGGTGCGAAACTCACCAGTCGCGAGCTACGACCGAACGAAAACCCCGGAGAGCATTGTTTCTTACTTACAGACTAAAAAATTGAGACCCTCGTGCATATACGTCGATGATAAATACGAGGATGTCTATAAAAATTTATTGGATATCCAAGTTACAACGGTAACGCTCCTCAATATTCTTCTTTGTCTCCGAACGTACGGAGTCGAAGTCTAAGTTAAAAAATAAATGAATAAAAATTGAATAATACAAAAATATATTTAGAAAAAATTGTTTTTCGGTTATGGAAACCTTGAGGTCGTAACTGATTAGAATTATAATCCATCGAAACGACGTCGGTGGGAACAAGTGTGCCGGGTGCAAGGGGATCGGTGGCGGTGTTGGTGGTACATTGGTAGTGGATGAATAGGGCAGGGGTGGCAACGGTGGGGTATTGATTGCGGTGGTAGTAGGCTCCATAACTCTACTACTCTCCACTCGGGTAACGTAAGTATATTGTCAATCAATCCACGGTATAAAAGCAATCTGAGCTTCGCTCCACGGGGGAAGAGTTGGGACGGGAGGGGGGCCTGGGATCCCACGGGACTTTGAGTGCGGACGTTATCCAGCCAACACGACGATAGGACGGACTTGGGAGCCAGACGTGGACCACCGATAACTGCGATGTCGACGACGACGACGACGACGACAAGACCAAAGTACGCAAACAACTCGGCTTTCGCGCCTTTTTTTCCCCCAATCTCACTCATCGTCAACCAACGTCATATCCATTTCTTCGTGCTATTTAAACTAAATTTTCCATTAGATTACCCTTGTAAGGTTTGATTGTAACATATCAGAAATTTCGAGTGCAATTGATAATAATTCAAATGGGAATTCAATGTTGACGTTGACGTTGAGTCCGCAGACGAGTAATTTCAACGGTCGTTGGGTTGAGCCTTTTTGGTTTTATACGGTGGCTCAATGCGCGTCAGTGACTCCGGGAATCCCCGGAATTCGAGATGCGTTTGGACGATTCTAAGGTACTTTCCGCAACCTATTGCTTCCATGTCTTCACAGAATCCTGTCGCTCTGAGTTCTTTACTTTTCTTTATATTCTTCGTTTTTTTTCTTCTACTTTTTTTATTTTTTTTTATTTCCGCGAGCCGAAAGACGTATGAATCGTCGCTGTATGCCGCGGTTTTCTTCCACGGTATATAAGGACCCCGTCGCCAGGGCTTTGGAGCGCGATGCCCCCGGAATACGTAACGCCGGATTTCACTCGCGTCCGGAAAAACCTTCGGCCAACCTGATGCTGCGCTTCCACTTCTTTCTTATTCCCTTCGTTGTTTTTTTTCCTTTTTCCTTTCTATTTTTGGCACTCAACGGGAAATAGAGATGTCCTCTTACGTCACAAGAATTGTGGGTCCATTGTTTGCGGATTCAACGAGACACTATTTCGTAGTATAGATATATTTTTTTCCCACCCACTTCCAGTCAATTTCCATGGAAAGCCGAAATTCGATTTGAATATCGGAATGAATACAATCAAAACAAAAAAATAAATAAAATCTTTGGTGAGCGATCTTCGTTCGGGTTAAATTCTCTTCACGGAATTTTCGTTGATGCAAACAGCTCCGTCCGTGAGTGCATCGATGACTGGCAGTTTGTACCTACCGTGATATTGGAAACAACAGCATCTTCGATTATTTTCGACTTTTTGTTATTATTTCGACATATTAGTTTGCAGTTTGATTCTTTTGATGGAATTTTCATTAGTGCGCTTTCTTATGATGAGGGTGGATTTCATTTATTGAGAAAGAGTATCGACGATAAAATGGAAAAGATTGGTTTCGTGGAACAAACCCTCCGCGACTTGTCGAGACCCCTTGCAGCGAATCAATGTAAGTTATCGTTTGGTTTTTACGAGTACGATCTGTTTTATTGAAAGCGCGGTCCGAGGGACGTCGCACAACGGCAGTGATAGTTGGCCTAGCGTCGTAAAAACGGAACTGAGAAGGTGACGAAGCTTCGATCATTGAACTCGCCATCGTTTTTTCTCTCCTTTCCGCGTGAAAAAGCCATTCTCGTTGCGATATTTCGAAGCGTGCCCGAAATGAACTCCCCCTTCCCCCTCTCCCGCCAATTCGGTTCGCCTACTCGCTAAAAGGAAAACAATTAATCGATCATTTGGCAATAATCATAAATTCTCGTTGGCAAATGGACATGAAAAAATAACTCGACGAATCTTTCGCCAATCGTACAAACGAGCTAAATTATGAGTTTGCTCGCAATATATTTGAATCATGCATTGACCAAAAATAATTATTGATTTATCACACTTGTATGAATCAACATTAGTCTCAAAATTTGGTGACAATGCAGGTTTCTAATGTTCGGCGTCCTTTATGACTATTTTTTTTTTTTTTTCATTGTCTCTTTTTCGCCACTTGAGTGCCATTACACGTCCATCAGTGTCTTCATGATAATAGGGCAGGCGTCATTATGTCTTGATGGAGTCTCGTCGAGGTCGGCGGACAGAATGCCAGGAAATTTGATATCGCGTTATCCGGCATGAAGGTCCATTACCGAACCTGCGGTGAGAGGCTCTTGGGAAATATATGGACGGTACCAATCGGTCCTACATCCATATTTCCAAGAAGATTTTTTGTCTTTTCATTTTTTTTTTCATTTTATTTATTTTAAAAAATATAGATTCCTCGAATTTCATACGGGTCGAATAATCACAGCAAATATTGACGATAGAAATCTTGTAGATATAAAATTGAATATCGTTGGATCGACATAACTCGGGGTGTCCGACGCACGAATGAATTGTGAATAAATATGGAAGATGCTGTGGGGAGAGAAATGTTGAGAAGGAATATTCCATAAACGAATTCTTTGTTGTTCCGTGTTTCAGGTTCTTCTACTTGTACCACTTCTGCTTCTATGCGTATCACTATCGTTTCAATGGACAATACAGCAGCCTTGCGCTCGTCACATCCTGGCTATTCATACAGGTGAGTTCTTGTGTCCGCCCTTTTCCTCCCGAACGTCAACGCGTCGTCATACTCGTTCCTTTTTTTGGTTGTTTTCCTTTTGTTTCGTCGCTGGTCCGTCGCAAAGCTTTTGCCTTACGGGCAAAAATGTCACAACCCATACGGTAGTGCTTTTTCCTCTAACCGTGAAAATCCAATACCTCATTCGACACGCGTTTTCCCTTTTTCATTCACGTATTTTTGTTCCCGACTATTTTCCATTGATTTTCGTGTTATAAATTTTTGTTTCTACGTTCGCGTGGTCGGAGATTCTTTTAACAGGACGTAGTATCAATAACTCGAGTTGATGAATAATTTTTAAATACATGTATGACGATTCGGATAAAAGCCCGCGAAATTATAAAAATAATTCGAATCGTTTTTATTATTTTTGATGAAGAACACGCTTCATACCTTTTAAATTATTTTTTATCGAAATTTCGGCTAAAAACAAATTTCTACGAGAGCAACCATCGACGGGTGAAAAGTGAATTTTGTTTGGTAGAAAATATTCGTTGGTGGTCGTTCGGAGCTTCGGGACGAGCGAAGAGCCGGGCGATCGGTTTTGGTAACGAGGTCGCGATGTCACCGCTCTCACTTTTACGATAAACTGACAATTATTCGACGAGTAACTAACTTAACCGATCGCCCGACGGGTATCCGACGGACATTGCGGTACATTTTCCGCAGTAGGTTGTCAACTTCGTACCTGGGCTATCCGCGGACTGGCCCCGCGGCTACGATCAACAATTTCCCGTTTCCTCCTTCGTCTCGTCCTGGTATCACCAGGTACTAGGGGTCTCTCACTCCGTTCTATATCCAGCGATATTAATTCCCCTCGTCACCGATTATCGCTCACCGAATAATCAATTTTCCGAGTCACCATAAATCCTGCCAAAAAAATAGTGATCGTAATTTTTATCGCACATCTTGATTCTCCAAATTGATGCATGAATTTTGACTCGCATGGAAGTCCAACGTGTACGCGAAAATCATTTCTTCGCACTGGCACGAGGGACGAATGGCGGTAAAAAATGTAACAAACTATAAAGGCACTGGTTCATGGAATTCAGAAGTGACTTTGATGCTGACAACTTCATCGAGTGCGACTGAATGTTAAAATCAATGTTTTCGTTTGAATAGACCGCGGACGGTTCAAATCTATCATGAAAGGAGATAATCATCGATAGCTTATGATCGTTAGCTGCACCAAAGTGAAGGAATTATGGAGTTCAAAACCATTCGATGCACTTTCCCGATTCAATGTCGACGTGCAAGCTGCAAGTTGAAACCGGCAAAATTGCTTCCTCCGAACTTTAGGCAACACGTTTTCCGGACGAATTTCTATTTCCCGGACGTTTTTCCACATTTGGAACAGGTCAACGTAGAAAATACAAAATTTTTTTGCCTTAACAAAGCATCCTCTATGAGGAAGAAAAATAAAAAATCTAAAAGCTCGAGGAGTTGGACGAATAGTTTTCAAAGGGCCAAGAATATTTTTCGAAGACAATTCGTCAGTCGCCACGATCCGATATCCTTCGACAAAGATGTCATCCGGTTCTTTTATCGAGTCGCAGCGAAAGGACCGTGGAATCGGGATGTAGCTACGGTCCTCGATCAGTGGCTAGACTTGCACGAGAAAACCTTACCGGGCATCCATCCACCGTTGAAAAGATAGCCAGCGAATAGCCAACGGAGACACAGACACAGACGCAGACGCGCATAGACGCACACAACGACACAGACCGAGAGACCCTACTACGGCACTGAACGAATTTGGCGAATTTCCATATAAATTTGTTGGCCGCTCGGTAGAGCTTCGTTGCCGAGGTGCGCCGTACGATGTTCACGGACCTCGGCGACCAGGGGGGATTGCCGCTTCTATTGGCTACTCATGCTCCTCTCGCTATGACACCCTGGGACGCGAAACAACCCGACAATCTCGCAATCAACCTGTCCAGTTTCCGTTTCAACAACCGGATGTTCCGATTCTCCGATACACAACGAATACAAACTTTCCGTTTCACATGTGAACCCTCAATCACGCGTCACATTATCTATACACTATATTTTCATTATCCGTGGAAGTCCGTGGAAATTAATTTACTTCCATAATCGGCCATAATTTATTATTCACTGGAAGGTGAAAAAAAAAAATGTCTTCTCGTTGTTTTTTCAGCACTCGATGGTTTACTTCTTCCATCATTACGAACTTCCGGTGATACTTCAGCAAGCGCAATTGCAACATCTTTTACTACGAAATCACGGACCACCCCCGACGGCACACCCGGCTACGCCTAGTACCGCGCCGTCGACTCCCGGACCATCGCCGACGCCTACACCGACGGCCAGTCCGAATTCTTCGACACCGACGACAGAACAGACGCAGCAGCACTACATCAGCGAATTGTCGCAGCTTGATCCGGACCCCAGACGTCCCGGTGATAGAGAACCCGCCGGAAGACTCAGAGGTAAGTGCAATGGAGATTAGACAAGAGAAAATTAAATTACAGTTTATATGCCTCATCAAATTTCATTCCTTTGTTCAATTTATTTATCGGTCATCCGTGCCGGATCTTTTGCCACGTTTACTCAGTTATACGTACACAACTTTTTATCGGGTTGCTTTATTATCCGTATGTCGCATCTCTATTACAGGTCTATTCATTCTCCCCAAACTTTTCATTCGCCAATAATAAAAAAATCAATAACATTTTTTCATATTCATTCGTCTCTGATTTGTTTATTTATTTTTTTTTAATTTCCATTTTTCATTTACTTTTTATTTAGTTGTGCGCAGAGGCCGAATGACAATTTTATGGCGTATCCAAGAGTAAACGGATCAGTTAAGCACCGTCGCGTAACGATGTAATCCTCGTTTGTAATAATTATACGTAACTGTTGACGCGCTCTTTGACCGTCGACAGTCATCTGTATCGATTGTCATCAAATTTTCGAAACGATTATTCGTACTCGCTGACGAAATTTCCCATTACAAGCGTGTAAACACGGTACCGGTACACCGGCATAAATACATGGGTAGATGCATTCTGCTTCCGCCCTCGTTTACAATGTTAACCGAAACGGATAAACACCACGGTCGTCTGGACAACGGTGCAATCCCTCTTCCCTTTCCACTCACCCCCACCCCACCCCACCCTTCGCGATGATTTTACACTGAATTTCCATCCGCGATAGTGTATCTTCAGCCGTATCGATCGGCAAGCTTCGTTCGTCGGTACATCCACGGAATTTTCCGCCCCCCCCCCTCTATCTCTCTCCTGCCCACCCCCAACGACTAAATTTCCATAATCAGGTCGTACAGTCAGAGATGAAATTTCGCGACAAGACTCGTGAAACGTCGACGGTGATCGAGCGTATCTCTCGTGTCGTTAAAATTTGTGTCATGCTTGGTGCGAAAGATTCTCGAAACGATTGAGATATTGAACACGGTAGAATTTTGTTTGTTTCGTATAACCCTCAACGCTCACGCGGAATCCGAAGGAGCTATATTTCAGCGTTAATGAAGTAATTCGAATTATTTGAAAAATTCAGCCGATTATTTTGTTTCTCCAAAATTTTTGTATTTATAATTCAGAATTGGAGGATAATTTTTAACGCTTGGTGGAATAATGACCACCCATGACCGTTGTGAAATTTTTCCGAAGCGTGACCGTTGGGGGTTGACAAATAAATAAATCGATGACGTATAACGATGATATCTTAATGCCTGCTTAGAATCAATTGCGGAAACGGTTGAGGCGATTCCTTCGAGCTTAGTCAACGATTCAACGCCTCCGGCGTCTAACGTCGACGAGGGAACGAGTTCACTTTCGCCACAAACCATAACCGAAACGGCAACCGTCGCACGAAAAGAAACATCGACGTCCGACGGATTCGAGGTGATCGATTCCACGTCCGAATCATCGGCAACGTCGACGCCGATACCTTCAACAACCCCAACGACGACGACGACGACGACGACGACGACGACGACGACGACGACGACTGACGAATCAAAAACATCGACGGAATTATCAAACGCCGATGATGCATAATAAGAAAAAAAAATTTTAAACGCGTGTTAATCGCAGCAAAACGGAAATGGAGTAATCACCGTCTCGGGTGAGCCATTCGAATTTACGAAAAATTCGTATGTGCGGAAAAAAAAAAAAAAAATTCGATCATCGAACGGTCGGTCGGACGACTTAACCGGGATGTGAATGAAATGAAAGAAGAAAAAAGAAACCGAAACGTTGAAAAGATAGGAAGATTATAACATGTTTGATTGCGTGTTGATAAAGTGCTTGATGAGTCGTTGATCCGTGTGAAACGTCAAAGTCCACGGTGAAAAAAGAAAAAGAAAAAAAATTGTACGATAACGTATATTGACCGAAGAATATTGAAACGACGATTGTAGCTCTCAGTGGTAGAAAGAAAACGAGCGAATGAATTCGGTTGCGCCACATAGCGTTATGTAATTAGCGTATATATCGTTGCGAGTGCAGATTGAGCGACGGAAAAAGAACAAATAAAAAAAAATAAAAATAAAAAAAAACATTGTGAAAAATTAAAAAAGGATAGAATTGAGAGAGGAAAGAGTCGAACGAATGATTCAGTTGATTCAGGATCCGATCAGGTCTTCGTAATCGTCGAACTTCGGGTCGTTGAACGTTGACGCGTTAGCGCAATCGTTGCTTATTCAATCGATAATTCAAACTCGTATCAAATCGAACGATTCGCATTGTTTGTTAATTTTTTTGTTTGACGATTGTCGATGTAGAAATGGTCTCTTAATAATCGCGAGTCCGTACGCTCAAGCTGAATCGTTCGCACGAGCCAAACGGATGGAAGTTAACTAAAGTAGCGATTGCTTAACGATGAAATAAAAATATAAATAAAAATATATAAATTAAATAAAATGAATTAAACAGATGAGAGAAAGCGAGTAAAAAAAAAGGCGGGCATCGCGTTGTGCCTCTTGTCACCGTTTTATCGTTCCCCCGAACTACACTTATTACAATAAGTTAGTAATTATCAGCCTCTGTAAAATAATTTCCCCCATTTATTATTTATACTTTCATCCGAAACGATTATTATTTTATTTTCTTCTACTTTTTTTCGCGGTTGTAAATAATAATATGGACCCGACCTCTATTCTATCTACCAACTATTACGACTATTGATTAATATTATAATATATTATACAATAAATGCGAAGCTCTGAATGTACGTTTTGGTCGTTATATTTTACGTACACTTAAAATATTGATTTACATGACAAACTAATTTCTGTGGACTCTTCGGATGCTCTCGCTGTCGGTGGTTTGTATGGATTTAGCTCATTGCCTCGTTTGAACGTTTGATCCCAAACGTTTTTCGCCTGTCATTTGCTGAAAATCCGAGGCTCAGAGCTCGAAAGAGACAAGACGAATACGTACAAACGTTTCTGGTTTGAAACATTCTCCTTCGTTGGGAAAACATTTTTACGTGCTCCGAAGAAGCCGTGTTGCGCAACGTTTGCGAAACTAATTAATTAAGCTTTCCGTTATCAACAATAACAATCGTGGGGATTTTGCCGACATCGTGGAATACGTACAAACGGCAAATGATACATAGACGAAGGGTAATGAGATCCCAACTACGGATATAATGTGAATCAGTTCTCGCAATGCAAGGGCTTCCATTGATTTCCGTTCTACCCCGATTCTACCTTCTCCCCCGATCCTTATCAACAGTTATCGCTCATCAGTGAAACCCGGGAACTGTCAATACAAGGTAAATATTTTTTAAATAATTTTAATGAAGAAAATCATTTTTCTATATGATTTAAAAAGATTACTATTATATGAAGAAACACGATTGTTGAAGTAATGTGTTTAGATTATTTAGAAAGATGAACAACAAAAGATTTTTCGATTATTTTAAAAATCACAAAATATTAACATAATTTTTCTATACGATTTAAAAATATTTATATCGTGAAATTCAACAATTGGGCCGAGAATTGTTGAAACGCGTTCTGAAAAGACGTGTTAAAGCGGAACCTTACCTCGGAGATCGTGAAAAAGGGTCGTCGGGGCATGGAAGGCGCACGATCGTCTAAACCGTCGTAGCGAGAGACGAGGAAGAAGACAAAAACCGGCATTCTGTTTGATCCGGGGCTTACGGACACGCCGAAATAGACAAATAGCTCCGACACAAGATCCCGGAGAACCAAGAACAGCGGCGAAGGGAGAGAAGGGGAATGAGCGTGGGCGCCGATACAGAAACGGCACGAAACGAAAAACGAAAAACAGAACGACGAAGAAAGTGCTCTTTCGACTGATTCAACGATTTATTTTCATTACGGGATAATTCGAAGCGAATCGCGGCGACTCTGGAATATCACCCGTCGGAATCAACATCGCCCCCCTCACGTTTTCTCCCTTTTCATTTGCTCCACCACCTGCCCCTTTTTCCTACATTTCCCGGACCAATGATTTTCACTTTTCTCCTTTCTTATGGAGGATGCTGCGGTGAAGAAAAATTGTTGTTGCAATTTTCATGTCAACATGTTCAATATGTGGTTCTTAAAAAAACAGTTCCTCATAATAGAAGACTTGCCACATAGGAGGAAGCAATTTGCAAGCTTAAAATTGCAAATTTTTTTTCTCTTACCGTCGGATGGGTTGCCGGGGCAATGAGACGATACAGCTACGGCGTTAACGATGAATTTAGTGTCCCGCGAGGCGTTATCGCGTCGACGGAAATGTACCGTCCGCGTATCGGCCATAAGAAAACGTGGAAAGGTCCGCAGGGGCCGAATTTACATCGAACCAAAGCAACCTCGGACTACTTTATTTGATTGGCTGCCTACGGGCGACGTAGCTGCCCGTCGAACGGCTCACAACGTCCAGCATCGTTTGTGTTCGTGGCAGTCGGGACGTTACGATAGGGTTTCCCGAAGCTTACGCACAATTTAAACCCAAAATACCGCGGGCTAGGTGTTTTTACCTACTTTAGAGCCGCTATTTCGTTAATGGAAGATTTTTACCTAGAACGCGAACGGAAGCAAAAAAAGTAAAAATTGGTTTTTTTTCGTGAGATAAATGAATATATCGATGAACAATTTCATGCACCCTTAAACAAACAAAAAATATTTGATTTTCCATGAGATATAATCGTTAATTTTCTGCGGTTAATTATCTTTCTTTGTCAATTTGATTATAACTCGAAAGATTTTATAATAAAATGACATTCGACCGGTTGTAAAATGGTTCTTCGTGATGAACTTCCGATAGTCGGAAGCCCGTACTGACGGCTCGTGAATATAGCGACCGATCGCGGGGGGCCTGATTTATCGATTAAAAAAACCTTTGATCGATTTTTCTTGGGGTTCGTTTGTCTTGGAGCGACGGAAATGCGGAAAACCGAAACAAGTGGGATCCTCGGTCCTACCGTCGATCGTGGACGCTGAATAATCATCCGGGTTTAATAAAAACGGCTTATACACCGGGAAACAATAGACTGTCGCCCGCAGAACAGGCTCCGACAGATTGGCTATCATGTACAGACCAGCGACGGCATTATAGCTTTCTTCCTCCAATCTATCCCACTTTTCTCTGACGTTACCCAACTTTTCCAGTCTCCGGGTTCTATCGTCTCACTATTCACCAACGCCTCTGTTTGCGCCCTTGTATTTTCAATATTTAACGTTCATGTATGCGACCACGAACGGTTCGTTTTATTTTTAACTAAAATTAATAAAATCAAATCAATTGTCATCAAATAATATTATTCATAATTAAAAGAATTTATTAGATAATTAAATCAATTGAATTTGATGAGGCTAAAATAGAATAATAAAAAAGGTTAATTAATAAATATTCAAATAAGAAATTAAGGTATGAAGTGGCATCATTAAACACCCGCCTTATGCCGCCCGAGGAGCAATCGGTTATCGTCGTTTCTTCTTCGTTAAAAAAAACGTAAAAAATCACTGATGTTCATTATTTTCGGATTTTTTTTTCTCAATTTGGTTGGGTCGGAGAAACTACGTATTTCGTAATAAGATTCCGTTCAATGAGTCGAAGTTTGTGTTACGATTGCAAGGGTGAGATGGACGCGGTCGGCCCTCGAGCACTCTGACAACTTACGGACATCCCACCCCACAGATGTGCGACCGTCCCAACGGGGACCGACACCCCCGCCCCCTGCGCACTCTCGCGAGCCTCTCTAGCTGCCCAGATCCAGAAAGTTCACGGTAGAATTCTATCTAGTTTCATCGTTGCTTGCATGCTTCGATCGTACGGGCCGGTCCTCTCGGTTCTTGATTACCTTCGACCGCCCGACTTTTTACTGTTTCATATATATATATATAGCATATCCTTTGACGTCTGACCGTTCAACTGGGAAAGATACTCCCGGGGGATAAAATGTGCTCTATCTCATCGACACGCTCGACACATTGCGGAAATGGCCGCTCTCCCTTTCTCTCTCTCTCTCTCCCTAATAGCTCCCGGAGATTCTACGGGAGCCCCGATGCCACGGTAAAATAAAAACAGAGTTATACCGGATTGTCATTATGGCGGTTTGGTCCGTTTAGTAAAGTGCATTGCACACGCACAAAAATCGTGGGGTCTTCCGGACCCCGAGCGACCATTGAGGGTTAATTATAGAACGAGTCATGCAGAAGTTAGAACATTCTGTATAAGAAATAAAATAAAAATAAATAAAATAAATTGGCGGCTGAACGTGCGGTTGTTCGTGAATCGATATCGGTCCTGGGAGTCTATTATCTATGCGTGTGACGGTACCGCGAGAGCGGTGACATCGAGTAACGCGACACGATGATGACAGGGGTGAGCGGGATGGGTTCGCAGCCGCTAACCCCAACTTGGGAAACAGAGTCGGAGGACAAGGCTTTGGTTTTCGGTTATCGGACGCTATCGGACCGCGCACAGCGATGGAAGCTTGCGGTGAATTTGCTACCGAACGAGTGCCGTTTGCCGTTCGGCGGTCATCGCAACTTGTTCATCGAACGGACGGCTACCCCGACAACGTGTTCAAAGGGCTTGACCGCGACATATCTGCCATCAACGAAAACGATCACCTTTTTATCACACTGACGACGTCGATGATCCTTGATTATATTTTTTCTTTCGCAATTTTTCTTTCCGAATTTTCTTCATATTTTTTTATTCATCTATTTATTATTTTCATATAAATTTCGTATCGTCAGATTTTTAAGGTCGTATAAAAAATGTCTGACCTAGTTGACAGTACTTGGTCCATACAACGGATTCGAAACAAAAAAAAATGTTTTTAATTTTCATATCAATGGTTATAGTATAATTTTATATTGACGCGACCGGAAGCTTCGTTCCGGGATTTAATATTGTACACAACCGACATATCGTCGATGCGTTCTAAGTAAATTCGTACACATGACGGTTGATCGTTTGCCTTACGGTGAATTCAGTCGTATTTGCTACCTCGCCGAATAGGACTAATACCGCACAGGATGCGGTATACAGCCCGAGGATAAATTTCACTAATTAGCTAATGGTACTGCGCAGTGACGGATGTACACGGCGACTTATGTCGGATATATTCGCTGGTTTCACACGAGTCACTAATTAAATCAGGATACCACATTGTTCCTTGATTAATTAGGTCGCATTCTTTTAACACTTTTTTTTCTCCTGCAACTGAGCATTCCAAAGTTTTTTATTCCTCGTTGCATTTTCACATGTGTTATTTCTCTGCCGTATGCGAATGCCAAAAATTTTATTTGCCTGATTTCTTCAGAAAAATAAATTATTTCTGAATTCCAATGTCTTGGTTGAAAAAATTTCCAATGAAAATGAATCGATAAATCGATACATTTAATAACATAGAAACATTGAATTAGTCATCCCCGAATTTCAATGTTTTACTTTGAGATTTCGAATATTCGTTCTGGGTTGTTATATTTTTGTGTACATTTGCATTTTCATAAAAAATAAATATCCATGTGCATTTATCTCGGCGAGTGTTGCAGAACCGGCGAACCGATCCGGCTGAATCAACTCAATTAGTACGTGTGGAATACGTAACCCGATTGATATACAATTCGCTAACGTGGACACGCTATAACGCGCATTCCGTGTTAAGCCAGCCAAACCAAAACGACGCCTCCCTAAAATCCGTTTACAAATATTACAATTTTTTTTTCTCAGCTCAAAAATATATTGCAGACACGTTTCGTGTGTGTGTATTTTGAAAAGTTGTTGATAAAATTTACGAGCACGTTCCGGTGGTACGAAAAATTCAATTGTTCGCCCTGACAAGAAATGCCTCATATTATAGTGTATTACCGAGAGTACCCTCGACGGTACACACAATATGACGTTATGTACATATTAGTGCGCGTATTTGTTCCGTCGAGGGTGTACATTCGGTGGACATCGATCATTGCCGCGAACAGTCGATTACTCTAATCGTGTTTCCTTCCGCATGGGGCGTCTCATTCCAAACACAAATATTTTCATACGTATTACGGTTATTAATATAATTTTCGCGGACCAGGTCACTCGCTATTGTATTATTTGAATATTCGCGATACACGATAAATGATCATTTTATTTTGTTGCCCCGAAAAAGCGGAAGAATATTTTTTTTTCATAACGCTAGGGAAAATATGAGATTTTAGTCAGACTGCAGGGTTGATCCACAGAAGTTGTGCTATAAGTTAGCATTTTCGTTTTGTTCAAATGTAACGAGGGCCAAAGTATTTTTCGAACTTTCAAAAATTAGGAGCAATTGGTTTTTTTTTTAATTATCATCTCAGCATAGTAAAAAAAAAATTTGAAAAAGTGTCAAAAAAGTGACTTTTTTTTACAGAAATATTAATAACTTTTTCAGATTTAAATATTAAAAAAAAATATTTTAGGTATGTACTGTCGGGATAGTTCACAAATTATAAATTAACTAAATATCTTTAGGGTTTACCTTTAAAAAACTAAAATATATAATAAACAAAATAAAAATTGTCGTGATACTGCCCACTCCAAAAAGTATATTTATTTTGATGTCCAAAGATGGAAATTTCACAGACAAAAAACTCAACGAAACTGTTAAACAAACTCGGATTATTTTTATTATTCTCGCAAGTCTTACACAAATCCAACGGAGATATTTCATAGGGTCCTTTCGACCCTGAATGGCCGTTAAGGAGTAAAGCGAGAGTCTAGAATTTTTTTTCCGCGTGTCGGTCGTGTATACGGGCCATGGAGTACGCTGCTAACGTATGTCGGGAAATGGAAAAATTGGGATCCTGCCGGCTGTACGCACAAGTATTCGAGAGTATATACTCGTACATTATTGTGTGGCTTGGCAACCTCGGAGGGGATGGTGGTTTGGATGCAGCACGGGACACATAATCATATTGGCATTCTATTAGGGGACGTCTTCTGCCAGCCAGCTTTCCCAGCCTATTACTCGAACCTGCTGCTCCTGTTCTACCTCCCGCCCCCTCCCAACCCTCCCCACATTGAACTTACATCTCATTCGATAGTACGTTGCACACATCTACGTACCGTCAATTTCCACACTCTCTACGTGTTTTTTATTCTCTCTTGCTTTCTCACTTTTAATAATTTCCAATTGAATATTGAATGGAATAATGCAATTTAATTTTGAATAT
This sequence comes from Sussaba pulchella, assembly GCA_963971145.1. Lineage (NCBI taxonomy): Eukaryota > Metazoa > Arthropoda > Insecta > Hymenoptera > Ichneumonidae > Sussaba > Sussaba pulchella. The sequence goes on from OZ020172.1 coordinate 13,962,234, forward strand.
TTTATATTAAATTTATATAATTGAGTGAAATAGAAATGAAATAATGCGGAATGGGTATAAGTTGAAAGTCTGCGGGAATGTAGCTTCGGTAAATAGGGAAATTCAAACATTTATCGCCTGAGGAATCCATATTCTACCGTACAAACAAATATTTAAACAGCGCATTGAGAATTTATCCATCTCGTTTGGTTAATTTATTTGATGGAATGTCTACGCACGGTAGATTGGAGTTAGCACGCAACTGTTTTCACATAACGCGTTCCTCTCCGACCTCGTATCTCATATATCTTTCCCCGATTCAACCGATTCTCACAGTTTTGTGGGCTAATGAGAGAAATTTCAACGTTTCAATCGCAGCCCGGTTACGCGTGCAGCATAACCCTCGGGAATTTCAATGGTTTTAATCCTCACCGTCTCTACTGAATGTTTGCATCAAACTCCATTGCCTCTGGTGATATTTCATCGCTTATCCGATCGCCCCCCCCCCCCCATGCCTCCCCCCGGCTGTTCCCTTTCCAAAACGATTTTCCCGGAGCAACCGGGCGATCGGACAGCCGGTTACCTTTGATGGTCCGAGTTCTATTTACCTTGCCCGCGAATATTATTATTTAGCTAGGAAACCCCCCGACGAAATTCTCAAACGCCCGTGGCGTCTTCGAGAATTTAAGCAACTTCTCAATTCCACTTTGGCCATCACGGTAGACCACCATTCCCGCTATTTTTCATCTCCATGGTTATACTATGTCGCGGACGAAGAGCTAAGGCAAAGTTTATCAACTTTATGAGAAGAATGAAAGCCACGACGATCAGCTTAGGTTCGTACTCGTTACTTCTGGAAAATAATGGTGAAAAAAATGTTCTCTGGCAATATTCTCGTCTTCTTCACTTCTTTTCCTGAAAAAATGAAAAAAAACCATATTATACACGCAGATTATCCGCTGATGTAGCAGAAGCCGTTCGTAATTATGTAGCTGGTGGTATAGTCAACTGCGGTCATGGAGTATAATATTGAGGAGACGTTAAAGTAACATCTCGGATAAAATGCTTATCGATTGGGTGGGACACGAAATATTTATTTATTCATCCATTAATTTATTTATTTGTTTAGTACTATTGTAATTAATAATTCGATCGTACAAATATTTTCATAGATTTACGATAAGTCGTCGTAGGAAGCGGGGGCCTTTCGAGATGCCGCGTAAAATTCGAACGCTTAGCATGCGAAGCAAGTGTTCGCTGCTCATAAAAGGCTCGATGAATTCACAATGAACCGACAAGCGAATAATCTTTACTACGAACAACCTGCGAGGGGCTTTTTCGCTTCGTACCGATCTTTCAATTTTGCTCCTGTTGTCCATTTCATTATCAACGATCTTACGCTCGAGAATTATTACCAACCAAAAATGTTGGAGAAGTGGCTGTATTTTCTTCGAATTGTGAACTATAAATATATATAAATGATTATTTTAATCATAATATAAAATAAAATTGAACCGCGACACATCATTGCATAATAATAATAATAATAATAATTTGTTAATAACGACGGTATTATGTGTTATTCATTCGCATTCGATTTTACACTAGGCAATAGAACTTGCTGGTTGAAAAGAAAATTCATAAAGATCTTTTTTTTTTCTCGACAGGAAGCGAACCGAATAATATCGCGTTTCTCGGATATTTCATTATTCCTTTACAAACTGGTATATCGCCTTGACGGCATTATCACTCCGCGTTTTCTCCCTTCTCCGGCAATAAATCAATATTTCCGTAATATCCTTGTACTCTTCCGAGCTTCAAGCAGATACAGCAAAAAAAAGGTGCTTTCGTACATGTTCAATTTCTGAGGGGTAAAAATTTAAAAATGTTTTTTTTTTTTCAAAAATAACGAATGACACGTTTGATGCAGTGCAATACCTTGCCGGAGTATCACTCGTAGCGTTTCATTGTGGAATTTCATCCGTTTGAACGTTTGACGACGAACGCGGCCGGTCGAGGAGGGCCATGAGCTCCGCGTTGATCGGCATCGAAAGTCGCAAATAATTGCCTGGACTTGTAAAGAAGGCGACGACGAGCGTATTGGGGCGGAAACCGGGTAAATAGCGACACGATGAAAGCACAGCAAAAAAAATCGGGTTGAGCGGTCGAGAAGCGAATGCCGGAGTCGAACGGGTCGAAGAGTGCAAAGAGACGGCGGCAAATAGAATTCTTAAAAACGTGGAAAGGGAAAAAAACGTTTGATGTTCGACGTTTATACATTTTTTCGGACAATCATTCTTAGAATTCTCTATGGATGTCGGCGATTCTCCCGAAATTGGATGTACGAGTTGCTACGATCAATGCGTAATAATCCAACGATATATTCATCAGCCTCCCACTAACCCTTAACGTTCACTCGGGGTCGTTAAAACCCCACTGAACTTTTTGCGTTTGAATTTCTATATGAATAATACAAATAATGAAAATAATCTAGATGAATTATCGTTTTACAATAAATTCTGATATTTATAAGAAATTAATAATCCCTCATTATACTGGCGTATAAAGCATTTTAATGATATATTCATTGAAGTGTTTCCCATCTTTGGTGCTAATCGTTATTTCTACATTTTTACGAATTATATCCTTCAGTGAATCAGATCAAATTGGCCACCGTTCAGCGTATTTTCATCGTCTTCAATGTTAACCATCTCGCTCTATCAATTATTCTCATAATCACCGCGAGCAATGAAATCATACCCAGTACACCATTTTTCTTGAACGATTAAACTGGGAAACGATTCCGGAGCAATCGGCGAGCCTACGATTGTCGAGGCTCGAGAATTACGGAATTAAATTTATTCAGGCAATGCCAATAACTCGGTAAGTCGCACCCTAAAAGCCGGAATTTATTCGGTTCGCCGACTTCCGCCTAGATATATATCTTCGTCTCTTCGTCTGTGCGTCTCTTCGACTCGTTCGATGCTTCTACTTTTGTGCCTCCGTGGACCTTCAGAACCTTCAACCTCGTTCTATTATGCCAATATATTGGAAGCTAATTAAATAATAAATAATAAATAATAAATAATAAATAATAAATAATAAATAATAAATAATAAATAATAAATAATAAATAATAAATAATAAATAATAAATAATAAATAATAAATAATAAATAATAAATAATAAATAATAAATAATAAATAATAAATAATAAATAATAAATAATAAATAATAAATAATAAATAATAAATAATAAATAATAAATAATAAATAATAAATAATAAATAATAAATAATAAATAATAAATAATAAATAATAAATAATAAATAATAAATAATAAATAATAAATAATAAATAATAAATAATAAATAATAAATAATAAATAATAAATAATAAATAATAAATAATAAATAATAAATAATAAATAATAAATAATAAATAATAAATAATAAATAATAAATAATAAATAATAAATAATAAATAATAAATAATAAATAATAAATAATAAATAATAAATAATAAATAATAAATAATAAATAATAAATAATAAATAATAAATAATAAATAATAAATAATAAATAATAAATAATAAATAATAAATAATAAATAATAAATAATAAATAATAAATAATAAATAATAAATAATAAATAATAAATAATAAATAATAAATAATAAATAATAAATAATAAATAATAAATAATAAATAATAAATAATAAATAATAAATAATAAATAATAAATAATAAATAATAAATAATAAATAATAAATAATAAATAATAAATAATAAATAATAAATAATAAATAATAAATAATAAATAATAAATAATAAATAATAAATAATAAATAATAAATAATAAATAATAAATAATAAATAATAAATAATAAATAATAAATAATAAATAATAAATAATAAATAATAAATAATAAATAATTCAGCTGTAACTCGGCAGTCGCGAAGTGCCCAGGATTAGAGGGGCTGTAGGAGTAGTCTGAGGTGAGATGCGAAACGAAGATGACGGACAATGAGAATTCCGATAATTGGTTAAGCAGAGTGCTGATGAAAGTAATATTAAAAATAAAAAATGTGTTACGCTACGTTAGCCTCGATGAAAAAGGTTGAAGTATTGGATGCGTATAGCGGCAGACAGTACTCAGCCATCCTAATATCTTCTCAACCCATGAAAACTTTTAACAAACAATCCACCGATAACCGCAGCATCAGATGTGTTTTCAAATTCCATCCATTAATCTCTTTCTTCTCGTCCAATTATACACAACACTCGCCCATTTATCTTAAGTGTAATTTTTTTCAACCTCTTTTTGTAACTGAACATATTCCGAGATTCGTTGTCGGAAGATTTTTATTTTTATCAGCTATGGAGGCTGATTAGTCGGTTCGGATTTATTACGCGAGGGGAAAGATGATATCGCTTCTATGGAGATTGAATAGTTTTTTTACTGATTAGTTTCGTATTTATTTATTTGATTATTTATTTATTTATTTATTTTTATACGTTTTCATCCTGTCGGATTTATCATATGTATGAGTCAAACATACGACAGACGTGGATTGAATAGGAGACGCGATTACACCGAAGAGATATAGAGATTTTGTTTAACGGCACGAAAAGAAAAGCTACCATTACTCGCATGTCGCTTTCAACTCCTCTTGCACTATCATACATTTTTCCTTTATTTTCGGATTATCCGTATTCCATGGCCTGCAAAGATGCGTGCGGTTTCTTATTCCTCGGCTTTCTTTGCTTTCCACATTCCTCAGCCTTATGCTCAGATATATACAATGACAAATGTATGTATTCTCAATTGAATGTCGTCTTTGCTTTTTTATTTATTCATTCTTATTTGTTAAACAGAAACTAATAGTTGAAAATAATCATTGACATCAATTCGCGTACAACCTATTACAAGAAAATTTATTCGAAGATTTATTTATGAAAAATAAAAGCTTGAGTCGCTACTTCGAGAAGTCCGGAAGATGGGAAGGAAACCGATGATTGGGTCTTTTAGCGAGGGGTAGCGGGAGGGGAAGGGAGATAGGTGGAACAGCATCGGCAAGAGGGCCAAGGTTCGACACTGGCCATACAATATTTGCACTCCACTCAGCGAGATGCAGACTGGAAACGCGTTTATGATTTAAGTAAATGGAGACCCAATGTCAACGGAGCTACTGTACTCCCGGATGAAACGTCAACCTCGGTTGAACAATATTTCCGTCTATTATGAAAGACAAGTCTTCCGCGAAAAATCGCATTAGAGACTCATTTCAAATTAAAAAAAAAATATATCCTCAGATAGGTAAGAAAATAAAAAATGCCATCTTTGGTTTTAACTTCAAATGGATGCAAACGACTTTATATAGGGATGAGAATTATGTTGGCACTGGAACGCTTAGTAAAAATTTGGAAAAGAAACACGAGAAAAATAAAGCTTCGGTCACGAGGTACGGGTTATGTTATGAGGTCGAAAAAAAATTGACCTACCGACTACGAAGGAGTGAAAAAAAATTCGCTTAAACGGACTACGTATGGTGCGGGAGGCGAAAAAAAATAAAATTGACGATTCGTTCTAGTTCCACCGGAACCTATTTCAATCGACGGAGTGAACGAGGTGTTCTCCGAAGGTCCAAGTATGCACAGCCAAGCCCGCTTGCCTAGCTACCGTCGGGTTAATCAATCCTCCGAGAGCCCGTGGACATCCTTACATTCTTCGCATATTGCCAGGGGCTCTCACTTCATATTCGACCCGGCTGTGAGTCGAATTAGAACGTCGAATAAAATTTGTTTTCACATGAAAAAACCATTAAATTTATCAACACCAAATTAAACTTCACGATGAAAACTATAAAATCGAATATTTTCTTAAATTTGTAATTGGACTATGTTGAAAATTATTCGACTGAAATAATGTTTATTTTAGACATTTTGGACATAAATTTTCTCTGATGATACGGCGAAAAATATATTAACTATTTTGTCGTCACGGAGGTAACTCATGATATTCATTGCGGAAGAAAAGGTTAAGCCTTGTATCGTACGAGCGTAAGCTCGCTCCAGCAATCCGCTCTCGTGTACTCATCGTACATTCTCATCCATTCTAGGACCTGCACGATTTAATAGATCCCCGACCAGAACTGACGAACCCACACACCGACTAGCTGACGTACTTGGCTTATTGCCAGCGGTTCCCATTTCACAAAGCTCATTTTACAAAATATTCTAACGCTTCGTCCTGTCCACATTTGTTCTGTTTCTCCATAGAAGAAGCTATGCGACATTGAAATAAATTAACACCACGGTTTTCACGAAAACATGTTGGAAATGTCTCAAAACGTTCAGAATACTTTTTTATTTTATTTCTGGATGCATGTATGTGAGTGCAATGTCGCTAAAAAAGCTACAGGGTCCACATTTTGCACAAATTTAGAGCCTATCATGTCATCTCGTCGGTAACTTTCGTAATAATTAGTCGGAAATGTGCGTTATCGGTCTAAATGATGAATCCAGGATCTGTGACAGGAAAGTTCTTCATCCAGGAGTTCGTTCATCATCTGAAATTCGTAGAAGACCGCTTGTAAGTTTTTTGTTTTGTTTTTCAAAACGGAATCATTCGATCTCGAATGTTTGCTCGTTGAGATCCGGTTATGTGAGATTAGCCAAACGCGAGAAGACGATGACACGACAGTGACACACGGGTGCGGCCGATGCCCGTCGCTTCTATTCGAAACCGTAGCATATTTACCCAATGGATTTTCCCAAATATTCACGGAGAGGCGACTCCGGCATCGGAGATAAACCCGTCTGACCAGTGACCCCCGTGACCACTGGCGCTATCCAAACGCACCGATAAAATATACTACTCGTTGCTCTATTTATTAATTCAGATAAAATCAAAAATTGTACCGAACAATCCGTATGAGTCATTGTTTTGCAACAACTTGTTGACGAATCAAGGGCTCATTCCCATACCTCTTCCACGACTTATTTTTTAATTTTTTTTATGAGTACTCGGTCACAAAGTGCAAAGTCTTTTTTTTCCGCGGCATATATGGCCATGAATAATTTTTTTATCGTACACACGTGGTAAAACCCCGGCTTCGACAAACAGTCGAAACGTAATACAGTCAATAGCGAGGGGAACGTTGTGTTTATCTGCGAACAACTCGTGGGTCATCGTCGTCGTTGCCTCGTTTCGTTAATTCTGGGTAAAAAATCTACGATAAGCTTGGGATTTTCACATATACCCTCTCCTCTTCGACTTCCGACCCGTTGTTCGTTCTCCATCACCCCTTCGACGAATTTCCGGCTCCTATTTAATCGGGGACCGAGCCATCGACGTCTCATTCGTGAAATAGTCACCGGGCCGTAAAACGGGATTCATAGCGAGTGCGAAAAGATATTTTTCGGACGAGACAATGCAGCTGTTCGCGTTTGCCTTGTTGGCCTTCGCTACTGTCACTGGTAAGAACGATTAATCATAATGATAAATAATAATTGAATATTGATGACGGATGCATCATTTTTATTAATCATATGAATTATTTAAAGTTTAATAACAATTATTGAAATTTAACCCTCCATCCGAACACCGAACGTTTTTTTCGAACCTCTCGGGAATCCATTTTTCGTCTATTTCGTTCAATAATTTAAGCAAAATATTAGTTTATCAATAGTTAAATAGGAATATAAAATAGTTATAGCAAAATGAATTCTCAACAAATTACTAAAAAACAAATTACTTCAACACAAAATAAAATTCTTGAGAAATCCATGATCCTGTCAGATTATTCGGATACTTTTAACGTATGAAAAAACATTGACAGGACGTTTCGGGGTCAGAAGATGCCTTAAACAAATGAATATTACATAGGAGGGGCGGGGGGGGGGGGGGGGGGGAATAAATAAATAAATAAATAATCGGTTTATGTGATAATTTTTGTTCTAATAACCGCTAATTTCATTTTTTTCTTCTTATTATGAAAAGCTCACGACAGAGTATGCGAGCCGGGATCACGAACGACAACGGCCTGTCGCGATTGTATCTGTTCGAGGGACGGTACGTCTCAGGCTTGCACGTTGAATTTATGTCCGGAAGAGGGTTTATCAAACGTGAGATCTCGCCGCGAGACAGCGGAGAACAACGACAAATCTGGTGATTCCAATGTCGAGAAACCGAAAATTTGCGAACCGAACACTAAGAGCAAAGTCGAATGCAACGACTGCACCTGTTCGGCCGACGGTACTTTCCAGACTTGCACGTTGATGTTATGCCCGCCGGAAAGTTTGACAAAAGATATCAAAATCGAAGAAAAAATTTCAACCGTCGACCAATCCGACGTGACAAAACCGAAAATTTGCGAACCGTACACTAAGAGCAAAGTCGACTGCAACGACTGCACCTGTTCGGCCGACGGTACATTCCAGACTTGCACGTTGATGTTATGCTCGCCGGAAAGTTTGACAAAAGATACCAAAATCGAAGAAAACATGTCAACCGTTGACCAATCCGATGTGACAAAACCGAAAATTTGCGAACCGAACACTAAGAGCAAAGTCGAATGCAACGACTGCACCTGTTCGGCCGACGGTACTTTCCAGGCTTGCACGTTGATGTTATGCTCGCCGGAGAGTTTGACAAAAGATACCAAAATCGAAGAAAAAATGTCAACCGTTGACCAATCCGATGTGAAAAAACCAAAAATTTGCGAACCAGGCACTTCCAGCAAAATGGATTGCAATACTTGCATCTGTTCGGCCGACGGTACTTTCCACGCTTGCACGTTGATGATGTGCTTGCCGGAGAGTTTGTCAAAAGTAACCAATCCCGAAGAAACAATTACAACCGTCGGCGAATCCGATGAAACGACTCCGAAAGCCGTATACAATGATGACGGAAGCCTCAACGTCGTGGGACTTGTGGCGAGCAGTCCGATGGTCAGACGAAAACGACAAATCAGCGACGATAGACCTTGCGAACCGAAATCAGAATTCAAAATTGATTGCAATGACTGTAAGTGCGGATCTGATGGGTTTTCGGTTGCTTGCACGAAAATGAAATGTCTCGAAGGCCATTACAACGAGGATGGCAGCCTGAGGCGTCAGGCCTAATTTTTTAACCAGATCATATATAATGATAAATAATAAACAATAAGGATGATAATAACAATTATATATTTACCAGTCTTTTCAATGTTTGTCTTTTAAGTTTAATTTTTTTCACACGTGCAATTGAACTTTTTAAAAATGAATTCCCATATTGTATGCATTAATTGTATTAAGGCATCGAATAAATTAGCGCAAGATTCTTCTACGAGTCTAAACTGTCAGACGTTACGCATTTTTATTTTCTTCTAATTTTCGTACATCCAACCAACTGTCCGAAAGATTCGCTATCGATCGAGTTAATCGGTCAAATCCGTCGAGGTGGAAACGACAATGATGAAAGAGCTGCGCAAATGCTTCTGGTACTCCATCTTTTCCTCGGTACGAAACTTTACGGTGATTATCGCTGTTGCTCGGAACTAATTCGACTGTGTTAGTGCATCGTGTATTTATATTTACGTAATGTCTTATCCAACGACTCGGGGATTTTTTCACTTGTATTGACGATGATACATACAACGTAATGAGACAAATATGGATAGTGAAAAATAAATCACGGATGCGAGACGGAACTAATGACCCCTCGACGACCTTGATAACGAGCTCATAACCGTTTAAGTTAATTCCGATGGGAAATTTAAAAAATATGGAAAATATAAAATACTATTGACGGGCATGGGAAATTCCCCGTCTTTGTCGAAGTAGTGAATGGAGATGTAAACGACGGATACCGTGTCGAGGAAAATTCCACTTATCACGTGAGTAAATCGTGACGATCAGAGATTGATGTTGGCTCTCAAGGATATAAGTATCGCGACCGCGCGAACATCAGTCACAACGGGTGTCCCGTCGCGTGTAGAGAAGTCGATTTCGGTTTTAAAAATGTATTTTTGGGCAATTACGTTGGTAGCCGTTGCTGCAGTATCCGGTAAGTTCAATGACTAATCTCTGCTGCATTCCGTAGATGAATGCTTCCAGGCAAGTAACGTGCGAGGTGCGAGAGATTAATATTTTATTCTATTGTCAATTTTTTTTGCTGTCAGCCAGAATTGATAGAAACAGTTTCTCATGAAGCTTCTCATAGTTTCTCATATTCATCCTTGTATCAAGATCAAGCTTTGGAAAATTCAAATCTCTATGAAAGCTAATCCCTAAGAACTTTACACGTGTATGGGTTCTTACAATTTTTGTTTCATCAGCGACTCCCAGGTTCGCCTACCTTTCACGGAATTGCACGCCCGGTACGCAAACTTCGGATTATTGCAACACTTGTACGTGCACCAGCGGTGGTACCGCTTACGAATGCACGACCAACGAGTGTCCTGAACCTCAACGCCCTTGCGAACCAAACATGTCTTACAAGTACTACTGCAACACGTGCCAATGTCCATCGACTGGATTTCACGATGATTCGGCCTGCACAAAAATCGAATGTGCTTTCGGAATGTGGAATGAGAATGGATCGCCTAGAATTTATGAAGATTTACCGACCGACCCATCTTATACACTTGATGACAATGAGAAATGCGTGCTCGGTGACACGAAAATAGTTGTCTGTGATAGTTGCACATGCGCCGGTGATCCTTTGAAATGGACTTGCGTCAGGGGAGGATGCATCTAACTTCCAGTAAACATCGTGGGTTTGGATGGTAATTTTTAACGAATTACACGATGTGATTGGTCACTCAATGTTCAATTAGAATTATTCGTCCCTGATTGCGTCGTGCCAATGATTATCGAGTCTGTGAATATATTTGAACAACAATAACGAAATGCATTAACCTATGATCTGTGCTTTGTGTAACCCTAAATGGTATTTTTTCTTTTCACTTTGGTTAATTCGTTTAACTTCAAGATAATTTAAATAATTTGATTTTTTTTCATTATTTGGTCCATGTTTTTTTTCCTATATAATGTCCATCTTCGTACGTTGAAACCGGTCATGAATAATGGGTTGACATCCGGTTTCGGAATTTATTTAATATCATCAACGCCGGCTAATATTGTTTGTGCCGGTTGTGCATAAATAACCTTCGATCCAATATCCTGTTGCCCATTGCTCAATGACCAATTATGAAAATTGTATCAATTAATAAAATAAAAATAAGTATAACTTATTGCCCCAGTGTCATACAAAAATGTACAAAAAATTAAAAAAAAACCAAAACGAAGAAGAAATCCTGAAAAACGAAAAATTTTGCACGATCGAAAACCCGTCAACGCCACGTGAGAAAGACGTCTCCGATGGCTCACCATCTAGAAACGAACCGGAAGCTTTTACTGAACAAATAATACTTGTCTTCGTTGATCTCCGTTGTAATTGTGCTCTCCCGTGGGTCCGAGGAGGAGGGAGGCATTCTCATCGGACGACTAATCCTCCGGATGCAGGATTACGTAACTCCCGACCAAGCTCGACAGAGTGGATTTCCGATTTCGCTCTTTTACCCGCGCTTTCTCCAGCCTATATTCTTGGTGTGTCGTTACTACAGTAGACATCGGCACGAGGTTCGGGTTCCGCCGGAACACCCACCAATTCCCGTCGCTCCCGAGGCTGGGATCTCTCATTGCCGGGGGGAATGAGAAACACTCAAATGAGAAACCAGCTACGGATGGGTGGTGCGAGAAAACACGCTGCAGTCGATATCCGCCGTCGATCAGCTTCGCGGCGGTACATGGACGGCTAAACATACCGACCGTGCAAACCGGTCCTTTCGTTACAACCGAACGAAACCTAAAGAGACACACCTTTGTTTATGAAAAAACAACGAAAATGGGGAAAACAAGCTGCAAGAGGAATCTTGCAAGTCGCTTTCGCCGGATTTGAGGTAATACGCGAAACTACTCTAGGAAAAAGTAATTTTATCAATCTCTGGATGGCTCATAGAGAATTTCATAAATTGGCTTAGCGTCGTCAAAGATTTGATATGAAACATTCGTGGGTCCCGTTCTATTTCGAGAGAAATATTTGTACCGCTAATTCAAAATTTGTGGTAGCCAGAGTGGCACCAAATTTTTTTTTTTAATTTCATGAAGCTGTAAAATTTGAACGGCTGCGTCGATTACATACTTTCATGTTACATAACTTTGCAAGACCGTTAGACTCTTTTCATTAATTATTTTTTAAGCGTATGAAAGATGTCCAACCGTTGTAACGACGAAGATCGTTCGATCGAGTTGTGTGACCATGGGTGGGGAGAAATGTATGCCCCGTTATCGGATATTTGTGGCCGAAAAGCGGTCAGATAGGGAGCTACGAGGTTCGCCGATGGGTGAAGCGATGGCTATCGTATAAAATGACAATAAGGGAGTGTCACCAGTGAGCTAGCCTTCTCGAATACCAGCAAGAGGACATCAATAACATTCGTTACCCGTGTTACACCATAAATTTTCACTCGCACACACATGAAGGATACACACGTGCGAGCCTACAGTCTTTCGCCCATCTATGAATTTCATATTGTACCTAGCCACACACGACCATTTCGTAACTTTCACGTGCTTATATGGTATGGCGTATCCGTGGCAGGATCATGTACCTACTTCGAAACATATATAGGTATGTTTACGTGGCTTTTTTCAAGATTGTCCACCGTACGGGACGGACAGGACGAGGCCAAAGTATCACGTAGCAAAGAACGTAGCTTGCCGAGGGACACCGTGCGACGGCCACTTTACGTAACTTATGTCGCCTTTGTTAGAGGCCTCGTCCTATCTTTCACGGTACCGTCTCGCTTCCAGCCAGCAACTCCAACATACCCTATCTCTCAACAACAAAAAAATATATGTATAGAGTTTTTAACAAATATATATAGTTTCATATATGAAATTGGACATATAGACTCTGATCTTTATATATATCTTTTGAAAAAAACAAACGTCAAAACGTGTTACCGTGCGTGCATGTTACGTTGCAATGCTTTCACGAGCAATCGTAGCAAATGTTCGATGGAAAATCGTCCGGCAGAAAAAAAATACACGTGAACGAAGAAAAAAAGAAGAAAAGAAGAATAAGAAAAATCGCCCCGTTTAAATATAGCGACGTGGCCAGCTAGCGACGATCGAAAAAAAAAACATTTTTAAAAAAGTTAAAAAAATAAAATGTAAAAAAGTAAACGCAGTGGGTATGCGAGAGCGAACGGTTACATTTTTTCCGTCTCTGCTTCGAAAATGGCTTTATACTTTTTCTTTCCGATGGTTGGGTCGCTCCATCGGAACGACGCGGTGGTGGGGGGAGGGGGGTGGTTCTTCACCTCGGTCTTCGCCGACGCCGGATATCCTCCACCTCGCTCACTTTTATATTCCCTCGGTTTACGAATTAAATTAGCCGATACCCTTGTCGAACGGGCTTGGAGAGGGCAGAGATGTTGAAGAGACCTCAGGACCGAGTCGCGGCGAGACCTGTCGGGTGAAAAAAAAGAAAGAAAAAAGAAAATGTAGAAGAAGAAAAAGACGAAAAAAAACGAAGCGTAAGAAATGATCCCCCGGTGTCTCACGAAGTCACGAACGAAAAAGGGGAAGGCAACGTTGCCTCGAGTGTCGATGTGAGTCGCTGTGAAAGGCCGCAGAAGCATCCGTCGGAGTTACACTGGAGGATATTGAAATTTTCGTTTTTTCAGGAAATACTTTCTTCCCCCTGTTAAATCTTTGTATCCCCCATTTTTTCACTCTCTCGATTGTTACTTGATCCTTTTCGCTCCGGTTTCTTATTTTTAACCGCTTCCGTACGTTTCTCGCCCCTCGTTTGTGCGCCATTTATTGCAGTACTTTCAAGTGGCGTTCTTAAATAACTTTGATAATCGTTAAGCGATTGCGGAAATTCGGATTCCTTTGGGTACTTGAATTTGCGATTTTTATTGTTATCGAAAAAACTTGTGGCAATGATTAATCAACGTTGAAGGGTCACTCGCCGTCCCGAGGAGCCCACGACATTTCATGATCTGAAAACATAAAAGATTCGAGTACACGCCACAGCCGAAAGTTATTATCGACAAGCAATTTCGACGAACGAATTAGCGAAAGAACGTTTGGAATGGAAAGAAGTTGTGGAATTGTTTTCAATGGTGGAAAATAAAGACGACGGCGTTGGGTTTCGGTGCTTCGGTGAATCATTCGGCCCCCGGGGGAGCGACCAATCGACGCCCCATCGCCGTTCGTTTCGTCCAAGATAAACTCTCGCCACGTCTTCATTAGAAGAGTTCTTTCCCCGTACTATTTGTCGGCGACAAGGCCGAGAGGGATATCACACTTGGCTCTTATTGCCACGCAGAAACAACACAAGGTGCTTCGTTTTTCCGTCATCGACTTGGCCAGCTTCGGTAGTTGCAACTCCACCAGGAAAGCTTTTCGTGTTGTGCTTTCGTCGTTCACCAACCTTCCTTGTCGACCTCTCGTATCGATTCTCTCGCGATGCGCTTACAATCAATATACCTTCGCCTCAATAGTCGTTTAAGTCGACTCGTGCGGCGTCGGAGATTCCATCGCAAAGACTATTAAATCCCAATCGAAACAAATCGATCTTCAGCCCAGTGTCCACGAATTCTCTCTATTCAGTCGATTAATTCACACGAACGCAATGAAAGGACTTTCTGAATGATTCGTTAGTTTATGCACTGATCGTAACATTTTTTAAAATATCAATTTTTTTTCAATTCTACAATAGTTTTATTGATTTACTAGACATCGACATTTGTTCGATGAAACGGTATGTGAAATACTTTTTCAAGTAAATAACTAGGATTGATTACGCGACAATTAGAATTCCTGCATATTAAAAACAATAATAAATAATTTAAAAAAAAACTATTGTCTTACGATGGATTCTGATATCACATGTGAATTATCATTCATAATTATTCAGTAATTGAAATATTTTTAATACATTTCCATTGAATGAATGCCCATCTCTGTCGATGACAAATGGCCGAGGGAGATGCAATTGCTCGTTTCGTGGAAACTTATGAATGTCGATCGTACGGCGTTGCGCGATAATACAAGGTTGGAATCTGCGAATAAGTGAGCACGTAAGTCGCAAAAGCGCGTCGTTCGTTGCAGTCATCGTTCCCCTAACGATCCGTGCCTCGAGAAAAGCTTTACCGCGGAGCCAAAGCATTTCTGTCACGTACATCGATCCCCCCGACCCACGTTCTACCTCGATTCCGTAGGAAAAGTCACCCACCCCGCCATCTCCAGTCCATTCCACAACCGACGACGAAGATACGCTGAATTCGTTTTTTCTTCGCTTTTCCGTTTTTGCACGTTAAATTGCGGAAAATAATGCATTACGTACGATGCACCGGGAAAAAATACAAAAAAGTGGGAATTAAAATGAAATTCAACGTTTAAGTCTTTATGATGAGCACAACGATGGAAATTTACGATTACGGTGATCACTCTAGAGATGCTCTTGAGAAAAATTAAATGAGCATTACGTGGCTGTTAAATAAAAAATCTGGAATCTTTATGCAGATTGAATCTCACTCTCGAGTACCTACTTGGGTTTTTTTTTCTAACTTTACTTGATGAATAATCGGATACAAGGTCTGTTGGAGATCTTTTTTCTCGAATTTTATTCTCAAATTGACAATCAACGTTGTCCATGGGACAACAGCAGATTGATTTTTTTTTCATTATCGTTTCATGATTTATTATTCTTGTTATTAAATTTATTATTATTACTTTTCTTAAATTCTATTAAATTCATCGTCTGTCGGGCTCTTAGATAATTGCTCCCACCGAACTTTAATGCAGCCACAGGCGTTTGTCGAGTAAATATGTGATACGTAAAAGCCCGAGTCAGTCGTTTAAGGGCAATAAGTCCCTTGAGGAACGTAGCGCAGGTAATAAATGTATACAGAGAGCATGACTATTCGTGTGGGGGCGTATACCCGACTATCGCTTCGAGTTAATACTAAAATAGAGAGAGAGAGAGAGAGAGAGAGAGAGAGAGAGAGAGAGAGAGAGAGAGAGACCGTGTCGGACTCGACGACAAGCTTTTTCATTTAAACTCAACTGTCGCTCTGCAAAACCATTATATCTGAATAAAATTTATCTTTAATAATATTTATTCCTCGTTGTTGAGGAGTAATTATTTGATCATTGCTTGTTTTCAAAGTAACTATGTGACTGCGAAAAATAATTGCTATCGGAATTTTCATGTCAATATGTATAAAATGTGTCAAAACGTCCGAAACACAAAATTTGTAGAAAACGCCTAGGATTTGCAGTTGAAACTTGGAGCTTGTTTTGGCCAGCATCGGAACAATAACAAGAATACTAACTACAAGAAATCTTTGAAAACGTAACGTTCCAGCGACTGATTTGATCCCGGCACCGGAGACGAAATTATCTCTTCGGCTTTGATGATATCCGATGACTATAGCGTCTCTGATAACAACAATCCCAAAGCCATGCGTATATGCCCCCCTTATGGGTCTGGTCCCTCTCATCCCTCTTGTCATCCGTGTCTACAGTGCTTCGGGCGATATGGGATATGTGCGCATGTACTTAGCGTTTGGTACCCTAAACCCTCGTCTGTGACATGTTTATCACAAGGGCCAAATGGATCGAGTCCGAAAGCCACTGCGAATAAGCTGCTGCCCTAATGAAAATGTTACCTCTCCACGTCTGGTCAATCGTCTCATTATCATTATTAAATTGCTCTAAAATCACTGTGCAACGATATTCGATTCTATAACTATTTTTCACGGTATTCTGGGCATCTCGAGAAGCATTTAAAATTGCAGACCTATCGTACGTATCGCAACCTTCCGACTGTGAAGATACGAAAAAATAAAAATAAAATTTAGAGAAAACAAAAACGAAAAAGGAAAAAAAAAACAAACGGGAGAAAGCTCTCTCATTACTCGGCTTGTTAAGTTTTCAACCAAGTCCGCCGGTGCTCTTGGCTGAAACGCCGGGGAAAGCTCTGTTAAAGAGTGATTTATACTTGCGGCCGACTCACCGACCGTAAATTTCTCACCCTCATCCCGCGCGGTGGAAAGCACTGCAACACGCGGCCAAAGTGGATGGGGCAGGGAGAGGGAGAGGGGTGTCAGGAAGGTATAACCCCCTCGGTGGCGCCCAACAACTTATGGTGTTGGTCCACTCTGTTCGCAAAAAAAGAATCCCACGAGTTCTCGGTCACATCTAAGATTGATGGTTTCCGGAAAAAGCATCAGAACCAAAGAAAAATACAAAGATGAAACGGAAGAGTGCGAACAAAATAAAAAGTGAAAGGAAAAATAACGACAGAAGAAGAAGAAAAAAAAACGCCATAACACGTCTGAACCAGGTTCTTTGT
The DNA here is from genome assembly GCA_963971145.1 of Sussaba pulchella. Taxonomy (NCBI): domain Eukaryota; kingdom Metazoa; phylum Arthropoda; class Insecta; order Hymenoptera; family Ichneumonidae; genus Sussaba; species Sussaba pulchella. Next base: position 13,979,635 of record OZ020172.1, read on the forward strand.
TGCGGCATAAAAAATCGTACAAAATGTTGATTATGCGAAATATAAAAGAACAGGTTTATTAATATCTTCATTAATTTCGTCGAATAGAAAAAACAAATTTTGTCGCTAAATAGGCTGTCTAATGGTGTGGCTCCGTTGTGGTGTTGGATAGATCCGCGTTGATTCGCCGTTCGGTGTTATCGGCCAGGCAAATACGTGTATTCTCAAGCAATAACATCGCGAATGTGTGTTAATTCCCCAAGAATACGCGTCGCCAACCTGGCCTCAGTGATTGGCACGATGTTGGACCGCTGATGAAACATTCATCTCAGAATTTTCCGGGAAACCGATGCTTATCCCACGCTGGATGACGTCGTCGTTGATAAACGGGAGAAATCAAATACGAGTCGGATTCCTAGTTACAACTGTGTATTCTCAAGCAATAACATCGCAAATGTGTGTTAATTCCCCAAGAATACGCGTCGCAAACCTGGCCTCAATAGTCAAACGATGTCCATCTTGGTGTCTTCGTTGAACGACGCTCATTTCCCGTTCATCGCTACAGCTATCTTAATTTATAAGAGTATAAAAATGTATGCTTAGAGAAGTACATTTGTGTCGAAGGACGATGGAAATTGTGAAGGGAAGAAATCTGTTATATTACCGAGAAAACGCGAATTATTTTTCATTATTCTTAAAAATTCTACACAAATTTACTTAATAGCAAAAATCTCGTGGGCTCCTTTGGATCCCGAGTAACCATCGAGGATCGAAAGACGACAAAGATTCGATTTATTTTTCACACAGAACAATATTGAAATTTCAATTGGTCACTCGTACGATAAAACTATTCGCAATCAAAAGTATCCATCGGTTACCAATTCCTCCGGTACTTACTCCAAACAAGTGCAGATCGATCATTGCGACATCGGGCTTACAATAATAATTCGTAGGAAACGAAAAGAAAAGAGAATTTTTATAATGTCGTAAAAAAAAAAGATAGCTCGTGGGTTTTTTCACGACTGTGTCTAGAATTACGAAAGATACAATTTTTTGTTTTCCACACAGTTATTGGCCGTTTTAACTCTGGTCTACGCAACTAGTTTCGAACGAGAGACATCGACGTGTATGACAATCACTGATACCGGCCCATTGATGGTACGATGATCTCACGTCGCACCAGTGTTTTCAGAACCGACGTGAAACCGAAGCACCGTCGAGGGCAAACGACTCCCTTCCCCGGCCCCTCGACATTCGCTACATTGCCGCAGTCCAACCAGTACGAAACGATATCATTCCTCGTTTAAAAAAAAAGAGTGGCTCCTTTCTCGATCCCTTCGAATCAAGTGAGTGTCTCGTAAAATAAAAAACGGTGCGGCTGCCAACTGCAGTCTCGTTTCATCGCGCGAACTATTCCACGTATTTTTATTTTTTTCTATTTTTTATTATACCACACGTTGTGAAATTGATAGGTTCACATTTTTTATTTTCCTTCAAGTTTAATTAAATGAAAACTCTATGGCGATTAATTGCCATTCGTTGGAACGATTCGACGATGATTTATTATTTTATATTTCTTCGGTGGGATTTCTGACGGTTGGATAGGAGGATGAAAAGAATGCAAAAAAATTGCGGTTCAAAGATGTGGGGGATGATCGTGGTTTGCCCAGGCAGTGACTAATAATTCGAGAAGCTACGGAAACTAAGCCGGGCGCGAGTTGGGAAGCTGCTCACGGAGATTACGAGCCAAAGGGCGGTAATCATATTTGCTTTTACTACAGGTAGAGCGGTTCTCGTGGCGTTTCTGCTCCGCCAGATATACATGTGTATGTATAAACCGGGTAGCAGTCGTGGATTTCCAACCAACACGTATCCCGTTTGGCATTCCTATGTGCAAACCTATATTTTGGGGCTCCAACGTTTTCGCTTTTCCATTCCAGGATAAACCTACGAAGCATTATATGCTGACCCAACTGCATTTCGAGCTAATCAACGGGACAAACTAGTCGAGAGCATCCGGGATATGCAAAAAAAACGTCTTGGACAATTTCTGGATAGTCATGGATTCATATCATTCAACCATTGTAATTTCTAATGCGGATGTAAGGCAAGGATGGTCATTCGTCCAATGAAATACATATTTAAAATGCTTTGATTATAAATCATCATGGATTATAATTTTTATTGAATATTATATTCCATTGTAAGAAATTAAAAAATGTTAAGTCTCACGCGATAATCGATCATATGTATTTGTTCGAAGAAGTACTTCAACTACTTTCCCATCGAACGAAGGTCCATCCGTGATTTGGCAGAAAACGCGGTAGAATAAAAATTGAACGAGTCTCAATTGAGAATTGGCGTTGATGAAAACTATCGAGGAAAAAGGTTTTCGTTGTCCGAAGTCTTCTTGTGTTCGGAGGGGAGCGTCGGAAAACGACGACGAGGAAGTAACGTAGAAGCATGGATCATCGGATGACCGTGAGTACGAGAGAAAAGGTGTTCTGAGGGTCCGATTCGATTGGATGAAAGTAAAACCTGAACTGCAACTGCCAATACACTTAACTCGGATTCGATCCGTAAGGTCTTTCACTAACCGCGCTCCACTCTCGAAAACGAAACAATTCCACGATAATAAGATCGAAAGAGCGAGAGAGATAGCTCCAATGATACCGCGTACCAAGGACGCGATACGAAATCTGGAAAAGATACAACGGCCACGGAAAAATCTCAGAAGAGGCAAAAAAACAAAAAATAACGAGGACAAAGAAAGAGGAAAATAGTAGAGTTGTTTATCGTCACGACGGTAAAATCTCGTCGTTGTTTTCGTCGCTGCAGATACTTTGGCTTTTATATGTTTTAACAGATATAACATCGAAAATGACAGAAATGAGGTAACAACAACAAAAATGGGAGAACGAAGGAGACGTGAGATTGAGATTGTATGGATCAACGGTAAATTGTTTTGGTTTGTTGCTTGCTTCCGATGGGAAATAATTTTTTATTATGATCAACTTGAAGTCAGGGAAATCCAAGTAAAAAAAACTTATGAAGGTTTATGTAAAAAATATAATTATTACATATTATAAAAATTATTGGATTAATAATTTATACAATTTATATGTGGGTTCCTATATAAATTATTAATATTGTACTAATACTATTGTAATATATAAATATATATTATTATATATTTGGTTCGCCTGTGATAAAATCCATCTCCTCGGTCCTTCAAGAGTTGCATCTTCTTTCAATTGTTTTTTCATATTCATGGCTTTACTCGATAATGTCAACGAATATTGGACGAGAGTATAACTGCACGACGGACGAGCTCCGTTTCCAATAATGCTATAACAACGGAATTTCCCGGTTTCGCTCGATCGTGAACTCGCGGGAGTATACAATATACGTACATATGCCCCACTAGTAAGCCGGAACGAGACAACGCACTATGGATATTCTCGGGAGTCTGTACAATACCGAAACCGTGAGACAATACACTACGAGAGCATCCCACCTCTGTGTGATCTCTCGAACCCCGGAGTTGATAAATTTCGGTCGAAAAAGCCTTCCTCTCCTCGCCCTCTCTATCTTCATCCAACGACGCGCGTGTTTCCCCAGCTTGCTTTCACAGTTTTCGGTTTCGCTTGTTCGTCACCCTCGGCTCGGGATATCACGAGAGACCATGCCCGGAATTTTTATAATTCCCATCAACCTCCAAAAACCAGAGGCGATTAAAACTTTGTTGATTAGATTGCCTTTTTCCAAAATTTCTTTTTTTTCTTTGTGTTTTCGGAAAAAATCATTCGAGATGAATTGAAACGTCGTGTCTTTTGGTTCGGTTAAGCTTTGACAGACCCACGAAAAATATGGCCCCTTGATGGGGGAATGAAGGAACGTTGAATGGGAGGATTTAGTTGAGGTTGTGTTGAACGCCGCGTGGGCGTACGCTGGCTCTGTTTCACAGTTGGAATCTCCCTCATTAAAGGACCATTCACGGGGAGTCTATGGCTAGTGCACGCATCACGTACCAAGAGAATATAACCCCGAAGAGCATGAATAATATTATGCGGCTATGTGCATGATCCCGCTGGTTGTATGGTGCACAGCAGTGCCGAGGGAGGGGCGGGAGGGGAACGGGGGTTATGCACCGTCATGTCACAAAGCCATCGACGCCAAGCCGGGAACCAGGGCCTTGACGCTCCAAAAATCAGTGGCACGTGACCCAAATACCGATAGCACGAGCTCTCTCACACACCCCTTTGCACCTTCGCAGCCTCCGTGAGCGAAATATTGTGAAATTAAAAAAAAAAAATGTCCCTTGACCACTTTGGATTGTCCTCATCCTCTCGTTCAACTACCATATATTTTTTTAAAATTCATGTGTGCGTGATCGGATTTGACTCCTCATTCTTTTCGACTCCGCATCCCGGGTCAAATGACTTTTCCTTTTCATCGTTCAAAATTATTTCGGAAGTACTTCCTAATTATTTTTCTTGGTTTTATACGTGTACAAATTCGTATAATTCGACTGATAAAAATGATCAATAAATATTAAAAACCAGTAATAACAATATCTGTAATTTCTCTTGTTAAATTTGAAACTCGTCGAAGCAACACAGGTCTCGTAATCCCAGCGTTAATTAATTTTCGTTATTTTTTTAATTTACAACTGACGCCGAAACGCGTGGATGATTTTTTTTTAGGCATCTCATTGTATCGATGCCAGGCACAATGCGGAATAATTATTATTCTTCGACAGCACGAGTTCGAAACAAAACACGGTTTTATGCAGTTTCTCTTCGGGAACGGAAAATAAATGTTGGCGAAATTTCAATGATTTCGTTAATGGCCAGAACGTTGGGGACAGGGGGTGGAAGCGATTATATGTTTATGCGTCATTCGTTAACCGGGTTTTGTTCGAAATCGAGATAAAAGGAAGCTGAAAATATTGGCAATTTTCGAAATTATGGATATCTATCGACAAAACGATTATCCGCAGATCCACCGTATGTAACAATAAACAAAACCCGATGGCGCATATATCCAAATATTCCTTTATCATGAAAGTATCGAATTTTCGAATGTAGCTAATACGACATTGGCTCGTTCGTTCCACTGGTTCATTATCGCGATTTAAAAACTGTACGAAAACGGTACATCAAATTTTCAAATAAATTTGATCCGAACTGTTTTTTGCTGTCATTATTCGATTTTTGTGACAATAATTAGAAAAAATATACCATTCGGGTAAGATACTAACGAGCTCTTTGACAAGCAAATGAAGAGCCGAGTAAATTATGAAAAGATTTCGAATGATTTTAATTAATTTTGCAGGCTTCACACGAAATCAAACGTCATGAGAAATAATGGTATCCATAAAAGTAGATGCATCCGAATCGAATGGCAGAATAAATTATCGTGGATTAACCGTAGAATGAGTCATGAACGGAGTGTTGTGGTACATGATGACTGGTGCATGTCGCCGCCGAGCGTACGTGTATTGGATATGAACCTTCGGACTATGGAGACGTCGGTAGGCGACTCATACATTGCGAACTATCAATAAACGTCACTCAAAATAACGTCGTTAGCATACAACACGTGTCGTAAATATGTAAATCAAACATCAGCAGAAGCAGTAGTGCGGCATAGACGCCAACACCTATTTTTCTAATACGCAGTTGGAGAAACAATGAAGAGTCCCAGCTATTGTGGACGTACAAGTGGACGATGATTTATGCTCATTGGATTTATCATTATATCAACTCAATCACATGAAAAAAATTCACAACCTCTGAAATTGCGTAACCTTTAATTTTTTATGAAAAATAAAAAAAATAAATAAAATATCGTCGTACACGATGCACGTTGACTATCGTATGGAGTAAACAAAAGTTGGTTCGTTATCTGGTGCTTCTGTTGATTACACCGGCGATTAAACAATCGTACTCGTTCAAGGACGCATATTCCACGATTCTCCGCGACGATGTGCAAACGGGATGGTGATAAATTGGTTTTTTTTTTTTTATTTTTTGTTTCGTCATTTCGTAACTACAACTTATCTGCTAATATTTTCGAATAAACACTTTTTTCAACAAAGTTACGGATCTTCGTGAAATATTTATTATAAATAAATGTACGAAAAATATACGAAATATTTGTCGTTGAACAGTGTTTATCGGATAATATAGATAATTTTGAGATACGGAAAATATAAGGGGCAACAGGTCACCGAGGATACTTAACATTTGGAATCAAGAGCAATTGCAGCAAACGGGCAATTCAGACGTTCGTACATGAGTTTATTCGAGCGTGACGTACACGGTCATCATTGGTGTGCGTCGGCTTCGACTCGACGAGTTTCCGACTGGATCTCGAAAGCGAGCAAAGTGTTGCATCGAGCTCTCGAGTTGTTATCGCTCGGACGACGAAGGCACGGTACAAAATCGCCCGAAGCACCGTCGCAGTAGATTTTGCGAAGTCGATGAAGAAAGACAATCGTCGTCGCGTCAACTTCTCTTAACAAATCAACGAACAAACCAATTACCTATCAAAACTCCAACGGAGTTGGAATAAAAACAAAACAAATAAAAAAGTGTAAAAGTGTCGTTTAACAAACCGATAAATCATGGATTGGTGGATGATCGTGTTGAGTTTAATCGCCGGGATTCTGGGAATCAACTATATTTTTCGTCGAAAAAATGACAATTGGTTCAAAAAAATGGGAATTCCGTTCGTTGAACCCGTGCCAATTTTGGGCAACATGGCTGCTGCGTTGTTTCGACAGATGTCGTTGGCTGAAGTCATCAGAAGGACGTACAACGTCAACGAGGATGCAGATTACGTTGGTTTCTACGATTTTGGCGAACCCACGATAATGATCAGATCCCCCGAGCTCATAAAGAACATTGCCATAAAAAATTTCGATTATTTCGTCGATCATCGTGGTTTCGTTGACGCGGCTCAGGATCCTCTGTTCGGAAAAAATTTGTTTTCTCTTCGCGGTGAAAAATGGAAAGAAGTTAGGAATTTATTGTCTCCGGCTTTCACGGGCAGCAAAATGAAAGCAATGTTCAAATTGATGTCGGATTGTGGAAAAAATTTTGCCGATTTTTTGGCAAACCAATCGATCGACAAACCTAACGTTATCAATTCGAAAGATGCTTTTACGAGATACACGAATGACGTCATTGCCACTTGCGCATTTGGAATAACCGTCGATTCAATGAGAAATCCGAAAAACGATTTTTACGTGCTCGGCCGTAAAGCAACGAACTTCGAAGGTATTTTGTCACTTAAATTTTTTCTCCTTCGAAGTTTTCCAAGAATAACGAAATTATTCAATATGAAACTGATCGACCCGAGAGTGGAAACATTTTTCGAAGGTGTTGTGCGAGAAACGATTGCAATGAGAGACCGTGAAGGTATCACGAGACCGGATATGATTCAACTGATGATGGACGCGCGAGGAAAAAAAGTTGGCGAAGGCTCGGAACTCACCGTTCAAGATATGACGGCTCAGGCGTTTATTTTCTTTTTTGGCGGGTTCGATACATCGTCATCTCTCATGTGTTTCATCGCCTATGTGCTGGCGGCTCACGAAGACATTCAAACGAAGCTTCGGAAAGAGGTTGACGAGGTCATGAGAGAGACGAAGAATCAACCGACCTACGAGGCTATAAACGGAATGCAATATCTCGATGCGATTATAAGCGAGACTCTCAGAGTTTATCCGATCGCTCCTTTTCTCGACAGAGTGTGCGTCAAGACTTTTGAATTACCCCCACCCTTGCCTGGAACCGAACCCATTACCATCGAACCTGGACGAAATATCTTGTTTCCGGTTTATCCCATGCACAAAGATCCCAAATATTTTTCCAATCCCGATGAATTCGATCCCGAACGATTTATCGGGTCTCGAAAAAATGACATTGATCCTTTTACGTATTTTCCATTTGGACACGGACCAAGAATATGCATTGGAAACAGATTCGCTCTGCTCGAAACGAAAGTCGTGTTCTTCCATCTGATGACAAAATGTTATTTGAAACCGAGTCCGAAGACGCTCGTGCCTCTGGAATTGAGCAAAAACGCTTTCGCTATGACGGCTAAGGGCGGTTTTTGGATTCAACTGGAATCCAGAGATGCTTAACCCCACGTCGGGTCCAATGGATTTTTATAATTTTCTTCAATAGTATTTTTTTCTTTCTTTAAATTTATATGTTTGTGAATAGTTTTTGATTTTTAAATAATTTCGTGTTGTTACATAAAAATATTAAAAAATGTATTTTTTTTCAAGAAAATATGAGGAATTGTAATAAATTGTATTCCGTTTGATGTAAATAAGAAGTCGTGACTTCGAGAAATGCGGATATAATTGATTGAATAAGGATAATTATAATTAATTCACTTAACTTGTTTCAAATATACTCTTATCGACAGGCGATACACTTACAGGTACGATCGTTCGATGTATAACGTATGATAGCGGCGTTGCATACGCACTAATAATAGTTACCAGGCGCGACTATGAAGGATTTCCTCCTCCGGCAACGAGCAGGGGAACCATCACCGTTCTAGAACCAGAAACAGATACAGATACGAATTCTTGGGTACATGAAACATTTTACGGTTTCCCAGTCCAATTGTATACGAGACTATTGGCAGATTGTCATTGAACTTCGAGAATGTATTATATTTCACGTTACCGGAGCACGGATTCGCAGCCCAGGTTTCCTATTCCCCTCGGTCTTCGTGATACTTGCCATTCGGACAATTGATACCGCACGAGATCGCTTCTCCGTATTTCTCGTCTGTAGTTTCTTTCGGAACCATACCAATGGCCCTTTATTCTGGAAACAAAAATGTTCACCCAACATCCCAATCAATATTTCCTCTCAACAATATTATGTCACATAACTACAAATTCTCATAATTATGTTGTTTTTAATAAATTCGTGGAAAAAATAATAAATCATGTTCGTCCGAATAAATCTGCATTATCGAGGCAGTGGGAATAACGGTGAATAAGAGACATCACAGGTGAAGGAGCGAAAAAAGTAATTTTATTTCGTATACTCTGGTGAAGATATCCCGATTGAAAAAAAAATATATACCATAATATAATTGACTCAATTGAGCCATTAAAATACCCAAGTGAAATTCGATCGATCCGAGTCAAGACGGCCTTGACAGTCCCGACGGTTGTACAAAACGATCGCAGAAATCCGGCGATAAACCCGGTGGGAATGTGGCCAACATTACAAAGTTTCCCAAACTTTCACCGAATCCATCCAAACTATAACTTATTATCTCCGGTGTTTCTGAAGAGGAACCACGCGGCCCGCGACCCGTGCGTCCATCCACTGCTGCATGCCGGTAATTCATTCGTTCGAACGAATAACTTGGCCGAGATTTGTGTGGCCCGCCAATCTGAGAACGGGACTACGGGACTCGGGAATAAGTGAGAACGACCAAGTCGAAATACGATGAAAGGACGAGATGGCCTTTTGTCGTTGGGCTCTCTGGCGCGTTTCTTCTCTTTATTTCATTCCCATGCTTCCAGCACAGCGGAACTTTATTAATTGCGCGTTTTGTTATGGAAATTTTGCGAGGCAACCACGCGACGAAGAATCCAACGACCGCTCGCCGCGGCACCCTCTAACCCCCCTTCTTTCTCTCTCACACACACTCTCTCTCTCTCTCTCTCTCTCTCTCTCTCTCTCTTTCTCCCTCTGTCTGACCTATCTTCACCTCCCATTTTTCCGGTTGACGTTTCTTCGGGACGCCACCGCCGCGGTGACCCCGGCGCCACCTTTCAAACATTACACAGAATTCATTGCCGCCGTCAATTGGTTAAGTTTGAAGCGTCTTCCACCATTTTACCTCCACGTCTTTTATTTCATTATCCTGGAGTTCTATAATGCGGTTGGATTTGATCGTACTCGACATTTCGAAGAATCCAAGTGTCGTTGCCTCATCGTAGTTATAGATTATGCCCCTCATTGTCTTTGTTCCTACTGTTGCTAATGGCTGGTTAGAAATCACCGCTCTCTCAACTAATTTCCAAGGCACAGTGTAATAAAACGCATTGCATGAGATAACCGAAAATTCTAGTTGTATAGAAATAAATATCGTAAGAATTTCTTTACAATGTTTTTTTTACTTCAACATTTACTCGAGTCGACAATGTTTATTCACAATTATTTATTTCCTTCGCCCTCGTTGTGCGTAGCGAGAAAAGAAGAAGCTGTATGAAATTCCAGCTAAAACTCTTTGGTATTCGTTCGGATAAAATCTGCGACGTTTTTGTGTGTTACCATCGTAATCAGGCATTTTTATTTTTCCAACCTTTTTTTTCTATTATATAAAATATTTTTTCATTCTTCCCTGTGCCAATTACAAAAACTTTTTGAATAGAAAGTCTCTTGGGACGCCGTCTGGATTAAAACAGGCTAAAAAGCCACGTCCGAATAACGAAATGTCTAGCTTCAGTGGAACGGGGAAAAAAAATCTACATCCATACACATAATAAAAAAAGTAGAAATACGCAGGCTTAAAAAACCTCCGCGCATGGCCCATTCTACCGATGCGTGGGTGGACGTTTTAACGAGGATTTCAGAATTTCCGCCGAGTTATTAAGGAATTCCGCGCGTGAATGTTATTCAAACATTTTTCGCGGATATTTCACAGTGTGACCGGTAATACGTTCGACCGACTGGCGTACCTCCACCCAGGGATTTATTATAAGCCCTTTCCCAGAGGAATATATTTTTTTCCGCGTTTGATGCGACTAATGACTGACGCTGTACCTCCAATGGTCACAAGGGAATGCATAGAAACAACGGCTCGCAAAAGTCTTCGATGTTTTTTAATATTTTTTATTCTGCTTTTTTCTTCATTCCTGTCAGGGCTCCTTCCTATTAATTCGGCACTTGTGGCGTATCTTCTATTGATGCCGCAGTCTGTTGCAGCATTCATTCTAATTTCACAGATATTTCTCCCCCCCACCTGTTATCCATTGGTTGGCATTTACCCCTCCCGCCGTCTCTTCAAATTGTCGCGTCAACCTTCTCGCTCGATTCTCAATGGATCAAACGACTTATTACGCGGTTGAGTGCTGCATTGTTATAGAAACCACGCTACTTTGCGTTCGAGGGGGAGGAGAAGACGAGCCATCAACGATGAATCGTTGAGTAGCGAGTATCGAGTATATATCGAGTGCCCCTGGGAATTACAAATATGTTCGGGGTAGCCCGAAAGCATATGTATGAAAAGATCTATAAATTTGAATGAAAAAATGATATTAATTGATCATTAAATTTTTTTGGTGAAATAACATTTTTTTATTTAAGTTGTATTGTAATGTATAGGTAAATGTAAGACGATTTAAATTCAACATATTATTGTTGATCTTCAAATAATTGCTACTGAGATTCAATGAAATCCACTCGAGATGACGCTGATACGGAACTTGGCAAATAGTTATCTACACGATTCACAAACTTTCGCTGATTTTGGCACGCACAGAAACCAGTCTCGTGCGCAAATTCGCAGGCATTATTTATCAAACGAAGTGGTTGAGACATTAGGCACGAGGAACCACACCTTGATCCTGACGAAAGCTTTCGAAGCAGCGGAATGAACGTTCGAAGCAAGCAGTAACCATCCCCGCAACGCCGAAACCACCCTTAAATCTAACCCTTATAACCCATCTACCAGAAGTACTCGGAGTACACCGATCCCAACCACTAAGAATCGGTTAAAGTTTCGAGCAAACAGTCGCGTTCGCTTCGTCCCGAGGCTCCCGCTGCTCCTACGTTGGTTCTGATTAATATTTCAAACCTTCAAGAGCTTTAACCTCGTGCATAGTTGTGTACACAGGCACGGGTGGGTGCCACATGCGCAGCTTCTTCCAAGTCTGCGTAAACTTCCGGGAAAGAAATAAAAATAATAATCCAAATCAACGTTACAAGGTTCAGTGAAGTAATGAAAGGTAAAAAAAAAACATGATAATAATGATGAAACGAGGAGCGGCAGTTACGTCCTTACGTTTGTAGAAGCAAGTTTATGTGCATTGCTCGGCGTTCGATCGACGACGATCCATCATGTTCACAGCGTCAGGCATCGGCGACGGGCGGTGGGGGTGGTGTAAAGAAAATCGATCGGTCTTGATCATCGTCGAACCAGCTTAGCTCACTATTTCTTTTTTTATCAGAATTTACGATCCGTAAAATCGAACGATGATTATTGGCCATCAAACTGGCTCAGAGATGGGGAAGGTGGTACAACTTTTGTTCGGAATACAAACACTCTCAATTAATAAATTCTTCAACGAATTCTCACTTAATAATTCTTCTCTTTTTTTTAAATAAATAATACATTTATCAATTGTACTTAGACGTCCTGAGGATTACGCATGTAGATTTTGGGATGAACATAAACGCATCTATAAAAATTTTCGACTCACAACTTTATTTATTTTCTTGATACAACTTTGACCCAAAAATCGTGTTCGGACGTCAGTGTTAAACTCTTTTTACTGATAATCATGGGAACCTGTGTTTTTGCGCAAGGCTCCAATCGACACCGCGCGATTAAGTGAAAAATCGCTAATTTAACTTCCATCATGGCAAATCTCTGTCCAATGCAAAATCTCGGTCCACTGCCGAACGGCAAAAATCCCGGAGGCTCTTTAATTTTTCCGCTCAATGGATCGATGAATCTTTCGGGATCGAAATTTTCCGGATTTTCAAAATATCGCGGATCGTGGTGAAGTCCGTAATACGGTAACCAAAATATCATTCCAGGCTTGACGACGTAAGGTCTCGAACCTTCGATCGCAGGTGGAATCTCGATGGATTTGTTGCAAACACGATCGGTAACCGTGGCCGGTGGATATTTTCTAAGAGCCTCGTTTATCACAGCTTCGAGATAACGCATACCCTGAAAAGCTTCCCACGTTAAATTTCCATCGCACGATTCCATGACATCGTCGATCTCGCATTGCAATTTTTTTTGTACGAGTGGATTTAGTGCAATTTCGTAAGCGGCAAAACACATTGCCGTGGAAGTCGTATCGAAGCCACCGAAAAAAAATACAAAAGCCTGAGCGGTCATGTCGGCGATAGTAAGATTAGGAGCTTTGCCGGAATCTCTAGCTTGCATCATCAATTGTATCATATCGTTTCGTGAAGTTCCTTCGGTCTGGCGTGATTTCACCGTTGACTCGACGATGTGAGTGAAAAATTTTGTCACACGTTCGTCGATAACCCGTACTCGCAATAATGCCATAAGTTTTGGAACGATTTTAAGCAAAAATATTTTCATCGTTCTCACAGTATCGAAAGTCGTCGCTTCGCGTCCCATCAAGTAAAATTCGTTTTTCGGATCTTTCAGGGAATCAACGTTTATGCCAAAAGCCGCACTTGCTATAACGTCCATCGTGTATCTCGTGAAAATATCTTTCAACTCGATGTCATTCGGTTTTGATCTATTTGCAACGTTATCGGCAAAACGCGATCCACATTGGGAAACCAATTCGAACATTCCTTTCATTTTGCTCGATGTAAAAGCCGGACTCAAAATCGATCTCATTTCTCGCCAGCTGTCGTTTTGCAGACCGAACAAATTTTTACCGAAAAAGGGATCCAATTCTTCGTTAACGAGCATCGTGTGATTTACGAAATTGTCGAAATTTTTAACTGTCACGTATTTTATTATTTCCGGATCTCGAAGCATGATCGTTGGTAACGTAAAATCGTGAAAACCAACGTATTTCGCTTCTGGATGACTGTCGTAGATCCATTTTATTTGTTCGGCGATTGATCGTCGTTTAAGAATTACGGCACCCATGTTGCCGATGAGAAACGTTGATTTTAAATGTGGTACTCCGGCTTTGGCAAAGTATCTTAGATTACCGATAACGTAGTAATAAATTGCCAGGGCAATTGCCAACCCTCCGGCTATTACGGACCAGCTCATTGTTTTTCAGTTTATTTATTTATTTACTTATTTTTTTATTCGTTAATTTTCTTTTATGGCGACCACGAAATATTGGCGATGCCGGATACGTTTAGCTGGCGATACTCGTCGATACTGAATGATACTTGTGACACTCGCTAGTTTTATAATTATCGCCTTGCATCGTTCGTCAGCCACTTGGAATAATCTATATATGTATGTTCTCCCGGCACACATGCGCTGCGACTTTTTTTTTAGTTACCTGAACGCAGTCGACGTCAAACTTGTTTACCACATTTGTCTTAATCTGCGTTCCTCCACGTTTTTTTCCTGATGAATAATCGACACTTATAAGATGACTAAACAATATTCTCAAGATCGTACACTTAGCTCGGCCGATAATACGTACTTTCTCATCGGCATGAAAAATAGAAAAAATATATGTTGATTAGTATACTTGTACCAAGCTGCAAAAATAGTTATCTATTTGACGATAAGTTTACGTACAAGTGCGTTGTTGCAGACACGTCGGTAGAGGCACAACCAGCTCTGTTGAAAAATAATATACCACGGTAATTGATTCATCCACCTTTGGATGGAATGTATTTTCAATCTAATTAATATATTAAAAAATCGTTTTTTAGTAGGATTGATTTTTGTATTTTTTATTAATTATAGGCTGAGGGCTGCGGGTTTACATTTATATAAATCTCAAGCAACGATATACGAGACAATTTCGCACGTTGAAGGTATCGCAAGCCAAGAACGGTGCAGTGTTATCGTGATGCCGCTGCTGATTGCCTCGTAGACCAACGCCCGATTATGAGGTACACGCGATGCAGGTACCAAGGATATGAGTTTTAGGACGAAGCGTTGCGGAGTGCAAGAAGAGGATTCTCGTTCAATGACCGCGCGGTGTACGCGACGCATACACGGTTGAGCTCTCATCCCTCACTCGTGTACACGTTTCGTGTTGTCGTTGCCCGTGAATTTCGTGTGTGTGTGTGTGTGTGTGTGTGGCAGCCACGCGATATGGCCAACTCGATCGAAATTTAATATTCTCCCGAGTAAAGTAAATTTGAACGCTGTGAAAAAGTCCCCCGCCCCCGCCCTTGTCCTCGTCCCCTCGTGAAGAGCAACCGGCGACATTGGTGTCACTGTACCACCGGGACCGGAACGGTTTACCAGACTAGATACTGGAAGGCCAACATGGAACAGGGGAGGTTTCGTGACATATGGAATATTTTGTTCGTCCTGCTGGAAATCGATTATCCCGGCATCGAATAAAACCTCGATGAAAAACAAACCAACAGATACTATATCTATATGTATATACAGATATAGGAGGAGAAGCGACGAAATAAATTCAGAATATTCGAATTCTATTTAAATTCGAATTCGACATTGATTTTTATTTATTTGTATAAGTGATGTAGGTAGAATACACAGTCGCTTTGAAATAATTTCGAAGCTCCTCCGCAATCCTCCTATATTCCATTGACCCGTTGGACGAAACGGTATTTCAGTAGCAGAAAAAAAAGAATAATCCACCGTCTTCGTAGCACCCCCGCCTAATTAACATAAATCGCAAGACCGGTTTGCGGGTTCGTTCAAATAAAATATCGCCGCGGCGAAGGGTGCGATGTCCGGACGGTTGTTGGCTTTGCGACGGTACGCCGAGCGGCACAAGCGAAAACGAAGGTTGTATGGTGTTGAGTTCGTGGGTGAGTTTGCGCGAGCTAGGCGATCTTTATTACGGCAATAAAGCCCGGCTAGTTTTCCCCCGGCTTCGAGTTACAAATGTTGCACCTCTAGCTCAAAACTATTGCTGCTTATGACCGAGCTGCGCGAGATAAAGCAAGCGGCAAGAATAATGAGAGTGCAAAAAAAAAGGAAAAAATGAAAAACGAAGCGTAGATACGGAATAAACAATAAGAAAGCTGTGCTGTACCTGAACTGCAGATACCGACCGAACCCGAGATTATTGTTATTATTAGTATTATTATTACTATTATTTATATTTATTTTCCAGACTCCAAGCAGGTGGTAAGTAAGAGGAAGGGATGGAAGATAAGAAAGCATGGCCGGCGAGCCGAGTCTGTCCAACTTTTCAACGGATTTTTTACAACCCCGAGGTGAAAATATTTGCCAGCGAGCTGAGATAAACTCTATCTCCCTCTCGCTGCGGTCAACACTTTTCCAAGCGACACAGCCGCACGGCAATGTGGAAAGTGTTTAACCGACCCCCAATCTGGATGAAATAAGATCTGCCATAAATCCTGGTAAACCGTCTGCGAGACTGTCTTAACAATCGGGCCGGTATTAATTAATATTAAATAGGTGCTATTACGTGAGTGTCCGCCGCCGAGCTACCGACTTGCCGGGCCGTTGCCTCCGTGTCCCGTCCGGGCAGGAAAAAATGTATAGAGTACATAAAACATGAATAAAGTTTGATAATTAAATTAGACATATTACGGATACAATTTATGAACAATTCGTATATTATTATTAATCGAAGGGTCGATCGTCGCTCGAAATCCGAGTCGTCGTTCCCAGAATTACCATTTGATTCGCGATTTTCGAACAATAGAAAAAATCTTCTACTCGAAAACCGGTTAGAGTCCGTTACGTAATTCCCAAATCCACTTGGAAAAAATCGAAATACCGATAACGATTAATTACTTTGTTCGCCGTGAGCATTGAACGACGGGGCACGATCGAATAAAAGTAATTTAAACCGGAATCAAAGGGTTGTTAAATTGCTTAAATTGCAAACGAGATTTTTCCCAACGATTTTTTTTCTGCAAGCGCACCAAGCGGACAGATCCCGGTCGGAATTTTATACAGAGAGCGATGCATTTTTTCAATGGTCATTGACGGAGGCAGATGAAAAAATAAAAAAAATAAAAAAAAAATACAAGCGTGGTATTATTTTTTTCCCTGGAGGAATCGGATTTTCATTACAACGAGTGATTGAATTACCGATATAGGCAATGTCAAAGTTTGCTCAACCGATTGCTCGATCGTGCAAGGCACAGGTGAGTTTTTGGTCGGATGTACGTACTCGGTGGCAACATGAGAAGCAAAGTGCAACGAAGAGCCGGGGAGAGTGCGAGTGAGCCGGGAAGGTTCGAGGCACCGATGCCGGAGCCAGTCGAGCCAGTCGAGCCAGTCGAGGTGGGCACTAGCTGGCCAGATACCTCGCCAGTAATTGGCCAGTAATTGTGTTTGCTAATTGAAATTACGACGTCCCGAAGCCTGCTACCACAAACCTCGCCAGTTCCGGAAGGTAACTCGACTTTGCGGATGTCGAGACACCAGAAGGACGACAGCAGACCGCGCGGGACGTTTCTGCCTCGTTTATTATCATTATCAATACGTTTTTTTTTTTCACCAGTTGGCAAACTTTTTACCGTTCGTCCACGATTTATCGAATTGAAATAAAATAGATGATTTAAAAATGGATTGTGGACAAAGAATCTGTGCATTCGTTCGTAGCGATATAACGGGGGTAAGATTCGAGAAATGGCGGAGGTCTTCCGAGTTCAGAAAAATCACGAAGCTCCATTTTTATCTCGTGGTTGAATTTTCACGTTCAAGAACCGAGACCAATTGAGTTATTAATTTAAGTATAAGTAGCCTAAGATGTACAATACTGGGAGGAGGGGAGCACGAGCAATACGACTTCTCTTTCAAGACGCTTTCCGGTTATATCGGACCACGGCAGTCGCGGCTCCCGGGTTTTCTTTCATCGACTCGAGAATACCTCGATACCCAGCATTCACTCTTGCAGTTTTTTCCTTATATCTATCCATCTTCTTTTATGCGTTCTTCTCAATTTCTTTTTATTTATTTTCAATTATTGTTATTTCTTTAGCGTTATAATTTTAGGGCTTTGAAAATTGGTCATTCACCGGTTTAATTAAAAATCCTCGTACGTTGAGTACGAATTTATTTTTTTCGCGTAATTTCATTGTTGTCCTGGCTTTGTTATTTTTTTTTATTACGGAAGTACCGGAGCAAAAATGCGAGCTAATGACATTTCATCGATTCTGAACCAATATTGTTTCTTATGCACATGCTTGGTTGATTTTTAATTTTCGAGATTTATCAATTATTTTCGGGCTACATGGGTCGAGCGCTCGAAAAAAAGAGAAAAAGAATAAAACAACAAACGTTCAGAAGTTATCGATCGATCAGAGGTATAGTTTTCAAGCTCTCTTATATGAGGGGTACATCCGATTTATCGAGACTACTGGAGGGTCCGGCTGGAGCACCTTGCAACTCGAAACAGCGGCTTCAACCATTTCTCTTTTCTCCTTCCCTTTTCACCGAATTGTTTTTTTTTCTTCTACCGCAGTTTCCGCATTACAGTCTTATGTCTGTAATTGGAAAAAGCTGGGCACCCTTCGCTCTGTGTTTTCTTCCCAAGTAAAAAAAACACATGCATACAGAGTATAAGACGAATATATATGTAGTTTTATATACGAAATTGGGCATAGATGGTCTGTATATAGACTGTATACAATCTATAGACAATTCATTGGTGATAATCAATGTATATAATATTATAATATTATTATGTAATAACTTTTATTGAATTAATGGTTTACATACAAAAATTTTAATTGAAATTAATTAATTAATAATACGGCTACACTACTACTACTTATCAGTATTATTATAATCATTATTTATGTACAAATTATCGATATATATAAATTCCCGCGGCAACGCTAAACGGAACCGAATCACGTGAAAATAGTAAAATGAAAATTCTTATGATTTCGATAAAAAAGTATGACGAAAGCAACTCGGTTTATCGCCCCGTTATCAGTGCCAAGTTTAAGGACAAAGAGTATACGACGCGAGTGAAATTAACGCCGGTTACTTACAATTTTATTTTCCACGCGTCCTTTCTACTTTCTATCGTGAAATTTTCTCTTTTACGCTTCTTTTATCTCGTCTATCCGTCCATCCGTACTTCCTTCGTTCGTATGGCACGACGCTCAAAAAGAGAGATGTGGGTAAAAGCCCAGTCGCAAACGAGAAACAGATTACAATATAAAAAGAGCGGACTGCGGAGAAAACACAACGAGCATGGCCTTACGGACACCTCCAACCTAGGGTGTTCAGTTTCTCTAAGCTCTCTTTCGTCTACGTATTTTTTTTTTTTTTTTTTTTTTTTTTTTTCCATTTTTTTTTCTATTTTATCTTTCTCTCTTCCTTTTTTTACTCCATCTCGGTCTATTCCACCGCGGCAATGACATGTCCCTTGTTAACTTGATAACCGAGTACTTCGGGTTTGTGTCACGCCCGGGAGAGTTCGTTTTGTTGCCCTCGTCAAGACCGTAACCTCGGTAGTTGCCGAGTCGGGTCAACCGGACTCGGGACCCAATGTTTTTCAGTGGAAAAATTTTAGTAAAAAAAAATTATTTTTATCGAGTTTATTCGTTCATACGACCATATTGTTCTTTTTCTTATTTTTTAATAATTGAAAATGCAGTTAAAACAAATTTAAACAATCACTCACTCGAGTCGAACGATTGTTTCGTTATTTGTTTTTTTCAAATGATTTCGCGGGTCCGGAAATTGTGTTGGCGAGTCCACGGAAATTCGGCGAATGAACAGTTTCATTCTATGGAGCTCAATATTGGCTTACGAACGCTGGGCTCGCACCGTAAACTCGCTTCGACGATTTGTCCATTCTCGGTCTGAGAGTTAACCCAGCGTCGGTTATCCGCATCCACACCCTCGTAGTACGGAATTGTACACACACATCCACACACACGGTTAGAATGAAATAACTCCGTTGCCATACAAGCTCGTCGTTTTCGTCGTAGTCGTTGAATCGACCCGCCGGAAGTGATATTTCATATACAAAGCTCGTTGAGCTCTGGCGCATTAAGCCGGGTAAGTAATTATCGGCTGAATCATTGACCCGGGGGCTATAACCCACCCCCCGAACCCCACCTCGACCATGGCTTGGGCCACTCCCTCTCGGGTGTCCCAGTGCGTGTTGCCGCACTTGATACCTCTTACCACGTATAATCTCTCCACCCCCGTCCATCACCCAAATTTATACGTACTGTGGTATGTAGTTTATACTAATTGCGATGTGGAACGAAACATTATAGAAAAATATTCGCTTTTTTTTATACTATATTGTATTACACTGTATTTTTCAAAATTATATGTCTATATTATTTTTTAATATTGAGATTTTTGAATATTTATTTTAAATCTTCGACACATTAAATTAACCCCACGAGTCAAACGTATGGGATGAGATCGTTGCGTGAAGAAAAAAAAAGTGGTATCCATATTTCATCGCACATTGCTGGAATGCCGGTTGCATTGGACGGAATATTTTTACGCGCACCCCCGCCTTCCGGTTTCAATGTTTTTCCGTTCGAGTTTTGCCCCGCGCGTGTATCCCTTTCTCGGGAGTCAGTCGCCATGACGCTACGAAACGAACGAAACCGAAAATATAAATATGTATAAAGAACGAAGAATAGAGGAATAGAAGAATTGGAAATAGCAGGCGCAAAACTACATTCCGCATGCATTGCCGCGCACGGCATCTAGTACCCGTTGCATATATATAACGTTATATCGAAGCCCGCAAGTAAGGGCATTATTACTTTCTGGGAACGCTCAAGGGGAGCATCACTTTTTGTCGTGTTACGTATAACCGAATGGGAAAACGGCAAATCGTTTCGCCATTATTACTTGTTTATTTATGTATTCATTCATTTATTTATTATTGGAGTAAAATCTTTAATTTCGTTTATGCGAAGAAAACCGAGGCTCTGACCGCGATATCGTAGAGAAAATGGCGAATTTCTCGAAATATTTTCGGACAAAAAGTGAATTTTCGATGCCGACAACAAAAGATTTACATTTTGTGAGAGTACTGTTTTGTATTGATCATAAGATTAATTACAATTTTCCGATTGTTTCAACTAGATTAGACGAAATTTCCAAAGTCATTAAGCAACTACTAATAGGAGTAGTTGGATACTCGGACCAAGTCTCGAACAATACAAACCAAACTTCGAAGTGAAATCAAGAGGATGCAGTTATAAACGCGTCGCGAGCAAACCGTTTCGTTGGCTATAATGCAGTATTGCTCAAACGTCGAATTAACCGTGCTAAATGCAACGAGTTCGGGTGGAAGCCCAAGTGTGAAATAGTTGGGCCAAACGTGTTTCGAATTTGATTGGGGTCCGGTTGTTCGAGGGAAACCCGATCAAAAGTCTCCCATTGCACCCCGTTTGTGTGCAAATAAATTGCTGTATTATTATTATTATTATTATTATTATTATTATTATTATTATTATTATTATTATTATTATTATTATTATTATTATTATTATTATTATTATTATTATTATTATTATTATTATTATTATTATTATTATTATTATTATTATTATTATTATTATTATTATTATTATTATTATTATTATTATTATTATTATTATTATTATTATTATTATTATTATTATTATTATTATTATTATTATTATTATTATTATTATTATTATTATTATTATTATTATTATTATTATTATTATTATTATTATTATTCAGGTGACTGTACAAACGCGAGGGTATTGTACGACGAGTCAAGTAAGACAAATGTAATGTAGAACGCAAACCCCAGTCAGGAACGAAATGACGAAGGCAGAAGGTGAGGGCAAAGGGGGTTGATGCTTCCACGGTTTTTCTCTCTGCCAAGAGTTTCTTCGCCCAATAGCCTCTCCAAGCCAACACAGTCTTCTTTCATCTTGTGCCATGGTTTTCTCTTCCTCTTTTTCGCTCATTCGCTCAGCGACGTTTGTAACTGAAGAAAAGAAAAGGCTTGTCCGTCTTGTTCTTCCATCTGTCGCACCGTCGCCCACGGGCTCTTCTCCTTTCTCTTCCTTCTCCCATCGCCGAGCCCCCGCGTCAACGTCGCCCGGGTCTCTTATAAATTTATGCTTCTTTCAATATGCTCTCACGAGACGGAGCGGAAAGAAATAGAACTAGCTGAAGACGGCTGGTAAGAGACGACTTTTTAACTTGACGTTTTAATTCTTCTTTTTTTTCTGTTTTTTTTAGAGTAATCGTCTTACTTGTCTGAGGACTCTGTGAAAAACTGTTTGAGCCGATTGCGCCTCGTGCTCTTTCCGGTTTCTCGCAAAACTTGCAATACGAAACCTCACTGCAAACGCAATTTCACCAATCTTCGGGTCGTACAATCGTACAAAGCACAAAAAAAAAAAAAATTTCCCTCGTAGAGATTAACAACCGCCACGAAAAAAAAAATAATAATAAAATTTGTCGACTTTGCTGAACGTTGTAATGCCACGAGAGTAGGACCGGGGGCGAGCATCCGGCAAATATCATTCGTTTCATATATATAAAATAAACCGACTTCTTTTCTCACCCATATTTCTCAATTTTCCCACTTTCCAATTCCAACATTTTTCTTAATCGCCATTACATCGAGTGGCCCCAAGTGAAAAAATATACACACGTATATTCCGTACTTAGACTGTATGCAATCTATAGCCAATCCACATGCAGAAAATCGAACGGTATACGATATTCATGATTGATATACAATTAAAATATCCCCTAAGCCGTTAAAATACAATTTACCTATATACAGATTTATAATCCATATACATATGTAGTTATTCATATACTCTTTATGTATTTTTCTACTTGGGGCCATACCGGGATTGACCAAAAGCACCTGAGAATTTCGAAAATGTCTTGTCACGTTTTATATCTCTATTTTTTATCATTATATTTTTTTCGGTTTCTGCACTTTAGATCGACGTTGCCGCATGGTTTTTCCGGCGCAGATGGATCAACTATTTATAGGATACGAAATAGAAGGAGTATCAGAGAAATATGATGGGCCCAAGAAAAAGTGGAATATCCACGCACGCGTTCGCGTATCGTATATACCTGCACGGATTTACAAGTGAACCGCAATGTACCGTTACGTGGATAATGCAAACAGCAGTTGGCTTTCCACGCGGCTCTGTATGGAGATAAAAATATCTCGGGGCTCTATGTTGCCTTTTTCGCCGTCGTCGTTGTTCCTTCTCATTCTGTTACCACCCCTATTGCGACCGCTGGGTAGTTATATGTATATATATTTCCGGAACCGTGCGGCTGTTTTCCGCGAGTCACGTTGCTCTGAGAAAACGTTACGTATACGGCAACGCGATTCACGACACTGTGTGTAACCCGTCAGCCCTCGGCACTTCCATTGTCCTTTTATACGCGATTTAATCGTCACCCACGTTGTTACAAGTCGTACAAGTGTACAGGTTGACTCTCGACGGTCACATTTCGGTCGAATTTCATAACGATCACAAAGGGTCCTTCCAAACTCAAACGCTAAAAGTTGAGCTTCAAATTAGATTTTTTAATATTTTTAAATGCAAAAAGCGTCAAAATATCGTTGGAGCTTTCGAGAATAAGGAGCATACTATCCCTTGAAATATATTTTAAGACCAAAAGGATCGGAGTTGCTGTCCACTTTGTCCATAATTACATCGATCACTCCATGGCCAATACATATATGTATATGTATATATATACTCGTATTCTTTTCAATCGTTGTTCGTACTTGCGTACTCTCACTTTGCGCCGATTTTTTGATCAAACCGCTAGTCGGATTAAACTTCGGGCAACGTATTGTAAATACGGTAAGAGCCGAGAGCAATGGAAAAGACGTCGCCAGGATACGCGGAAAGAGGGCCGTCGATGGGGTGGGTGATGATTCAAGTTCGCCAAAGATGTAAGAGGAACGGCTGGTAAATATCGTCGTGCTCTTGGCAACTTTCCTTTCTCCTTTTCATCCTCACTCCTTACCAATACTCGTTTTGGCTGTACCAACACGTTTGTTTTATTTTGTTTCATTTTATTTTTTCATTTTGTTTTATTAGTATTTCTTTTCCTTGTATTTTCGTGACAAAAAATCATGTTGCACGTTGCTCCGGTGACAAAAAAATTATCGATGATTCATTGGAAAATTCGAAACATTTTCAATTTGAGGAATTATTATAATTTCAGAAAATATTTTATACTGTCCATGTGTCGCATACCGACCTATTGTCGGCGCTTGCCATCGTCGCAAATGAAACGACTCACACTTTTTTTTTCACCTATTACACCATCGCGGTACAGTGGTTTTCTTAAACGGTTGAATTCCATTCCACGGATCGACCCTCGGACAGAATACCCGTCGTATCCAATCTTTATCGGTGTCGGCACCATCGATTTATTTCAATCAACGTTCGTCGAATATGATACTTCCTACGACACGTCTCACGTTCGATTTATCCTTTTTAGGTTTCTGAAATGAAATTCGAAATGAAAAACGGAACCCTCACGAGACCACTTGACCAGCTTTTTTTATTTAAATTTTTGTTGTCGACCCGGCAGTGATCCTTCGAGGGTATAAGCTTCGTTAAAGTTTGTGTACTCTAAGAGATTTGCCAGACACGCCGCCCGCTCACCAGTTTTATCGACTACCAAGCATAAAGCGCAATATGTACTATATTGTAATAGAAACATCGTGTAAGACGGCGCATGCGACTCGCTTTTCTAATATATAAACTTTCTACGTATAATCCGTTACGCTCGCCCGAATTATATTAAGAAGTTTCGTCCGCCAGCGCGTTCCTCAAAGTTATGAGAACTGGCTTGGCACAATATCAGCAATCCGCCAAACAACATCGAGTTTCCATCGCACAAGGGAAACTCCTCGATCTTTGCCTAATTATCCACGAGGGCCACCCCGCCAGCGGTATGCAAACAATTTCACGTAGCTCCCAAACTCGTCGGACTCTCGATGCGAAACGTTTTTACTGTTACTCGATCGAACACCATTGCTAAACTACTCGCAAAAATGGTACCATTATTTAAAGATTATTTTTATTTTCTAAAGATTGATCGGCGTCCGAAGAACTCAACATTATTTTTGCTATTCTGAATTCGTGTGAAACTTGCAAAAATCATTCGACTTCTTTTCGTTATTTGGTCGAATATTATTCTCCAAATTTTTCATATTCATGCTTCAAAATTATTATACTTTTTGAAGATGGCACTACCGCGACGATTCTTATTTTGGAGTATAGTATATCGAGTCTTCTATTATAGTCATTCTGGATTTTTCATGCACCTATCCTCTAAAACGATTGAAAATATAATTTTAAAGATCTGAACCAAATTCCGAGCCCGTACTGCATCATCAATCTGATCGTTGAAGATTCAACTTTTAGCTCTTGGGGTCGGAAGGACGCCCCGTGACCGTTCAGGAATATATAATTCAATGTGATTTCTTCCGTACGCATAATCGAATAAAAGGCCGAAAACGATATATCTATGTATGTATAACTGGGAGCGGCGTCAACGTCGCACCCGCCAAGGTATTATCGTTATGATGGCTGTGTCGTGACGCTTCGATGATATCGCCTCGAGTTGGTAACCTGAAATGCGGAACCGTCACGCTGCCAAATCCTCGCGGACGAACAAAAAGCACGACTGGTTAAAGCTTCTCGCCCGTTCGCCAGTCCCATCGTGCTTCTGTTTGTTCCAAACAGTGGATAGATAGAAAGAGGAGCGTCAACGACGGGGGAGTAACACGGGGGATTGCTCGCGGACC